>CM067322.1:32617432-33194932 GCA_034231615.1 Meghimatium bilineatum
AAGTCAAATGTATCAGGACCAATGGCCAAGATATCACAGCCAAGCTGCAAGCCATGACACAGTGCATTTAATTCTCCAGACTACATCCTGTTAATCTGAAGGAATTTGAAAAAGAATGCAGAAGAAAAGGGCCTCCTTAATATGACACTGGAGAAATTATGATGGTTGCACAGAACAGAGAGTAGCAGTGCTTGATGATGGTTGCACAGAACAGAGAGTAGCAGTGCTTAATGATGGTTGCACAGAACAAAGAGTAGCAGTGCTTGATGATGGTTGCACAGAACAGAGAGTAGCAGTGCTTAATGATGTTTTGCTAAAGAAATTGTACTTCACGGCAAACCCACAATTCTACATCTCCCTGAGAAGATGTCAAAGAATATGCATGCTGATAGTCCCATGGCTAGCTAGCTGGATAAACACTCTTAATTCTACTCGATGTGTTCTCAGTTCTATTTATACCATAAATAATATTGAATTGCCGCCCATGTGTTACCAAGGTCTGAGAGGAAAGTAAAGAACAGCAACATTGTTTACCTTTTATGCATGTTGTAAGAGGTGACTAAGGAGGTTATGTGATGGAGTTGGCTGTCCCATTCCATATAGGGTCAACATGACTCAAAGCTATGCTAAAGTCATATGTGTCAGACCGAAAGGTGCAGATATTGCATCATTGCTGTAAACCATGACACAAGACATTCCGTTCTCAGGACTACATCCTGCTAATTTGGAGGAGTTTGAGAATGAACGAAGAAGAAGAAGATACTGAATTGCCTTGGATGCAGCATGGATACCTCATCTATCCCATTGTCCACTCCAGCAAGTGATCACAAACTTCAGCACATCACCAGTGTTTATCTTAAATTCACAGATACAAGTCTGTCTGCTCTCTTATTACTACGAATATCAGCACACCCAGGCAATAGATCAATGTGATACCCAGAAGTTTAGAAATAGTTATAGTTTTGACAATGGATGTTCTGAATATTTTGTTTATTTGCATATTGTCAAAAGGAGCAGCTATAACAGACAAGTTGTAAACCATGAAGCATTAAAGACTTATAGTAATGATTTTAACCCCAACCATCATAATTGAAGCAATTATTCTGTATTTCCCATTGTGCTCCATGAGAACTCTCAATATCAATAGTTATAATAAACCCCAAGCCAGATTTTTCTCATATTTCCAGATAAATCAAAAATCACGGGACTTACCAGTTCAACAAATAACATCTCAGTAAATAACCAAATACTGGAAAAAGTTTCAACTTTAATTACTTGGGTAGCCAAATTTTTGTTGATGGAGACTCAATGAAAGAAATAAATACACGCATAGCAGTTGCAGCTAGCACATTTACCAAACTAATATCTGAAAGTCAAAAGATCTAGGAAGAAACACCAAGCTAAAGCTATTCAACTCCTATATTGTCTCAGTATTAACATATGAAAGAGAAAGCTGGAAATCAATTCACAGATTAAAAATTAAACAGCTTCGAAAACAAATGTCTCCAGAAACTTATGAACATAAAATGGAGCGATTTCGTCACAAATAGTGATTTAAGAAAGAAAGCACACCAAGAATATGTTTCAAACGTCATAAGAAAATGCAGATGGAAATACCTCGGTTATGTTTTAAGACTAGATGAAAAGAGAATAAACCAACAAGCCCTTACATGGACGCCTGAGGGTAAAATAAAATGAGAAAGGAGTAAAGTAAACCTAAAAAACACCATGCTTAAACAGGCTGCAGGACCATACAAGAACTAAAACTGCAGGCAGCGGACCGCAACACATGGAGAATCAAAACCTCTGTCCTATGTGCCGACTGTTGTATGAAAGGAACATATTTCTCACCATCACGGGGAGATCTATCTGGGAACACAATATCATCCTTCCTGGCTTTATTTGATATCAGTTGATTCATTTAAAGGTCTGCTTTTCCATTGTTCCATTTTCTCCATTATTTGTCAAGATTCTGTCTGTATTCATCAATCATGTATGTGTAGTACAACATTACCACACATGGATAAGATCCATAATATGTACTGACTGCAGTAAAACTGAAATCCATCAGGCAAAGCTTGGAACAGCGCAATGAAGTTTGCTAATCACTGTAAACACATATAAAAACACACAAACTGATGTTTCAACCAAAAAGCCTTTATCAAGACACACAGCAAAAAACCATGGGTAAGAACGGCACTATTGTATATACACATGGATAAGCATGGCAGCCAATTCCTCCACACCACAAAGAAAGTCTGCAACCTCTCCAATATCAATTGACTGACTGTTTTCTATATCGGTGGCTGCTCCATAGATTGTCTTGTTGAGTTACAATGTTCTGTTTACACTTTACCAATACCATCTGAACAATCTGCAATCTACATATAGTGGGTACAATGATAGGTCTGCCAACTAGGTCAGATGGTCTGCCAAATTAATTAACAGCTTTCTGTGAATATCCATCTCTGTGGGCCAGTATTCCTCCTTTAGCTGGTTTAATGAAATGTAGTCTTGCAGGACATGTTCTGCTATCTGTCTACATAGACACAGAGGTAATGTTACCAGTCTTAGATGAATATATAGTATATGAAATATAATAGTTGTAGTGTGACAAGTATGTCAACAACAATATATTCACGTGATCAAATAAATATGAAAAGTGAGACAACATTATTACCAAGTTTTTGAGGTACATGCTTCTTCAACTGGATAATCAGTCTGTCTATAGTTGCTTTCCTGACTCCACTTTGTTCTTTAAGTTTGAATAAGTCAATTTTAAGCTTCAGTGTCCTGTTTTCAGAAAGAACACAACTTTGTTAGCTAGTAGATAGTCATGTGAACTAGAAAACAGATGTGTGAGCTTATATGATATGTGTGAACTAGATGACAGATGTGTAAGCTAGAAGACAGTTGTGTGTGCTAAGACAAACATTGATCTAGAAGACAGATGTGTGAGCTAGAAGACAGATGTGTGAACTAGAAAACAGATGTGTGAGCTAGAAGACAGATGTGTGAGCTAGAAGACAGATGTGTGAGCTAGAAGACAGATGTGTGCGCTAAGACAAGCGTTGATCTAGAAGGCAGATGTGTGAGCTAGAAGACAGATGTGTGAGCTAGAAGACAGATGTGTGAGCTAGAAGATGTGTGAACTAGAAGACAGATGCGTGAGCTAGAAGACATATGTGTGAACTAGAAAACAGATGTGTGAGCTAGAAAACAGATGTGTGAGTTAGAAGACAGTTGTGTGCGCTCAGACAAAAGTTGATCTAGAAGACATATGTGTGAACTAGAAGACAGGTGTGTGAGCTAGAAGACATGTGTGAACTAGAAGACAGATGCGTGAGCTAGAAGACATATGTGTGAACTAGAAAACAGATGTGTGAGCTAGAAAACAGATGTGTGAGTTAGAAGACAGTTGTGTGCGCTCAGACAAAAGTTGATCTAGAAGACATATGTGTGAACTAGAAGACAGGTGTGTGAGCTAGAAGACAGAATGTGTGAGCTAGAAGAAAGTCATGTACGTTAATACAAACGTTGATCTAGAAGGCAGATGAGTGCATTTTTAAAATACATAATTAAGCAAGGCTGTAGTTTCCTAAATTCTTGGGGTTACGGGTGAGTGGGATGAGAAGGGTAAAACCTATTGATGAATCTATGAACAGCACTGTAGCAGCAATATCTCATCATATCAAACTCTAGCAGCAATATGCTAATTTGCTGCCATTTTTCATATTAATTAGTTCTGCACACACCTAAAAATTGTAGAAATAGCCTAGGATCTTACTTTTACCAACACAAATATATATACTTTCTGTGGTATTTAATTATATTCAATAGTTTGATAATTTATTTTCATTTTTATTATGCTAATTTGCTTCAATTTTTAATATTAATTAATTCTGTGCGCACCTAAAAATTATAGAAATAGAATCAACAGATGCGTCTTGCCTATGCCAATAAAAATATAGGTACAATACAAGAACCAGTGAACAGGTTTCTATGGAATAAACAGCTAACATAAATAGACGGAATGAAATTCCTAATGTTGCATATACAGACGTGTCCACTATTCGACACATTGCGTGATGAGAGCCCCTGACCACTTGACATGCGTGCTGCACACTGAGTGGGAGGTGGATAGCCAGTTCATTGCGTGAAAATTGCTAGATCGGTAATTTATGTTACGACTTTCTAAGTTTCTGAAATAGTGCAATAGCATATGAAATTAAAAAGTGGTATGTTGTCACATGATTTGTCCACTGATTCTTGTATTGAACCCAAATATATATTATTTCTGTGGTATTTAATTATATTCAATAGATTGATAATTTATTTTCATTTTAATTATGCTAATTTTCTGCAATTTCAATATTAATTAGTTATGCGCAATTAAAAATTATAGAAATAGGATCAACAGATACGTCTTGCCTTTGCCAACACAAATATATATAATTTCTGTGGTATTTAATTATATTCAATAGTTTTATAATTTATTATCATTTTAATTATGCTAATTTGCTGCCATTTTTAATATTAATTAGTTCTGTGCGCACCTAAAAATTATAGAAATAGGATCAACAGATGCGTCTTGCCTTTGTCAACACAAATATATATAATTTCTGTGGTATTTAATTATATTCAATAGTTTTATAATTTATTATCATTTTAATTATGCTAATTTGCTGCCATTTTTAATATTAATTAGTTCTGTGCGCACCTAAAAATTATAGAAATAGGATCAACAGATGCGTCTTGCTTTTGCCAACACAAATATATATAATTTCTGTGGTATTTAATTATATTCAATAGATTGATAATTTATTTTCATTTTAATTATGCTAATTTTCTGCAATTTCAATATTAATTAGTTCTGCGCAATTAAAAATTATAGAAATAGGATCAACAGATGCGTCTTGCCTTTGTCAACACAAATATATATAATTTCTGTGGTATTTAATTATATTCAATAGTTTTATAATTTATTATCATTTTAATTATGCTAATTTGCTGCCATTTTTAATATTAATTAGTTCTGTTTTTAATTTCTATGAACCTAAAAAACACCATTCTTAAAGAAGGAGAAATAACAGGCTGCAGGACCATACAAGAACTAAAATTGCAGGCAGCGGACCGCAACACATGGAGAGTCAAAACCTCTGTCCTATGTGACGACTGTGGTATGAAAGGAACATATTTCTCACCACCACGGAGAGATCTATCTGGGAACACAATATCATCCTTCCCGGCTTTATTTGATATCAGTTGATTCATTTAAAGATCTGCTTTTCCATTGTTCCATTGTTCCATAGATATGTTCTGCTGTCTGTCCACATAGACACAGAGGTAATGTTACCAGTCTTGGATGAATACATAGTATATGAAATATAATTGTTGTATTGTGACAAGTATGTCAACAACAATATATTCACATGATCAAATAAACATGAAAAGTGAGACAACATCATTACCAAGTGTTTGAGGTACATGTTTATTCAACTGGATAATCAGTCTGTCTATAGTTGCTTTCCTGACTCCACTTTGTTCTTTAAGTTTGAATAAGTCAATTTTAAGCTTCAGTGTCCTGTTTTGAGAAAGAACACAAATTTGTTAGCTAGTAGATAGTCATGTGAACTAGAAAACAGATGTGTGAGCTTATATGACATGTGTGAACTAGATGACAGATGTGTGAGCTAGAAGACAGTTGTGTGCGCTAAGACAAACGTTGATCTAGAAGACAGATGTGTGAGCTAGAAGACATATGTGTGAACTAGAAGACAGATGTGTGAACAAGAAGACAGATGTGTGAGCTAGAAAACAGTTGTGTGCGCTAAGACAAACGTTGATCTAGAAGACATGTGTGAACTAGAAGACATATATGTGAGCTATAAAACAGATATGTGAACTAGAAGACAGGTGTGTGAGCTAGAAGACAGAATGTGTGAGTTAGAAGAAAGTCATGTACGCTAAGACAAACGTTGATCTCGAAGGCAGATGAGTGAATTTTTAAAATACATAATTAAGCAAGACTGTAGTTTCCTAAATATTTGAGGTTACGGGTGGGTGGGGAGAGAAGGGTAAAACCTATTGATGAATCAATGGACAGCACTTTAGCAGTAATATCTCATCATATCAAACTCTAGCAGCAATATGCTAATTTGCTGCCATTTTTCATATTAATTAGTTCTGCACGCACCTAAAAATTGTAGAAATAGGATCTTACCTTTGCCAACACAAATATATATAATTTCTGTTTTATTTAATTACCGGGGTATATTCAAGTTTGATAATTTATTTTCATTTTAATTATGCTAATTTTAATTTTTAATTTAAAAATTGTAGAAATAGGATCTTACTTTTGCCAACACAAATATATATACTTTCTGTGGTATTTAATTATATTCAATAGTTTTATAATTTATTATCATTTTAATTATGCTAATTTACTGCCATTTTTAATATTAATTAGTTCTGTTTTTAATTTCTATGAACCTAAAAAACACCATTCTTAAAGAAGGAGAAATAACAGGCAGCAGACCGCAACACATGGAGAGTCAAAACCTCTGTCCTATGTGACGACTGTGGTATGAAAGGAACATATTTCTCACCACCACGGAGAGATCTATCTGGGAACACAATATCATCCTTCCCGGCTTTATTTGATATCAGTTGATTCATTTAAAGATCTGCTTTTCCATTGTTCCATTGTTCCATAGATATGTTCTGCTGTCTGTCCACATAGACACAGAGGTAATGTTACCAGTCTTGGATGAATATATAGTATATGAAATATAATTGTTGTATTGTGACAAGTATGTCAACAACAATATATTCACATGATCAAATAAACATGAAAAGTGAGACAACATCATTACCAAGTGTTTGAGGTACATGTTTATTCAACTGGATAATCAGTCTGTCTATAGTTGCTTTCCTGACTCCACTTTGTTCTTTAAGTTTGAATAAGTCAATTTTAAGCTTCAGTGTCCTGTTTTGAGAAAGAACACAAATTTGTTAGCTAGTAGATAGTCATGTGAACTAGAAAACAGATGTGTGAGCTTATATGACATGTGTGAACTAGATGAGAGATGTGTGAGCTAGAAGACAGTTGTGTGCGCTAAGACAAACGTTGATCTAGAAGACATATGTGTGAGCTAGAAGACATGTGTGAACAAGAAGACAGATGTATGAGCTAGAAGACAGTTGTGTGCGCTAAGACAAACGTTGATCTAGAAGACATGTGTGAACTAGAAGACATATGTGTGAGCTATAAAACAGATATGTGAACTAGAAGACAGGTGTGTGAGCTAGAAGACAGAATGTGTGAGTTAGAAGAAAGTCATGTACGCTAAGACAAACGTTGATCTCGAAGGCAGATGAGTGAATTTTTAAAATACATAATTAAGCAAGACTGTAGTTTCCTAAATATTTGAGGTTATGGGTGGGTGGGGAGAGAAGGGTAAAACCTATTGATGAATCTATGGACAGCACTTTAGCAGTAATATCTCATCATATCAAACTCTAGCAGCAATATGCTAATTTGCTGCCATTTTTCATATTAATTAGTTCTGCACCCACCTAAAAATTGTAGAAATAGGATCTTACCTTTGCCAACACAAATATATATAATTTCTGTTTTATTTAATTATATTCAAGTTTGATAATTTATTTTCATTTTAATTATGCTAATTTTAATTTTTAATTTAAAAATTGTAGAAATAGGATCTTACTTTTGCCAACACAAATATATATACTTTCTGTGGTATTTAATTATATTCAATAGTTTGATAATGTATTTTCATTTTTATTATGCTAATTTGTTTCAATTTTTAATATTTATTAGTTCTGTGCGCACCTAAATATTATAGAAATAGAATCAACAGATGCGTCTTGCCTATGCTAATAAAAATATAGGTACATTACAAGAACCAGTGGACAGGTTTCTACAGAATAAACAGCTAACATAAATAGACGGAATGAAATTCCTAAAAGATGCATATACAGACGCGTCCACTATTCGACACATTGCGCGATGAGAGCCCCTGACCACTTGACATGCGCGCTGCACACTGAGTGGGAGGTGGATAGCCAGTTCATTGCGTGCAAATCGCTAGATCTGTGATTTATTTTGCGACATGTTAAGTTTCTGAGATAGTGCAATAGCATATGAAATTAAAAAGTGGTATGTTGTCATGTGATTTGTCCACGGATTCTTGTATTGAACCCAAATATATATAATTTCTGTGGTATTTAATTATATTTAATAGTTTGATAATTTATTTTCATTTTAATTATGCTAATTTTCTGCAATTTTAAAATTACATAGTTCTGCGCAACTAAAAAATTATAGAAACAGGATCAACAGATGCGCCTTGCCTTTGCCAATACAAATATAGGTACAATACAAGAATCAGTGGACAGCTTTCGACGGAACACATAGCTAACATAATTAGATGGAATGAAATTCCTAAAAGTCGCATATACAGACTATTCGACACGTTGCACATGGAGTGAGAGGTGGATGGCCAGTTCATTGCACGCAAATCGCTAGATCGGTTATTTATGTTAAGGCTTTTTTAAGTTTCCGAGATAGTGCAATAGCACATGAAATTAAAAAGTTGGTATGTTGTCATGTGATTTGTTCACGGATTCTTGTATTGAACCCAAATATATATAATTTCTGTGGTATTTAATTATATTTAATAGTTTGATAATTTATTTTCATTTTAATTATGCTAATTTGCTGCCATTTTTAAGGTTAATTAGTTTTGCGGGCGCATAAAAATTATAGAAATAGGATTAACAGATGCGTCTTGCTTTTGCCAACAGAAATATATATAATTTCTCTGGAATATTTAATTATATTCAATAGTTTTATAATTTATTTTCATTTCAATTATGTGAATTTGCTGCCATTTTCATATTAATTAGTTCTGCACGCACCTAAAAATTGTAGAAATAGGATCTTACCTTTGCCAACACAGATATATATAATTTCTGTGGTATTTAATTATATTCAAGTTTGATAATTTATTTTCATTTTAATTATGCTAATTTTAATTTAAAAATTGTAGAAATAGAATCTTACCTATGCCAACACAAATATATATACTTTCTGTGGTATTTAAACTATTAAACTATTCAATAGTTGGATAATTTATTTTCATTTTTATTATGCTAATTTGTTTCAATTTTTAATATTTATTAGTTCTGTGCGCACCTAAATATTATAGAAATAGAATCAACAGATGCGTCTTGCCTATGCCAATAAAAATATAGGTACAATACAAGAACCAGTGAACAGGTTTCTATGGAATAAACAGCTAACATAAATAGACGGAATGAAATTCCTAATGTTGCATATACAGACGTGTCCACTATTCGACACATTGCGTGATGAGAGCCCCTGACTACTTGACATGCGTGCTGCACGCTGAGTGGGAGGTGGATAGCCAGTTCATTGCGTGCAAATTGCTAGATCAGTAATTTATGTTACGACTTTCTAAGTTTCTGAGATAGTGCAATAGCATATGAAATTAAAAAGTGGTATGTTGTCACATGATTTGTCCACGGATTCTTGTATTGAACCCAAATATATATTATTTCTGTGGTATTTAATTATATTCAATAGATTGATAATTTATTTTCATTTTAATTATGCTAATTTTCTGCAATTTCAATATTAATTAGTTCTGCGCAATTAAAAATTATAGAAATAGGATCAACAGATGCGTCTTGCCTTTGTCAACACAAATATATATAATTTCTGTGGTATTTAATTATATTCAATAGTTTTATAATTTATTATCATTTTAATTATGCTAATTTGCTGCCATTTTTAATATTAATTAGTTCTGTGCGCACCTAAAAATTATAGAAATAGGATCAACAGATGCGTCTTGCCTTTGCCAACACAAATATATATAATTTCTGTGGTATTTAATTATATTCTTCTTCTTCTTCTTCAGCGTTCATTCTCAAACTCCCGCTGGATATCACTTATAGCAGGACTATGATGCTACTAGATTTCCAGCAGGATGTAGTCCAGAGAATGGAAATGCGTTGTGTTGCCGTTTTATTTGCGCCAATGGCCCAACACATCCGTCTTCTGCGGTAATTATATTCAATAATTTGCTGTCATTTTTAATATTAATTAGTTCTGTGCGCACCTAAAAATTATAGAAATAGGTTCAACAGATGCGTCTTGCCTTTGCCAACACAAATATATATAATTTCTGTGGTATTTAATTATATTAAATAGTTTGATAATTTATTTTCATTTTTAATTATGCTAATTTGCTGCCTTCTTTCATATTAATTAGTTCTGCGCGCACCTACAAATTATAGAAATAGGATCAATAGATGTGTCTTGTCTTCACGAACAAAAAATATATAGTGTTTGTGGCTTGTATTATTGAAAATAACAAAGATAAGTTAGAAATTATCAGCTTGGGTACATTTTGTCACTGTGGTCACATGTTTTATTTATATTTTCCAATATGTATTTCAATGTAAATTATTTTGATGTCAAACTCATTCGAAAAAAATATTTAACATTTTTTCAGGGTTGACGTACAGACTTGGTTGAGGTATCGTTGAATTGCATTTTTGAAGGGCTATCTAACTATATTATTTGTAATTATGTAGAAATGTAGCATAATTCTAAAAATTGTGTCCAAGTATCTAACTTAACAACAACAAACATTTAGTTAGATTTCCTTCATGTCTCTCGTTTTATTGCAATTTGTTTTAGATCTTCATTATCGAATTAAATAAGGTTGAACGAATCATGATGTAAATATTGAAATCATTAAATCCGTTTCAGTAACACAGATATTTAATTTCTATGATATTAATATGTTAAATTAATGATCAACGAGTTCTTGATTCAGCAAAACAAAAACATTATTTGAACCGGAAGTTAAAGATAGTAGCATTTATTTACCAAGGGACATAGCCGGACATGTACTCCAAAATCAAGGGTGGTAATAAGTATGAGATATTAATAAATCATAAAAACACAAATATTTGGATTTTATAATTGGCAATATCATTTAAATTAATAACTCTAATTTATATTGAGAGATTTTATGTAACTTTTCCCCGTTGTCCTATATATAGAAACGTTTTTTGAAAGCAATATGCGCGATATTCTTCCCTCACCGTTGACATGGGTAACAAAATGTGTGGCACATAAGATTATGAAGTTTAAGGGATAATGTCCGTATCAGGTTCAAGTTCCCCGCGGAACTTTACAAAAGTTGGCTCTTGACTTTGTATGGGAACTAGTGTCAGTAGTCCGTTCACATGTCTTAGACTCCACCGCGGGGTCAAGGTTCAGCCAGTGTCGAGTCAGCTCGCTCGTCACAGTACCGCTTGGGATCTAGGCTGGTTCCTCCCCATATGACATGTTAAGACAGGACGAAGTCACCGGGGTGAAGTTTTCGGTCGTACGGAATGTTAACAGCATAAACGTGCTCAGCTGAGTGGTGAGCTATACTCAGCGTCCGAGTGGCTTTCGAATGTCGGCGCCTGCTATGTCATACCGCCTCGAGAGAGGATTACGGGGGTATAGGAGAGCTGCTTAGAAAGTGCTTCACTCGACTTTTTTGTCATTTTTTTTTTACTTTTGTAATTAATTTTGTAATTTTGTAATTTACTTTTATTATTAGTAAAATTATTTCATTTTGTTTTATTGTAAAGAATACATTTTTTTTTGAAAAAAAAAAGAAAAAATATTTTGATACATAGTGATAATGTATAGTTTTTAATGACTTAAATTCTCACATTTTACAAGAAAATGAATTTTTTAATTTCTGTGGATTATTGATTTTTGATTAGGAACAAGTGTGATTAGGAACAACATTCCTATATATGCTCTGTTTGCCATGACGTCAGCCATCTAAAAGTGTATAAGCTCAGTGTCCCAGTCAGTTGCTGATCACGCGTTCTTCTGATCTTTCCGGAGAGGGAGTACCTTCTCCCATCACATCTAGTCAATACCATTTCTGCCATTCTCTGAATATGTACATTGTCACGTTTCTGATGGGGAAAACGGTATTACAGTTTATGAGTTTTAAAAACTTAATGGTTGAGAGAGCATTTACTTTCAACAATAACGCAAATTCAGAATTTCAAAATATATATTGTGTTGGTTGAATTTTTTTAATGTAAACTTAAAATATTTTGACTTGATAAATATATTTCTCACTATAATAGCGGAAATATGCATTTGTTTATGTGAATGGCAGATATGTGTGTTAGTCACGGTCTCACGGGAATTGTCTTGGTTATATATCGCTGCCTGATAACTCGCCCAGGTTGTAACGTGTCCCGGTTTCTATCAGTTTAATAATATGCATATAACGAATGTGTCACGTGTTCGAATCAACACACTTGGTATAGCTTCGTGAAAACAAGAGAAGTGTGATCATGTTTACGAGTTTGGCACGCTTTTTGACACGAGGGCATGGAAACACTAAGCGCGGGCGATTGTAAAGGCTTAAATCTATGTATACATAGATGAGTGGTCATAACGTATTTTCTGTAGACGTATTAAATTATTTCAAAATATTATGTGATTGTCAGGAGTCTGTCATGGGATCATGCAATGAATAAATTAGATTTCCAACACAGTTAACATGTGTTCTTTGATACAATTAAAAAGAAAGAATATCTTTGACAATTTGTTTCTAGTGAACATTCTGAAAGCAATGGTAGTTGAATGAACTTAATTTCCAATAGAAACTGCCCTTGTGTTACCGGGCATGTGTGGGAGAAGTGAATAAAAATTGCGCTTGTATAGCCAGGACTGGAAGGGGAGCAAAAAATAGCTACACTGTTACCTGTCAAACAGTTCGTAAGCAGCAACTAAGTGGATTCTGATGTGGAGTTCATTGTTCCATAAAGGCCCATAGATAACTATCAGGGCCGTAGAGACGTTTTCGATGTGGAAGGGGTTTTACATTAAAAAAACTAATGTAAATAAGGCATTCTTCCGTTGTTCTATGAAATAATTCCATCTTTTTACTGAAAAAGGGGTGATTACCTTTTTTTTGTAAAAAAAAATCGTTACAGGAGGGGTTTCACCCGCCATTTGGCTAAATTACTAGCAATAAAAAACATTTTATGATTTCTTAAGAGTGAAAGGGAGTCCCCCCCCCCCCCACTTATCAATAGAAGTATAAACCATGCAAGTAGATATATTTGTCGATTTAATATTGATTGACTGATTCGGAACCACAAGAAATGTGCGCTATTAGCTCTTACTTCCTATGTGCAGTGCAGTAATTTTTGTGTGAGCTTTCTTTCATACCCAGGAGACTTCAGCTCAGTGCAATGCCCATTGAATGAGTTTCTACTCAGAGGAGGTCTATAATTGTATAGATGACATGCTACAAGCATCCATAAAGGAGTCTAAATATAACGGCATGTCATCTACTAAAGTTTTCTATTGCATGGTTGGTTTGTCTAGTGGGACATTTGTGGGACCCACAGATGCAACCGCATGCGTTTAATATTGAAAGTAATGGTTCTTGCAGACATGTATGAATCTATAGCATTGATTTTGCTTTTCCAAATGATAGTTGATCTTGACATATCAGCTAAATCCATCTCCAGCCTTAAGCTAATGTCACATTTTTGACTAGGAAATCATGAGACTTCTGGATCACTAGACCGTCAATGGAATGGGTCAGCCAACTCAACCCTCAAAACTTTCTTAGTCACCATTTACGATGTGCATGTCAGGTAATAGTGCAACTAATATGAGTTCCATTTTCTGGTTTCCGCACCACACGGACTGACCTCTGATCTATAATACATAGCACACTCCACATCACACAGGCTGACCACTGATCTATCATACATAGCACAGTCTACATTACATGGGCTGATAATAAATCTACCATACACAGTTTAGTACACATTACTCGGGCTGACCACTGATCTAAAACACATATCACAGTCAACACCACGCAATGTTTTTGTCTTTTCTTATAGGTCCTAATTTTGACATCTTAGCAGCAATCTTACTTTCGTGAACTGTACGAGATAGAAAAAGGGCTCTGTTTACAGGAAGAAAACGTGACTATTGTGTCTTAGATAGTCACTTTGATTTAACATAATGTTTTTGTTTTTTTAAAACCCACTAATTTAATCACCGTAAACAGAGAACTTGACATTATATGAAAGGTGGTTTTACGTTTATAATCAAAGAGAGATAATAAGAACAATTGTCAATACATTTTTTCAACTAATTATTCTCCCCTTATTAGTTATCATCCCACTGTGGCATACCAAGAAATTGAAAAGGCAGACAGACTGGCAAAGGATGGAGCAACACAGGGACAAATAGACCAAGAAATCTCCTACCAAGAAAAAGGACACTCATTAAAACCATCAGGAAAGTTGACCCCCCGAAAGACAATTACCACTATCTCGACAGAGCAGAACATGTTATTACCTTTCGCCTCAGAACAGAGCACAACAGATTAAACAGGCACTTAAATAGACTGAGACTGGTCCCATCACCTCTGCGCCATTGTGGGCAGGCAGAACAGACTACTGAACATATTCTGCAAGACTGCAATACACTAAACCAGTTATGGTAAGAACACTGGCCCAGGGAGATGGATATCCACATAAAGATGTCTGGGAGCACTGAGGAGCTTTCAAATACAGCAGCATTTATTAAGAAAACCAGACTTGGAAGAAGTGGAAGACTAATTATTGTATCAAAAAAAGAGAAGAAATGTACTCCTGTTACATCTTGAATTTAAACACGAATTAAACAAATAGTTTTTTATTTTTTCTGTTGTATGCATCTGTCTAAAATGTTTAAAATATTATTATGAAAAACTCATATGTAGGTTGACCATGATTCCTGTGTACAAAAACTGGAAATTAGAATGATATCCCTTGTGAACCAAATAAGAACCAAATTGTGCTTATTACAAACGTGTGTGTTTCCAGTAACGACGAATGCAGAGCATGCGAAACATGGGTACTAATAAAACATTGTCCAATATAACAACATCATTTAAATTAAAATTCTACAGAATAGTTCTGAGAAAACCATGAGCAGCAAGGAAAACAAACCAGGAGGTACAAAGCACAATCATCTCCCAAGAGAGCTGGCTTCTTCTTCTTCTTCTTCTTCTTTCGTTCACTTGAAACATGTCTATATCTGTAATTCTGTCTCCTTAATAAAACTCACTGTCTTTTGTAGCTCATACAGTGTCCCATAGAGCTTTGATTCCAGTGTTGTTTCCTCTGGCCAATATGTCTGCCTCAGCGTTTCATGCTCAGAACACTCTTGAAGTATATGTTTGGCACTCTGTGCTGTCTGTCCACATGTACACATGGCTGTGTTGCCAATCTTGAACTTTGTATACATGTGACTGCGGAGTCGGTTGTGTCCTGTTCTGAGACGTAGAATTATAACTTGTTCTGGTCTGTTCATAATATGATAGTCATCTTGTGGTGGTGTTTGTGGCTTTCTTATTGACTTGATCATCTGTTTTTTCTGATGATAGGTGATTGGTATATCTGGTTGGTCTTCGGCATCAACTTCCTTAGCCAGTTGGTCTGCTTTTTCATTTCCTGGTATTCCACAGTGAGAGGGTATCCACTGCATGGTTACCCTATACTGGTAAGACAATTCGCTAAGTAGTTTTTTCAAGTCTGTTAGTTTTTCAGACTGGAGAGCTTGAAGCACTGACCTTGCATCTGTCAGGAATACCACAGGCTGTAGGTCAGAGTTGGAGTTCAGCAGTTTTTTAGCTGTCACACTAATTGCCTGGATTTCTGCATCATAATTATTGCAGAATTTTCCTGTCGGTGTTCTGATTGTATCTCTAGGCTTGTGTGGATATTCTATATATACACCTGCACCTCCATTCCTCACGGCATTCTGTGCTGACCCATCTGTGTATACTCTGACCCATATATCTTGTGGATATTCCTCATCCAGGAAACTGAGGGTGACTGTCCTTCGCTGCACACTGTTCTGTTCGTCCTCGCTTAGTATTTCTTTCACATGAGTCTGAATGTATATTGGCATTCCATGCCTTTCACTCCACGGGGTTTGTTCTGGTACAGACCTTAAGGTGCTGTCAACTTCAGGTAGGTATGTAAGTTGTCTACGGAGTCGTTCAGCTTGATGGATAAAGCTGCTTCTTTTCAGTCGTCCCATTGCTAGATTTAGGAATCTTTCCTTCATTTGATGTCTTGGCATCGAGGCCAGCACCGTGAAGCGGTGGTGATGGGGCTTAGTTCAGCCATCAGGGGCTGGAAACTAAGACTGGTCGGGCAGTCCCACTCGAGCAGGACTATAGTCCTGCCCAAGTAAGCAGAGTGCTGAAGACGGAGGCATCCAGCCAAAAGGCGCACAGATAATCAGGATGCCACGCACAAAACACAATATCGCAGCTAAGATGTACGCTATAACACAATGCACTTCGTTCTCCGAACTACATAAAGCTGATCAGGAATCTGAGAACGAAGACAGAAGAACAAGAGCGAAATTGGATCATGTCCGCGGTTGAAAGAAGAGCACCATTACCATAAGAGTACCACCAATGCAACAGAAAACCTTAGTAGATGATGACATGCCGTTATATTTATATTCTCTTATGGAAGCTTTGTAGCATGTCATCTATACAATTATAGACCCTCTCTGAGTAGAAGTCTCTTTAAATAGGCACTGCACTAAGCCGAAAGCTGAAATATCCTTGGTATGAAAGAAAGCTCACAAAAACCATCCCACTGCACATAGGAAGCAAGAAAAATGGTTTTAAACGTGGTGTCGCTAGGAAGGAGCAGTTTTTGTGGGCAAGAAAGAATGATGGTCAACCAACTGCGTACTGGGACCGTCAGTCGGCGTGAAATGGCGGCTACACTCATGGAGAGATCTGAGCATCTATGGACTTGTCTGGAGTGCAGTGATGATGATCCAACGACTAACTAACTAACTATAGGAAGCAAGAGTTCTCACAATTCCTGGGGATCTCAAAAACACAAACCATGTTACTTAAAAAAATTATTATAATAATAAAATATTGTGATACAAACAAGGTAATAATGAAACATGAAGATCACAAAACACAGATTTATTACACAGACATATTTTGATCAAAAAAATCCTTGATAACCCATATATATATTTTTAAGCTTACATATGGGACTGTCTGACCATCATGTAATAATGAACATGCGCACGCACGCACACACACACACGCATAAGCATGTGTGTATGTATGTGTGTGTGTGCATGTGTGCATGTGTGCGTGTGCCTGTGTGCGCGTGTGCGTGCGTGCGTGTGTGTGTGTGTGGGTGAGAGAGAGAGAGAGAGAGAATAGGGGGAACTTCGTGGAAAGATAAGAAAACGAACCAAAAAAAATAATACTTTGTATGAAAAAAAGAACTATTAAAGAAATAAAGATAAAACAAATAATGTATTTTGAACATATTAAAAGACATGACACCTTATTGCAGACCTTACTGGATTGAGGGGAGGCGAGCAAGGGTATGCAGGGATACAAGTGGGAGAGAAATATCACGAGATGGACATGTTACAGTCTGGCATAGTGCATAACCAAGACAAAAGAAAGGGGATGTTGGAGGTCCGTTGCAGCCAACTTTCATCGCGATCATGGCGCATCATGATGAAAACGGTAACTGACAGGCACATAGGTGCCCAGTCTCTCCCAGCAAATGTCGAAAGGTATGCATGTTAATTGTTCCTGTGTTTCGCTGGGTAAGTACGCTCCCCATTTTATCCTGTGTGGTTCCAGAGGTCCTATCTATGTTTCTTTAACGCAGAATGAGGTGCAAAGGGCAGAAACCAGAGCTCATATTTCAGAATAATCTGGGGGTCTGTTAGAATCACCATTACCAACGCATATCAATCAAAGATTTAAGAAATATGCAAGAAAAGTGATTTTGATTGTATGGGACATCAAATTGGTCATAATGAAAAAATACCTGCCTCAATGCAAGACGACTAAAGGCCAGTGATACGTTGATCTCCATACCAAACTGACCAAACTTAAAAAGACTTACCAGAAAACGAGGGATAACTCGCACTCAAATTATTCTCTTGCTTTAAGACAATGCACCTTCCCATAAAGCATGGCTTGCGTTGCAAACAGTCAACGATTTGAATATTGAAATTATTCCACGCCCATCATATTCTTTAGATTTAAATGTTGAAATTATTCCACACCCATCATATTCTATAGATTTTAATATTGAAATTATTCCACACCCATCATATTCTATAGATTTGAATATTGAAATTATTCCACACCCACCATATTCTCCAGATTTGACTCGATATGTCTTTTTCCTTTTAGAAAATCTTACCGGTGAAAGAAAATAATTTTGATAGTTAAGATGTCGTACTGGCTTGTCTTCTTCTTCTTCTCGTTCGGAGTTTGCCATGTCTACACAGCAAGTCCTGTTTTCTTAATAAATGCTGCTGTATTTGAAAGCTCCTCGGTGCTCCCATACATCTTTCTGTGGATATCCATCTCTGTAGGCCAGAGTTCTTCCTTTAACTGGTTTAGTGTATTGCAGTCTTTGCAGGATATGTTCAGCTGTCTGTTCTGTCTGCCCTCATAGGCACAGCGGTGATGGGATCAATCTTACTCTATTTAAGTGGCTGTTTAATCTGTTGTGTCCTGTTCTGAGGCGGAAAATAATAACCTGCTCTGTTGAGATAGTGGTAATTGTCTTTTGGGTGGTCGACTTTCCTGATGGCTTTGATGAGGGTCTTCTTTTCTTGGTAGGTGATTTCTTGGTCTTTTTGTTCCTGTGTTGCTCCATCCTTTGCCAGTCTTTGCCATGCTAGAGAAGAAGCCGCAGATGCCGGGTTAAGCTACAGAAATGAACTTTGGTTGGAAATATGCGCTTCCATGGACAGAGTGAATCAGGAGAGTTCAACAAGAATTACACAAATGCATGAGGTTGCTGACAAGTTTGGCTTTCTTTCTCCAAAGCAACTGTTAGATGATCGAGTCGACATTGATCTTCACAACGCTCCTTTATGATGACATCGACAAGGATGCATTTTTACTCGAGAGAAAGTGACTAATGAATTTTGTCGCAGCACCTTCGGTCTTGAACTTAAAGTACCAAGGGCCTATGGAATTACTTTTCTTTGTTCACAAACATCAACTTTCCCATTCAGTACCCAACATTGTCTTTTACTGTGTATGTTCCTAACTCTAGGAGTTAGTATAGCTACACGTGAAAGAAGTTTCTCCAAACTCAAATTAATCAAAAACTATCGCAGGTCAACTATGAACAACATGATATTTAACAACCTCGCAATAATATCAATTGAACATGAGCTGGTCAATGATGTGAGCTTCGACACAGTCATTAATAACTTCGCTAGTCAAAAAGCTCGCAAAGTGAATTTATAATTTTAAATTTACATTTTAAAATTTATTTCTATCTTTGTTAAATGTGGATAAAATCGATAATATTAATGAACTTGTAAAATTTTACTCGGAATTTTAAAATCAATTTCAGGCAGGTTGGGGGGGGGGGGGTCAAAATAATCATCGCAACGGGTTGTACTTACCCTATGCACGCCGCTGTCCAGAGGTGAGGGAAGGAAAAGTAAATTTTTCGGAAAGTCACGAAGATCACACAATTAACATCTGACCGGGACTGAGCCTACATTCACTGGGATGTCTGTTGGAGTGGAGGGCGGAGCACTTATGGGAATGTCCCGCCTGCTGTGAAGCCAATTTCTAATCAAGAATCAAGAACTAAAATCGACTGGTTGGCAGAAATGCATAGACTTGTACAGTTAGGTTCCTGCATCCTTTTCTGTCACCAAAGTGTATCTTATAAATTCATTTAAATGATCGACTACTCTTAGGGATCAATATCCAGCTACGAACACAGATATGCCTGCTTCTGTTGCTTTGCTTTAACGTCATTGCTGAGATTGTTAAATTAAAGTTGTGTTTTGTTCATGGAATGGTTATTTAGCTTTCTTGTGTTTTATTGTCTCAGCCTGTCTCTCAATATCTGTTACCCTCGCGGCTATTGTACATTTACAATACGTACAATAACACTTCGTCATCTCTTTCAACTCTAATTAATAATTTTTTAGATCTCGAATCATTTAACCACTGTGCCCTGAAATGTTGTGGGTAGTTTTTTATTCATTATGATACACAAATGTAAATTAAATAGTAGTGTAGTCATAGTAAAGATACTGGAGTGAGTATGAATAAGTAAATGAACAATGGACTTATTGTCTATTATTAATGTCTGCATACTCAGTGACTCGATGAGCATGATTGTGAAAGTTCAGGCGGGATACATTCGGCCGGGAACAGTGGCTGGATGCAGTGAAGAATTCCTGTTTGCATAAAGTGACTTTCATTTTTGTGCCGGGATATGCGGGAATCCGGGGTAATGAGAGAGCAGATAGGTTGACCGCATACGCTGCTACTACCGCTGTTGGTGGAGCGATGGATCTAGCAGACATTTTGAACGCCCTACGGGAAAACGCAAGAGCAAATAACTGTATAAGCGACGATGACTCTTGCTCCATGACTAGAATAAAGGAATTTGGTTTGAAATGTGGTGTCGTTAGAACGGAGCGGTTTCGTGGGCAAGAAACAATGATGGTCAATCAACTGCGTACTGGTACCGTCAGGCAACGAGTAATGGCGGCTACACTCAAGGAGAGACCTGAGCACCTATGGGTTTGTCCGGAGTGCAGTGACGATGATCCAACGACTAACTAAATAACTAAATTAACAATGGACATTTTAAATTTTGGCTCTATTTACCCCTCTATTTACCCGTTCGACATTTTTAGTGTTCACAAACAAGTTTAAAAATAAAAAAATGTTTTTGAAGATAAGGAAACAAATTATTTGACGTGTACCAAACGGCGCTGAAACACGCCGGAAATTTTTGAAAAGCGCTAAAATAGTGCGGCTGTGCTATTTCAAACATTTTCGCACCAGATGATATGAAAAAAGATCAGATCTGGTGCGAAAAGCACCAAAATTGCAACCCTGGTGGCCATATCACTAGACAAGCCCAGCTTTATACTTTTATACCGAATGCTTCCACGGAAGTTGCCAACTCCTTTTACCATAAATGCACTAGAAACGTCAATAAAAAGCACCAGAATGTAATTTAAAAAAAATTATTAGGAAAGCATTAAAAAAGGACCAAATATTTTCCTTAAAAAATACAAGATAACACATTATAATTTAGTAATATCAGTTAATCTGATAAATAATATTATTCCAGATTGCATAATCACAGTCATACACAATTTTTATTTCATTTTTTTTGTCTTTTTCCTGGTGCATTTAGTGTTGCCAACATGTTTTTTTTTCTTCAAAAGGTACTAGTCTCATGCCAAGAATCATCATCATCATCATCAGGTGCTATGCCGGCTGGCGAAGGCTGCCATGGCTCTCCACAGCTCTCTGTCCACAGTATTATGAATCAAGGTCGTTGTTGTTTCCTTGTCGTGCCAGGCTGTCAAACTGTCTAATATTTTCTCCCGTTGTCGATCTCTGTCTCTGTTGCCTTCAATTTTGCCTGTTGTGACTATGTTCTCTAAACCTGCCTGTTTCTTAAAGTGGCCAAAAAAAAAGAAGATTGTCTTTTTCTTATATTGTTGATTAATGTCTGTTTCGCATTTAACTCTTTCAACACCTCTACATTAGTTTTTCTGGCAATACATGGCATTCTCAGCATTCTTTTGTAGAACCACATCTCTGTTGCCTCTAATTTCCCACTTTCCAGTTTGTTTATTGTCCAATACTCGCATCCATATGGTAGCATAGGAGTTGTATAGCACTGCAGAACTCTCTTTCTCACCTCTAACGACAAGGTAATATTACACAATATATTTTTCTGAATGTTGTTTTTGCCTGCCCTATTCTTTATTTCTGTTAAACTTCTTCCATCTGCTGTAATCGCTGTACCGAAATATTTGAATTGGTGGACCTGTTTTAAAACTATATCATTACTTTGATCTTGCAATTTGTGGTATTTTGTTTCTATGAAATAACCATTACTTCTGTTTTCTTTATATTTAGGAAGAGACCTTTCTCTTTACTTTCTGTGACTACTACATTAATTAAATCTTGAAGGTCTTCCTCACTTTTTGTATTCAGAACAGTGACATCCGCATATCTCAAATAATTTTTGTTATGTCCTCCCACTGATATTCCGGGGATATCAACTATTGCACGCAATAGGTTTTCACTGTATAAAGAGAACAGGTCTGGCGAAAGTACACATCCCTGTCTAACTTCTTGTTTTACTTGTTGAAAATGGCCAAATTGATTTCCTACTCTTATTGCTGCTGTTTGTTACCAGTACATGTTATTGATGATTCTTAAATCCTTACTGTCGATGTTCAAATTATCTAGCATATGTATAATTTCGCTATGTTTAACTTTATCAAATGCTTTCGTGTAGTCTAATGCCAAGAATGCACACACAAAATAATGAGAAAACACAAAGAAAACTATAATATGCAAAATATGTTTCAAGTTTTCACATTCAATTTTTGACTATCAGTTAATATTAGAAATATGTTTATTCAAGATCTGCAAAATCCCAGTCAGACAAGTCTTCTACAATTTCTGTTGCATTTTCTGGCTGTTCTTGTGAATCAGACGATGATGATTGAGACAAACTTTTATAAGAATCGTGTGATCTTATTTTTTGCAGACATCCTTATGTAGTTTATAATCAAAACAGCATTTACCATATCTTTTAATTACATATTTAATAGTCAGAACAGCTCTTAAACTAGTGATGCTCAGTCTATTTCGAATTCTTGATTGTGTAACTCCCATGTGACTGAAAACACGTTCTACGTCAGCATTGGAATGAGGTAAAGTAAGTACAGTTGAAACTAAATCTGCAAGACTTTGAAAAGGGTTTTCAATAGTTGCATCCCTGTATGAAGCTATTTCTGCCCACAATGCAAGTGTGTCATTGTTATGTACCCACTGCATATGGTGAAGTTTTCTTCACTGGAAATCTATGCGGGTGAGAGTATCTGTGTCATCAATAAACATTTTAGCCAGATCTATTATGCAAGGTTTAATTGGCTGTAGACATTCACTTCCACTAAAACATGACATGGACTGCAATATGTGAACGCCATCTAGCAAAGGTAAACACAGCTGTGTTAATAACTCCACTAAAAACTGTACACATCTTCCACGAATGCGTTTCTCATCCGGAAATTTGTGGATCGCCATTTATTTTTCAAACTCATAACCCAGATAGGGATTAGGATCTAGTCTTCAATAGCATCAGTCTGTGTAATGTTTTTTTCCAGGAATAACAATCTTTGAACTGATAGAATCAATGAGATGGACAAGATCGTTGAGTAGTTTTGTTGGATCTTATATTTCTACTTCAAACATTTTGTTCACGCTTTGAACTTCCCCAAGAGTATGTTTGAGAAATTTGAGAACAACATAGTTTTTCATGTCACAAAACATAGAATATAGAAGTTCTGCTGAATAACCATGCTCGCGCATTCTAGTTATAATAAAATGAGTTCTGAGCTCAACCAAATGCTGCAATATTCTGACAATGGCAGATTCAATATTTTTGAATGATTTTTGTAACGGCGCGGGGCATCAACTTTGGCACGGCAAAGGCACTTAAACCTCATTTCAAAGTTTTCCTTATTTTGAGGGGCACCCTCAAGTCTTGATGCCCGGTGCGACCGCACCTTCCGCACCACCCTCGGTACGCCTCTGTATCATGTTGCTCCGTCATTTCTCTGTATTTTTTCACAGATATTTGGATCTGTTATGTCTATTTTCTGTTTGTGTTATTTCACCCTTGACCTTCTCTTATATAAATATATAAATAACTTTTCTATTTTATATCTATATTTGACTCTAACATGTGACAGTAGTACCATTCGTACTCGTCATTTTTTGTTGCGAATGTATTCTTGCTAAAGGCCTTTTGGTAGAAACGTTGATTTGTGTGTGTTATTATGTGTGTTTCTAGTGATTAGCAAAGATTCATTACCCTGTTCCAAGTTTCGTCTGTTGGATTTCAGTTTTTGTTGTAGTGAGTACATATTATCATTCATTTGCTATTCTTTTCTCCCCGCCCAGACAATGGGAACACACAGGCGAGAATACATTTACATTGTCGAGAGAAAAATACATCCTGAAAAAAATAAATAAGTTTACATCAATGTTACAAATTTACAATATAGAATACAGCAGATCAGTGCCATCTCAGTACTGTTGTATGCCTGTGAAATATGAACTGTATAATAGGCACCACACGAGAAAGCTAAATCATTCTACATAATTTTTCTCAGAAAGATGATCAAATGGCAAGATACGATTCTGGATGCCACTGTCCTTGTGAAAGATGAAACTGGAAGGAGGCTCGCAGACCGATTCTGCGAACATCCGTATAGCATAAAAAACCATTTGGGTTTGCCTGTAGATGTCAATTTTAATGGCACGGGCCATCGGGGCGCCCATGACATTCAGGTTATGGCTATTAAGTCATGCTTTTCTGATGACCGGACCCGTCTGGCACTTAAGAACCGCTACATTTACTAATATGACACTATTAAACCCAACAGCATAAATGAGCGCATGTCTAATGTAGGACTCTAGTTGATCCATAATTCCTGTTTGTTTCGTGTAACATGTTTGTGGTCTTTTTGTATTTACTTTGTCAGGTGTCATTTCCCCTCTTCCGATCAATCCATACTACGCATATGTGTGTGTTATTATGTTTGTCTCTAACTAGCAAAACTTTATTACCCTATTTCTAGGCTGACATATATGAAGGTTCTATAATGTTTGTATAGGCCCCTATAACACTGTCACAGAAAAACTAACTTCTGGGTATGTTGTGATTTTTGGTATCAGACAAAGTAAATAAATATAGACATATAACTTTTGCAATGGTATACACTAGTAGATCACTACATCAATGAATAATTGTAATAAATAATAACAAAACAATAATTCTTCAAACATTGTAATTTTAAGCAATAACACACAATGATATAAATGTAGAAAATGGCGCCAGATTAGAGACAAGTGAGTTATCTTTTTGTTATCAAATGAAAAAAATAAAATAAAATGAGCATAAAGATGGAAGTAAATGTAGGTCAGATACTTCGAATATGGAAATTGTTGAGTTAAACCAAACCCTATTGATATAATTTATTTATTAGAGGGTCAACAAGAACCACTGATAAAAATGGTAAAACTTCGCAGATTCAAGTGGTACAGGCACACGATGAGTCATTCCTTGTTGACAAGAGATGTTTTTCAAAGTACGGTGGAGGATAGAAGGAGACAAGGTAGTCAGAGTAAGACATGGCTGGACAAGATGTGATGTTTCCAGACTCATCAGGATAGAGATGTGTGCATCCATACGTGACAAATTTTCCCATGCAATTTATCTGTATGTACATTTTCCCATGCAATTTATCTGTATGTACATTTTTCCATGCCATTTATCTGTATGTACATTTTCCCATGCCATTTATCTGTATGTACATTTTCCCATGCCATTTATCTGTATGAACATTTTCCCATGCCATTTATCTGTATGTACATTTTCTCATGCCATTTATCTGTATGTACATTTTACCATGCCATTTATCTGTATGTTTGTCTCACCTTGGGCCTTTCAAACCAACCATTATTCAACAACAAGCTCTTGTAGAGGGCATTGCCTATACAGTGTAGGTGGGCGTCCTCTTGTGAAAACCCCACATCACTTCATCTGTACAAATGTTTTTATCTCCCCTGAGTAGAACTCACAGCATTGCATAATGCAAAGAGACAGATTCTTCTGGGTATAATAATAAAGCTCTGCAGAAAACCTCTCATTGTACAAAATAATACAATAAATTTATTGCTCACAATTTCTGGGAACACAGCATTAATCAAACAACATATGTTATTTTTGTACTGAATGTTCAGATATAGATGTATCATCAAAATGTAGGCATTTAAGTCAAGACAACAGCAAGTCAATCAGCAGCAAAAATGTCAAACATCAATGACAGTGTCCACAAATGAGATTGGTGACAAATTGTTAGTTTTCTATGTGAGCGGCTTTGTTAAACTTGTTGCACTGCACTGGCAAGTGATATGGCTATGGACAGCAACTCTTATGAGGAATAGGTCAAACACTGAATTCATACAAATAAAATCACTGTCAAAGCTAGATGTGCCCATTCAATGGATAAAATAAAAATGACTGGACTACATCCTGCTGAAAGTCCTGCCAGTGGGAGTTCAGAACGAAGTAATTAAAAAATCACCAAAAGGCACAGATCCATCAGTAAACAACAACATTATTATTTCTGTTATTATCAGTTATTAATTGATTCATTTCCAGTTCTACTTTGCCACCGTCTCAATCTTTACACACATTTCTAAAAGTAATCATAACTTTGAGAAATTTTTATGGTCCCATAATAGGAAAATATAATAATATATACAATCTGCTATACAATCTGATCAAATGTAATTTGTTACTAATAAACATAGCAATACTGATGTGAAAATAATAAAGTTATTGCATTGTCATGGCATATCAACATTATACAACATTTTGAGCTGTAAAGTTTATCATCTCATGACTTAGGGAAACATCTTTATAAATATTTTTAACCATCTGTATCTTTAGGCAACATGCCAATTTTACTACAAGTTGTATCTTGTTTACAGAGAAAACTATCTAGTCTTTTGAATATGTTGGCCAGTCAGTTCAGAGTTTTATTTAGTTTATCAGAAGTAGCGCTTAATAAAAACTCAACACAGCTAAATGGGAGTTTGGTCTAATCTAGCAATAATTTATAGAAATTGATAGTACTATACATTTTGATGAATGGAGGTAGTATTTATTCTTCTCCTGTACTCCTCAATATCCTGCTGATTTGCAAGATGTTGTCTAGAAAACAGAATGAGTTGTGGCATGGTTTACAACTTGGCATCTTTATCTGCAACATTTGGTCTGAGACATGCAACTTCAGCACATCATTTTGGGCCATTGTGACCTTATACAGGATAACGTAGCCAACTAACCCGTGTCTAATCCCACTTAGCTGTCTTTTAACATGGCAGCTCACATGATGACATATTCTTTTAACATGGCAGCTCACATAATGACATATTCTTTTAACATGGCAGCTCACATAATGACATATGACAGCTCACATAATGACATATGACAGCTCACATAATGACATATTCTTTTAACATGGCAGCTCACATAATGACATATTCTTTTAACATGGCAGCTCACATAATGACATATTCTTCTAACATAGCAGCTCTGATGACATATGACAGCTCACATAATGACAAATACTTTTAACATAGCAGCTCACATAATGACATATGACAGCTCACATAATGACATATACTTTTAACATAGCAGCTCACATAATGACATATGACAGCTCACATAAAGACATATACTTTTAACATGACAGCTCACATAATGACATATGCTTTTAACATGACAGCTCACATAATGACATATGACAGCTCACATAATGACATATGATAGCTCACATAATGACATATGTCAGCTCACATAATGACATATACTTTTAACATGGCAACTCACATAATGACATATTCTTTTAACATGACAGCTCACATAATGACATATTCTTTAACATGGCAGCTCACAAAATGACATATACTTTTAACATAGTTCACATAATGACATATGACAGCTCACATAATGACATATACTTTTAACATGGCAGCTCACATAATGACATATTCTGTTAACATGACAGCTCACATAATGACATATACTTTTAACATGACAGCTCACATAATGACATATTCTTTTAACATGACAGCTCACATAATGACATTCTTTTAACATAGCAGCTCACATAATGACATATACTTTTAACATGACAGCTCACATAATGACATATACTTTTAACATGACAGCTCACATAATGAAATATTCTATGCTCCACTTTTGAGGTCTAGCAAAACATGCATTATAATTTAAATAAAAGGCTTAGAACAATGGTGCGTAAAATTCACCATAGGAAACTATTTCTTCTGGCCTGCCAGGTTGATAAAAAAGGACTCCAGGTATATGCTAGGGTGACCAGATGTTCCCTTTTTTCCAGGACTGTCCCTTTTTGGGGCTATTGTCCCAATCAAAGAGGATGCTAAATTGTCATTTTTTCTCCATTTCAGTCACGTTTTCTCCCCTTAATTATAAGTGTGACATAACCACAGCAGTTCTTGAAGTTGTGAGCGTTATACATTTTTCCATTTTATCTCATGTCATATCGAATATTTGTACAAAATGGGAGATTACCTCTATGTTATATAAAACATATTTCCCGACAGTTAATATTCTTTACAGGATTCTTACATAATACTCTTCTGAAGTCAATACAATTTTAGGCGTTAAGTCTCCTGCATAATACGGAAAGAAAGTGCAGTTTCAGTAGAAACATAAAAGAGGAATATCCATTCTTGAAAGAAGACGCCACACTAGGCAAGGAGAAATGTACTGTGTGTCATTCTATGTTTTTCATTGACAATGGAGGTGGTTATAATTTAAAACAGCACTTGAAGATGCAGAAACACAAAATGGCAGTCGCTGCTAGCAGTTCAAGCCAAGGTGTTGCATCATGTTTTTACAAGAGATGAGACATGGTAGTAAGCTGATGAAAGTAAAAATCTAGCATCCCAAGAAGCCCTGTTAGCATTTCATACAGTGAAACATAATCTTTCCATGAGATCAATGGATTGTACGTCTGCAATAGTTAGAAATTTATTTGAAAAGGAGTTTATATGTGGGTGAACAAAGTGCAAATCAATTCTAGTAAATAGTCCTAGTATCTAGGACATTTGCAATGTGAGAAATAGACATAGAAGGGTTATTGATATGTATGATGAACTCAAATCCTATTTTCTGCCACAAGATAAATGCCCTACACTACTTAAAGCATATTTTAATGATCGTTTTAATTACTTTGGCTCCATTTCCTCCTAAACCAGTTGAAAATATTCTTTGCAACAGTAATGAAAATAGAAGGGAATAATATTTTGGCAACTGAAGTGACAGAAGAACTAGACGTGTTGAGACAGAAAATAATTACCAGAAAAATTGAAAATTTTCAAACACAAAAAAGGACATCAATTATTTCTAAACTTAAAGATGAAGGTGATTTTGATGAAATAGAGTTCTTGAATACCACATATTTATTCTTCAATACTTTACTAGAATATTTAAATCAGTGAATTTACCATTTCCAATCTTTGAAAGCATTTCACTGGATTAAGCTGGAGACTATTAAATTGGGCTGATGTTTGAACATGTTAAAAAGCCGTCAGTGATGCTGATAGCAATATCCTGAATATTATTGATGAAGATGAACTATTCGACGAAATCAACCACATAAATACTATTATAAACAACAAGATGGAAGAATGGAAGGACACAAACGCTGAAGTGGATTCAAAATGGTGTATCATATTTAAAGTGCTACAGGAAAAAGACATCCAGTACAAAAACATAGTGCTAGTTGTTGGATTTATTATGGTAATTCCAGGAACCAACACAGCTGTGGAAATAACTTTTTTCACTGATAAGTTCTTTGTGAACGGATGAAAAATGTAATCACTAAGACGGTGAAGGCAATGATAGTGATAAAGACACACTTTAAGACTGTTTCATGCACAGAAATTCACGAGTGTATCTCTAGAGATGAGGAACTTTTGAAAAAATAATTTCTTCACATAAATATGTGAATGATGGTGATATATTGTAGTACAGTCCTTAGTCACTTGGACAAGTCTTATTTCTGTAAGTTATTATGTCATAATACTGTTATGCCTATCCTTATAGCCTATAATACGCAAGTGTCATATATTTTACACGAAATAATTGTCTGAAATACTTTTAAAATGTTAAAGATAATGTCAAAACTCTATAATACACCCAGTTATATATTATAAGTGAAAAATAACTTGTTTAAATATTTTATATACTAATTGCATACTATTGAATATTATTGCTGCATGTCTCTTTTTGTCCCCTTTTTTTAGGACTGGAAAAAGCCGAAATGTCCCATTTTGGGTCTAGGAAATTTGGTCACCCTAGTATATGTACTAGCCCCAGTACTCAGAAAACACTACTTGGAGATGCAAAGGGCTAAAGGAAAACAAAATATAATTGAGACCCATGCTACACAAATGCTTAAATTGGCCTACCCACCCAAAAGGGTTGCCCACAACTTTTATGCACAACTCTAAATGCACAACAATAAATCTTACAATGGCAACCTCCATATTTCTTTAAATGGTGGCTAATGAATAGGTACAACTGGCCTTTGCTATTGCAACCTGGTGAATATGACAGTAGAACAATCTTAAAAGTCATTCCCCAGTATACAGATCTGAGGAGAAAGACATGGCCCACCCCAATCAGTGTTGAATAGAAATTGTATGGCAGGGCAGAAACTCTAAAACAGATAGCAGCCTATATAATAGAATCCGGTGTCCCAACCTGACTGAGTAATGATCGCCGAAGAAGAAATGGTGGCAAATGACAAAGCATGATTTGACACTATGTGACAATACTCATTCACTTTTAGAGATCTTCTTCTTCTGCGTTCGTTCTCAAACTCCTGAAGATTAGCAGGATGTAGTCCGGAGAACGGAATGCACTGTTTCATGGTTTACAACATTACTGCGATATCTGCGCCTTTCGGCCTGACACATCCGACTTCAGCATGGTTTTGGATCACTGACCCTATATGGAATGGGACAGCCAACCCCATCCCATAACCTCCTTAGTCGCCTTTTACGACATGCGGTTAAGGTAAACAGTGTTGCTATTCTTTGCACCCCTTTCGGGCCTGGTAAAACACAGGCACTTTTAGAGATGATTTGGTAGATGTAAAATAAAGGAAATCCCTTCACTCTTTAAAGGCATATACATAATAAATGTAAGGTTCCTATACTTCCATGATCAATACAATATTAATGTTAATGTGCACAGTATTACACCTACCACCTTTTGTTTCCCAGATTTTTCTTGGTACTCACTTCCAGGCTGAGTCAATCAAAGATACAATTTTGGTGAAATATATTTCAGAACAAGTGGCAACTGAATCCTAAGCCACAAGATCCGGAAAGCCAAAGCACTAATCACTGAACACTATAGGTCTACGAAATGAATGATTGTTCACTATTTATTGTAATTTTAACCCATGAAGAGAACCACAATCATGCATATATATATACACACACACACACACACATGTATATACTCTAAGTGCACTTAGGTATAGCTGATTAACTATGGTAGTTATTGGTTATGAACTAACATGATTGCACTCTGGGAATGACCATACTTGTAGATGATCAGTCTCTCCAAGCAGATGTCAAAGAATATGCATGGTATGTTGATGATTCATGTCAGAAGTTGGTTTAACACATTCTTAGTTTTACCACCTTACACATCAAATTCAACTACAGTGTGTTTTAAACTCATGCTACCTGATTCCGTCAATCTCATGAATCCTTGCACATTTCATACACTTTTGTAGGTGATTTTACATTTTTCAAAACATTAGGATTTTATAATTCATAATGGGGTGCAAAGGGAACGCATTGCTCTTGGCGGACCCAGGGTTAGCAGATAACCAAGATCCCAAATGTACCTCCACGCCGTGCACCCTGGAAACAGAAATACAGCAGCTCAAGCTGATTCTGGCCAAATCATTTGGGGATTGTGTCCGAGAATGTGGGGGTAGCAGATGGTAAGAGATTTGACTGCACAAGAGACAAACAATATCTCCGACACCACCAGCATCACCACATATAGCGACACTGTCGACATTCAGTGAAGCCCAGTCCGAACATTGGAGGGGCGGCCAATGTAAAATGCACGTAAAGGTAGATGCATGGCGAGAGACAAATAGATTTCATACCGAGTACAATGAAACAATGAAAGGGCAGAACAGCGCTAGAGGGCAGCGCGAATTGCAAATAGAAAGTGAAAAGTCTCTAGGAAAGGGGAACTACAAGCTCCGTCAGCTCGAGACGAGCATCTAGTTACCTGTGTTCCTTACAGGCAGAGACCCAGACCCATTTCATTGGCGTCTGGTACAGCAAGAAGACCTAATCCAACTCTAATGTCGAGCATTCCTAAACCGGAAATATGCTCGCGAAGAGAAAGGATTCTGTACCCGATGGGCTTAGGCAAGAAAGGGACAACGATGGTAGACCTGGTCCAACTCTACTGTCAAGGTTTCCTATACCGGAAGTACACTTGCAGAGAGAAAGGGTTCCGTACCTGATGGGCTCAGGCACAAAAGGGACAACGATTTAGCCCTGGCCCAACTCTACTGTCAGGTTTTCCTACACCGGAAATACACTTGAAGAGAGAAAGGGTTCAGTACCTGATGGGCTCAGGCGCTATTGGGACAAGGACACTCAGCTCGAGAACGCCTTGCTCTCAAACGCGTGGTGTGAGACTCGAACTTGGACAAGGGGTACACGATGTCAGTGAATTACACCTCGACTAAGAGGGCGAAAGAGCCAGGGGCCAACTCCTCTGTTGAGTTCTTCCCCTTAAGGAACCAGGCTCACGGATGAGAAACGGTTCAGTACCCAATGGGCACAGGCACAGCACGTCCAATTACATGAGGCAAGTTCATAGACAGTGGAACACCTTGTGCGAGTCAAACAAGAGCAAAAATCGTCTGGTCGAAGAGTCGCCACTACACGTGCCTGGAGACAGATATAGAGGCTGTCACAGGCTAAGGGTAGCCCACCCGAATTGTCAAGGCATGCCGAAATCGGATGTGCTAGGCCTACAAGGCGCATAACGGTGGCACAACGTAATCACGCTCCCGGCGGAAATCACACGGATATCCGTGATGGTTACAATGGAGCGAACGCAAAACAAACAAACAAACATACTTCATAATTGTGGAGATGCTACAAATTTCTGAAATCATCAATTTTATATGATTTTTGTGAAATAATTATTTTTCTCATAACAATTATTTTTCTCATAACAATTATTTTTCTCATAACAATTATTTTTCTCATACTGTGGTGAAATTTGATTTTAAATTGTTCACTTATATGAGTCATATGCACACCTTCAGTTGTTAACTCAGGAGTTTCTGAATGTTGGTGCACAAAAATATGTTTTAATTGCCATTTGTTCATGAATTTAACTCATTGAAACATTCACCAAATCAATTTTCTGTGAAATGCTGTTCTTTAAAATAATTATCTCATGGTGAACATTAAAAGAATAACAGAAGCTTCCATGTCATTGCAAAACTTGATTACTATTTGCTGTAAGTTGTGTTCATCATGCAAAAACAACAGACATTAATTTTTATGTTTTAATTATTCAATATGGCAAAAGACAGATGTGTTTGGTCATTGGCACAAATTAAGTTAACGACACAACACATTTCTGTTCTCTGGACTAAATCCGCTGAAAATTTAGTAGAATCGTTCTTCTGCTACAAGAGATATCCAGTGAGAGTTTGAGAATGAAATAAAATAAAATTGTATTACATACCAAATGAGCACTTCTAAGATACTGTAAAACATTAAATTGTACATCATAATTACAGGTGATGCTTTTTACAAAAATACTAAAAATAAAAAGTTATGACTTAACGCAATAATCACTGATATTTTCCATTCCAAACTTCATCAACGTCTGATAAATGTTTTTTGAGATATAACATTTCAAAATGCTGCTCAAATTTATAAACACACTATAGGTAACATATTTAATACAAAATTCCCTAATTCTTAGACTAGATGTGTTATTGCTTGCAGTGTCAGCATTCAACAGATGATCATCAAGTAGTTTCTCTCTAATCCACTGTTAACTACCCATCTATTGACATTTTGATCAAAAGTTTTTTTAAATTAAGATAGATGCAAACACACACAGAATAGAGCAATGTAAAATTGTTGTTAACATGAAAGTATTATTTAAAACATTTCATATTTTTTTCTTATATTTATGTACTACATGGTGCACAGTTTTACCGCAGTCTCTCATTCATCCCATATATTGATGGTGGAAGAAGATGATTCTCATTCATCCCATATATTGATGGTGGAAGAAGATGATTCTCATTCATCCCATATATTGATGGTGGAAGAAGATGATTCTCATTCATCCCATATATTGATGGTGGAAGAAGATGATTCTCATTCATCCCATATATTGATGGTGGAAGAAGATGATTCTCATTCATCCCATATATTGATGGTGGAAGAAGATGATTCTCATTCATCCCATATATTGATGGTGGAAGAAGATGATTCTCATTCATCCCATATATTGATGGTGGAAGAAGATGATTCTCATTCATCCCATATATTGATGGTGGAAGAAGATGATTCTCATTCATCCCATATATTGATGGTGGAAGAAGATGATTCTCATTCATCCCATATATTGATGGTGGAAGAAGATGATTCTCATTCATCCCATATATTGATGGTGGAAGAAGATGATTCTCATTCATCCCATATATTGATGGTAGAAGAAGATGATTCTCATTCATCCCATATATTGATGGTGGAAGTAGACGAGATGACCAGAGAACATGGGCTGGATGGATAATATCAAGGACTGGACAGGATGTGAAGTTTCCAAACTCATCAGGATGATAGAGGATAGAGTTGCCTGGAGATCTTTCTGCATCAAATGTCTCAATGTGATATCCCTACCATAATGGGTTATGGGTTTTATTATTATTATATGCTGATGCAAGAGCTGCAAGCCTGCCTCTTCTTTCATTACCACGAACACTTGCATATTTCATAATGGAACCAGATTGTATGAGCTTTAGTACTCATTTCCTGACTGTTGGGTGAACCACAGAAGTTTCTGTAAATCACAAGCACCTCCATCACCGCCAGTCGATATGAAATCTATATTTCCGGGTTGACAGATGTATGACTTCATTACCAACATTACAGAAACTCCACATTGTAGTCTATTTTCCAGTAGTTACTATCTATCTGCTAAAGGCATAGATGCTGGTGCAGTACACAATAATTGTAACACATGAATATAATGGGGGGGGGGGTGGGTGTTAATAAATTGCAATACAAATTTAAAAGCAATTTTGGATTTTGACACCCCCCCCCCCCTTGCTTGTCAACTTATTTATGTCACAATGTAGTCCCCCCCCCCCCTGTTTTTTAGCAGAAAAAGTTGTCCTGTGTGACAATTCTTTTCATATTCAAATAATTCAATTGGTGTATGAATAGTTTTGTTGACGTCAACTTTTATCAAGCTCCTACCCTGCCCTTATCAACAACTGTCATACTATTTTCAACCCACCCCCTTCCCAAATTCTTGACATAACAATTAAGTTGCTTAATTCTTCTTCAGCGTTCATTCTCAAACTTCCGCTAGATCTCCCTTGTAGCAGGACCATTGTCCCACTAGATTTCCAGCAGGATGTAGTTCATAGAATGGAAATACATTGTATCACTGTTTTATTTGTGCCAATGGCATCTGTCTTTTGCAGGATTGTTTAATTAAGGACCACATGTTAGAGCAGTAGGACATATTAGATCAGCAGGAAATGGCAACTGATTATGCATTTATATAATAAAGAAAGAATTTTGACATCACATGTAGAAAACGTGTACTTGACTGAAACATGGCAAAAAGTTTTGAACCATCATCATTCATATTCTTTAATATCTTCTGCGGGTAAACTGAACATCGTTTGATTTTCCTGTAACTTTATTTTCTTAATAAATAACTCGAATATTTATTAATTCCATTCTTTCCGAGCACTCTCCTGGTGAACATTAACAATGCGTAGGAGCGATAGAAATCTACAGATTAAAAGGGAGTTGAATCCTTCAAATAAAAAAAATCACTATCCTTTTACAGGGTTAACTCCCTTTCAGTCATCACATCTGTAGCCAACACTTTCGACCAGCTGAGACAGTGCACCATTGTAAGCATCTCGCATGCAAAGATGTTCCTATTTCTTAAAGTATTTTTGGCAGGAGTTACATAAATGAGTTCAGGAATTTTGATAATAAGAAAGTCATAGTAACATGTCATAATATTGTACACAAGTTAGAGTCTCCTCCTCTAACTTTGAGAACAGACACAATAGCAGAGTTGATGAGCTTCCGTACATTCTTCTCTACTTCTGGCGATGTTTCAATGTAACATGTAGCACCGACCCTTCTAGCTACCATTGCACCCTCTGCTGCTGTTATTGGTCGTTGACCACTAGATGCCAGCATGTCTTTGATGGCATCAACTGATCTGTAAATAAACATATCGAAAAAGTTGAGGTTATCTCATGAATATATTACCATACATTCATATACCTCACACATACTCAAAATAACAAGATCTCACAAGTCAGGTAGTTCTTGCTCTAAAGGGTAGCATAGACCTTTACACCAGTCTCTGTCACTAGTATATCTGTATGATGACTGTACCTCTAGTATCTCTGCATGGTGTCTGTATCTCCAGTATATATGTATGATGTCTGCATATCTCTTGCCAAATAACTGGGATTTTACCTTTCAGGACTTTTCAATTTCGATTGGTCAGAACAATCATTGCAAGAATTAACATCAAAGTTAGAAAAAGTTACCAGCAAGTACGGAATGGAAATCAATTCAGATAAGAGCAAAATCTTGGTAAATCGCAGAGACACAGAAAACCAGACTAATATCATGATGAATGGACATAAGCTTGAAGAGGTGAATACCTTCAAATACCTCGGATCCAGTATATGCAGCGATGGTAAATGCAAAGCAGAACTAAAAATAAGGCTGGAGATGGCTTTAGCGTCCTTGTCAAGGCTAACTGTGATTTGGAAAAGCAACATCAGTGTTGGAGTGAAAATCAAACTGTATAGGTCGCTGGTGCTTTCCGTTGTGTTGTATGGTTGTGAGAGTTGGACACTCACTGCGGACATGGAGAGAAGATTACAGGCTTTCGAGTATAAATGCTACAGAAGAATTCTACATAAAGACATAAATAAAGACATGGACAGACAACATCAAGGAATGGACAGGGCTAGATATTTCCACACTCATCCGCATCGCTGAGGATAGAATTCGCTGGAGGACTCTGTGTGCTGAAGCTTCCAATGTGGTACCCCTACGACCCTGAAAGGTTATGGGTTTTATTGATTGATTGATTCGTTTACTCGTGGGAAGGTTGTCAACACTTCAATATAAAAAGCACTATCCTTTTAAAGGGTTAATTCGCTTTCAGTTCTCCCCCTATAATAAAATAGTACATGATATAGGCAGGCATGGAAATAATGGATTCTTAAAACCCTGGATTCATTCCCAGTCGATCAGGAAAATCTCAGGGCTTAATTCCCAGGGCACTGGTAATAGCTCCGCAAAAATAAAAAGTAATTGTGCAAGATATTGCTGCCGGATTAATTTTCCCTTTGTGGAAAATACGCAGATCACTGTTGTTTACCAAATGCACGTGATGATCATGTACAAATGTATGTACAAAACCAGGATTATATAACTTTGTGTTTGCGCTGTATTAGATTCTATAAGGGAAGGTGACTTAGTATGTCTCGTAGCATTTTAAAAATTGACATTAATCTTAAACGATGTTGGGAATTGATTTCTTCTATCGGCATGAAAAAACTTTCCTAAACGTTGCAGTCAGCTGTCGTACTATCCTATTTAAATAGGTATATAGTAAGTGCAGCAAAACTGTCAAACAATAGTACTTACGTAAAACACAAGGTCCCAATGAATGCACAGACTATCATGTATGGGTATGGATAAACACAAATAACAGTATACAAGACAATGTCAACGTTTCAACTTTAAGGTCTTTTCAAAGGGTGTATGGGTATGAAGAAATACAAATAACAGTATACAAGACAATGTCAACGTTTCAACTTTAAGGTCTTTTCAAAGAAAATACAAGACAAACATTGAACACACAGTAAAAATGATGGCACTATCACAAAAGCATCAGACGGTAGACATTTAACAGTAGAGGATACAAGGTAACAATGACTTACTTATAAATAAGTATTGTTATAAAGATGCACATAAATTAAATACGGGGAATGAAAATGAAATAAAACTATGCCTGAAAACAGCATGAACAACAAAACAACAAATAGTCTGTGGTGCGAGGTAATGCAGTGACCTCCATGTCACGAGCAACACGATGATCAGCGCCATTGAAATGTATAGCGACAGGAATAGGCGGTCTGTGGTTAACGGCATGGGGATGAACTTCAAGGTGTGGGTGAACGGAACATGAAGGTACAAATTGCGGCCATCGATAGTACTATAAACCTTCAACAGAAAGTAAACATGACATAAAAGGTCACATTAAAAATATATTTCTAGAAATTTCCTTGCTTTTTTGGCAGGCGACTCAAAGTATATAAATAGTGACCAACAAAATTCACGACAATAATAAAAATACGTTGAGAGGTATCTGGAGTCTTGTCATGACTGAAAACATGGTAAATCGTGCAAATATCTTCACAGGGAAATACACACCATAAAGCAACATCTCAAGCTTGGAGGGGAAAAAATTCAACTGATACTATAAGCAGAAGAGAAGGTTAGGGATATGAGGAATATTTATAACTGAAGACTAGACAGTCGTCCTTTTATCACTTAACATTATTGCTAAGCCCGTAGATAAGACGGACAGAGTTGAGGGGTTTAGGCTCCCCCAATATTTATATATATATATACAACACTTATTATTAGAAAGCAAGAAAGATAGAGGGGGTAAATACATAATCTCTTTTCCGTAACCGTTTTCTAAATAAAAGGGCCATCAGAAATCGTAGGTAAATGAGGAAATGCATTTTAATGCAATTCCTTACCGAAAACGTATATAGGGTCCTGACTATTCCATGTTCCAATGAAACCGAATGTCTGCTATTGTAGCAATCACGCGTTATTGATATATTTGTGTTACTTTCTCATAATCAACCATCATTAAGTGAGACTACGTGTCAAAATCGTCTTTGAGAGCTGCGAGAGAGAGAGAGAGAGAGAGAGAGAGAGAGGAAGAGAGAAAGAGAGAGAAGGGAAGGTGTATAAAAAAATTCGAACATGCTACTAAAATACATCCTGGTTCCATTTCCTGGGATCAGTAGCATGTGCACCTACCTAAGATCAGCCTGGGCACCCACTAGGATGAATGGTGTGCCTGGTGTCAACGAACGTATCTCTGGAAGCCAGACCTCTTCCACATGCCGTAGAGACACAGGTTTAACCACAGAGAAACACACAACAAATATGTGGGTGCCTGCGTAGAGACTGTGTCGAAACTTGGGGTTCTCAGCCTGCGTTTCACAAATACAGGACACAAAAGCCATTTAATTGAAATACCTTGGACATATGTTAAACATAGAATACAAATTATGACATAAATGAAATACATATAGAACATCACATTCCAAGATTGGTAGTAAAAGAAATATAAGATACCATCCGTAATAAAACATGTATAAAAAAGGACCATGTTCGTTTCATGTTATAACGTATTTCCTTGGTCTTTGTACCTATTTGCTATTTGTTCCTGATAAAGGCATATTGCCGAAATATCCAACTCAATGTTTGTTTTACTTTACTTAGGCACATGATAAGCGGTAATTCGATTAAATGTGTTATCATTGGTAACATAATATTTACATACTTCTGTCTGTTCACACTATTCCTAAAGGAGAACATGCCTGTTTGTTCAATGTCAAATCAGATATTCTCTGCCAACACAAGTCTGTTGTGATGGACCTCCGGCACATTCTGTTTCGTGCTTTGATGGTACACTCACACAATCTGCGTTTTGTTATCTTTTTGTATCTGTGTCTGTCTCAGTCCTATATCGCTCAACTATAATACTTGAATTTAAACATCACAACTGTCTCCCCCAGTCATGTCGTCATCGATGCTTCTAGTTCATCTACGTGCCATTGTATATGTTCGTTCCTACAGATCAAAGAAATAGTGACACAATGGGAGAATGTGGTAAAACCGTGTACCATATAGATATATATCTAAAAATTATAAAATAAATTTTACAGAAGGGATATAACAGAACAAATCGCAGCTTTAACCAACAGGTCTTTTTGTATCAAAATATGTCCATATCAAAATATGTCCATATAAAAATATGAACAAACAAAGAATAACGTATTATTAAATTAAAGTATTATGCTCTATTCTTTGTTTATATTTTGATAAATACCTTTTGGTTGAAAATTGGATTCATGTCGTTGTTAGCTGTATGTTTAGAGCCTAGTTATATATTTATCTACACATGTTGATAAAATGAGTTCTAGTGTAGACATCTAAAATAAATGATGATATAGTTTATTATTCTTCCTCTTCCTTGTTCTTCAGCTGAAAAAAAGGTCAAACGCTGAAATAGATCTCATCAATGAACTGTGCTGTGGTCACCAGCCCCGAGACATGGTTTATCGGCCATAGCTGTTTCTGGAGGCCACAGTATTCTTCTTGTCGTGTCGTACATTGTGCAGCACTGTATCATAGTGTTTTCTGAAGATTGTCGCCAATTCTAAACTTCTCGTGCATGTAATGTTTGAGTCTGTTGTGGCCTGTTCTCAATCTAAAATATAATCGTTCCTTTCTTCCAATCCAGTAGATAGTAACGTATTTTTGGCTTGTGGGGAAGTTGAGTTCCAATCCATGTTAATAAATCTTTTGATAATGGACTTTATTTCTGAAAATGATACTGAATCTTCTATCTTAGATTCTTAGAATTTATAAGAAAGCTACCCTACCTCGTGTTTAATATTTTGGATGTGAAAGTTCATTATCATCATAATTAATTGATGACATTCATTTCCTATTGCTGCCTCCACAATCACCTATCGAAATGTCTGAATGTTACATCGGCGGCTCTACTTTTGATGATATCTTCTCCTTGTAACATCTAGGCTTACTATTTTATTTCATCCGCACTTCTTGTAGAAGTGTAGGTTCAAATTAAAAACAGAACAACTTATAAATCATGATTGAATTTAGATATCATAATAAACCGATTATGACGATGATAATGTTGCTCTTTCGCAAGCGAAGATAAGCATGGCATTAAGAAGAGTTGAGTTTAGTTTGTTTGTGAGTCCTTAGATGGCTAATGGCTCATTAAAACTAGCTTGTGAAAAACCGGTTGCAGCGCCAGCAGAAACTAATAGATCTTGAGGGGAAAACAGTGTGTTCTTTCTCTCTCAATTAATCGTCACGAATATCGCGTGATTTCCGTCATGGAGTATGAAGTACGTTGTGCTACCGTTGAATTTGCGATATGTAGACCTAACACACCTGATTTCGGCAAGCTTTAAATTCACGTGAGCTTCTCTAGACCGTGACATCCGTCCTGTCACCAGATGTGTATCAACTCTACGCCATGACAGTTTATCATCCAATGTGCCCTTGAACTTTACAGGTCAAAACACGTCCATGGGTGGCAGTCTCCTAGGAGGGGGTAATCAGGAATTGAGGCTTGGGTCGTCTACGTCTATCTCCCACGAGGTGTTCTGCTGTCAGAGAACTTGCCTCCCTTAATTAGACGCATTTTCTCTGTTTCTATCGCGTACTGAATCTTTGTTCATCTGTGAGCATGGTTCCGGTATAGGAAACAATCTAATTAGAGTGGGGTCCGGGTTCATTCGTCCTCTTAGCCGAGATTTAATTCACCAATTTCGTTCGTCCTCTTAGCTGAGATTTCATTCACCGATTTCGTGAACACTTCGTCCAAGTCAGATTCTCTACACATATCTAGGTGTACCGGGAGACATTTGTTGATCTTTTCCCACGAAGCACTCTTCTTCGAAGTAACTAGACGCATGTTCTTGAGCTGAACAAAGCTTTAGTTACGATTTTCATTATCGTTTTCTCCATTCTATTTGCACATGAAGTTGCCATCTGGCGCTGTTCTGCCCTCTCATTGTACTCAGTATGTTAGTCTTACTTCTCCGGGGACTTGTTGACGATTCTCGATGTTCGTGACGACATCTAACCATATCGGGACAATCCGACAATGGCCATCCCTCCAATTCATCCTCATTTCGTCTTACCGAGCCAGAATGCGCATTGCTCATGTGGTTGCGTCTGTGGGTCTCACCAATGGCTCACTAGACAAACCAACCATGTAACAGAAAACCTTAGTAGATGACATGCCTTTATATTGAGGTTATCTTCTTATAGAAGCTTCATGGCACGTCATCTTTACAATCCCGTAGTCGTAACCTTCCATAACAGTTACCATGTTGTTCCGACAGGACGGCGTTTTGCTTGATATAGTAACCGGCACAGCGTGGGTGGGCGGAACAACAAAGAAACCTGTCGCTAGGGCCAGAGTTGTGCCCTAATGTCGACGTTGTTTTGGTGGTATTAGACTCGAGGCACCATCGAGTCTGATGGCTGCTAGAACAGAGGGCGGAGCACTTATGGGAATGCCCCACGTGCCATGAGGCCAGTTTCCAATCAAGAAGCCAGGATGCCATACGTCACTGTATGTCGACAGTGTCTATGTGTGTCTTGGCGAGGAGGAGTCAGAATTATACTTGTCTTTTTGCAGTCAATTCTTATTTCATCTACAGCCTTCACATCCATGTACACGATCCCTAAAGGTATTGGCCAGGAACACAGAACGAGCCGTTGTATTTCTGTTTTCAGGGTGAACCTTGGATCCACACGAGAGCAATGCGAAACCCTTTGCACCCCGGAAATTAGCCGAATCTCTCCTTTCGTTTTTGTCTCTATTTAATCGCCTGAAATGTTCTACCCAGTTCAAAACTTGTAATACCTGCTTTGATGCACAGTTGAGAGGGAAGGAAGGTCACAACAAAATGATAAATATTAATAAATATGAAACTGTACAGAAAGAAGTGAAATGTTACTGAAGAAGAAAAGCTTGACATCTACGATTGCTCGTTAACTGAAGAAGATTCACTAGTGTTAGTATCTCTTATAGTTGACTATTAAATATGGGATGATACCATTTTAAATAACGGGTGACACCGTGGCCAATCGTCAATATAAGACCTAGGAGTTCATCGGAAAACAGCACCATAAAACGACTAATTTGACTTTTCCATTGGTTTTAAATAGCTATCGACATACTGGGTCATCCTGTCGATCGTTGGATTAATCAACTAACATCGTAAAGTCCAGACCGATTTGTGTAACAGAAGTCAGTTCATTCCAATTCTTTTTTCATTCGCTTTCAAGATTAAAGTAATCCTTAGACAAAAGACTTAGAGAAGAGCAGTCATGCTTTAGATCAGGTCGTTCCTGCCTTGACCATATATTCACTCTAGAACATTAGAACAATAATAGAAGAATGTCTAGAATTTAGATCTAATCTCATAATAAACTTAATTGATTTTCAAAAAGCCTTCGACAGCATTCATCGACCATCGCGTTGAGAAATTTTAAAAATATATGGATTCCAAAACAAATATATAAATGTGATAAAATCATTCTATACCAACTCAAAATGCTGTGTTAGAACAGAAAAAGTCAATTCAGTATGGTTCCCTGTGATTACTGGTGTTAAACAAGGCTGCCCAAGGTCACCATTACTATTCAATGTCGCAATTGACTGGACCATATGAAAAAAACATCCAACGCAAATTTAGGAATCAAATGGATAAATAAAACAACATTAGAAAACCTGGATTTTGCCGATGATATTGCACTATTGAGTGAAAATCATCAAGATGCTCATTGCAGGACAAATAGGTCTCCGAATCAATTCAGCAAAAACAAAAATTATGGACTTCACCAATTCACCTAACGAAATTACTTTAAATGGACAACAACTTGAAAAAGTACACAAATTCTCCTATCTAGGAAGCAAATTAACACTCGACGGCGATGTCATGACAAAAATTACAACTCGCATTGCCCTATCATCAAGTGCATTTAACAGACTGTCTAATATCTGGAAGTCAAAATCAATCAGCAAACGCACGAAAATGCGCTTATTTAATTCCTGCGTTATTCCGGTGCTATCATATGGATGTGAGAGCTGGAAAAGCTCTTATCTTCAGAAAAGAAATTACTGAGTTTCGAGAACAAATGTCTTCGTAGGATAATTAACACCCATTGGAGTGAATTCAAATCGAATGATAAAATCAGAGAAGAGACACATCACAATTTCATCACAGATGTTATCAGAAAACGCCGTTAGTCCTACATCGGGCATGTCCTACGCGCAGACACCAACAGAATACAACACCAATCTCTTGAATGGATACCTACAGGCAAAAGAGCCAGGGGTAGACCAAAAGAAACACTCAGAAGAACAATTCTTAGAGAAAGTAAAACAACCAATATTCATACTATTCAAGAACTGCACATAATAGCTTTGAACAGACAGAATGGGAGAGATCTGACCTCTGCCCTATGCGCTAACTTCAGCGCAAAAGAAAAATGAATGAATACTTCCAGACCTGTATTGACTGATGAGCTTCTGTATGCTCCCAGCGCTTGTTAATGAATACAGAAAGTGGCAAATGAAGATCACAAGAACAGTCAATCGAGTCACTTTAGAAAGATCTTTTCTATTGAGCATAATAACACCAATCTTAGTGGAGCTAGATGTGACATGATCTGAACAAATCCCAGACTTATTTTTATATACACCAATTCCCCAGATATTTTATACTGTTAGTTCTAGTCACTACCTCATCGCATCACGTGGAAGTTGCCATGGATACATTAGAAAACACATACACACCTCTTCAACAGCATCTATAATCTGCATCTGTATCGTCCTGCCAGCAAACTTGAGAGAACCTGCCAGATAAGACAACATTAATACAATTAACATACAAGTAATTTTCTAAATAAATGGATATCTTTATAAAATGGAATAAAAAATTAAAAATCCAAAAAAAGTTAGTCATTTCTGTAGGCCTATATAATTACATGACACACTAGTAACATCAGAAGACAGATGTGATGGGCCATTGGCGTAAATAAAATGGTGACACAACGCATTTCCATTCTCTGGACTATATCCTGCTAGAAATTTAGTAGGACCATAGTCATGCTACAAGAGAGATCCAGCGGGAGTTCGAGAATTAAAGCTGAAGAAGAAGAAGAATATCCTTTTTTAAATGAAATTAGGAAGAGTTGGTATAATATCATATATTGAAAGACAGCAAGTAAAATGCCTCGATTACCGTATGAGAATGAACATAAACCAAATACCAATAAGAACATATAACAAAAGAATATCCGGACATAAAGCCAACAGTATGCTAAGAAAACGGTAGATAGAAATGTCAAGATAACCTTCAACAAACATGGACTTAAGGTAACCAATGCGACACATCTTGCCTTGGAATGACAACTGAAGCTACCACCCTACGCTTAAACGGTAAGTGTGGATACTATCAAATATCATTCACGATAGACGATAGTAGTAATTTGTAAACAAAATATTTCTTCTTCTTCTTCATCGTTCATTCTCAAACTCCCACTGGATCTCTCTTATATCAAGATAATGGTCCAACTAGATTTCCAGTAGGATGTAGTCCAGAAAATGGAAATGCGTTGTGTCGTATTTTAATTTGCGACAATGGTCCAACACATCTGTCTTCGGAGGTAACAAATTTGAATTTTTCAATGGAGAAGAACGTTCAGAGAAAGCTACTCTGTTTTTTTTTAAATTATTTCTTTCTATTGCTTGCGGATCACATTACAAAGCCGATTATGATAATTCATTCTTATAATGTTATAAGACATGTTTATATAATTCCTTCTCTTTATTCGTCGTTCAGTTCTGATAAATTGGGTTGAGCTGCAGTATTGTTGTGTGAAATATGCGGTGTTGAATTTGGTTGTGGTATTTTGTATTGTATTTCCTTAAAACGTGTTTGTATCTACATTCTCTGTGCATGAGTTATTCATATTGATTTGTTTGTAGCTGGTTGGTTGGTTGGTTGCTGATTCAGCGGTCTATGGGCTAATGCCCTTTAACCCAATGCCATTAAATGGAAAGTCTGTGGATTTTCGGCCCACCCCGGGACAGAGCCAGAGAATAGCTATAACACCTCCAGGAAGGTAGGGTTCAACCTATGCACTACTCCGGGCCACTGCAGCTCATTCCCCGCCACCAATTGACTACTGGTTATGCCGAACTTCTCTGTTGCTCTAGGCATGCAACCAAATGTTCATAAGGATTGTCACGTCCTGAGTTACTGTGCCTCTATGATGGGTCTCAGCCATAGGAAAAAACAGTGCTGTCAGTTTCCTCCTCCCCAGTGCTGCACAGTACATCTCTGGCTCCCTCCCAACCACAGAGGGTGCATACATATATTCAAGTAAACATGAAACACAATTCTACAACAAAATAACAGCACAAGGAGAATAATTGTATAGATGACGTGCCATGAAGCTTCTCTAAGAAGATAACTCCAATATAAAGGCATGCCAACTACTAAGGTTTTCTGTTGCATGGGTGGTTTGTCATTTGTTTGTAGCTGCTACCACAGAGCTTGCTATTATTTGACCTCTCCGTGTACTAGCAGTTGTTTGTCAGGGAACACACACTAGACAGCTGTATTTTTGGACTAGCATTCCACATATACACGAGAAACCACAATTATGATTTTGATTTGGAACCAGCATCAGGGAACTCGGGGAGTTCTCATGAGTGCCCTGCTTACCATTTCGTCAGCTATCTAAAGAAATCTCAGCGTACAAGTCTGTTGTTAGTTATTGATTCATCAGATCTTCATAGAGAGGACACACTTTTTCTCTACCCCCTTCATTTTCCACTCCCATTTGTATCATAAATGTCTCTTTCAGCCTCATAGTTATGTAGTGTATCCATGAGAGTCCTAATTAATTCACCCGTGTTATCGCATCACTGTCCCATCAATATTGCTTGTAACTCGCCAAAATCACAACTCTGATTTTTACATTATTAGTCAAGACATTTATTTTTAAGTCATTTTATCAGTAAAGATTATTGCTTGAAATTATTTTATCTGTCAAGACTATCACTTGAAATTATTTTATAAGTCAAGACTATCACTTGAAATTATTTTATAAGTCAAGACTATCACTTGAAATTATTTTATAAGTCAAGACTAATTACTCTGCTTAGTAGCCTACGGAATATGAACGAAAAAATGCAAGAACCAGCGATGACAAAGATAATTAGTATATATTAGTATATACAAGAAATATCACATTTGGTGTAAATGATAATCAATCACAAAGAACATATGCGGTTCGGAGAGATGTGGTCTTACAGAAGAATGTTGAGTACCAAATTGACACATAAGAAAAGTAAAAAGAGCGTGATAAGGTAAAAGGTAAAGGTATGTCCCATGACAGCAACCTGCCGTCGGGGATGAAGATAACTCTTCATGTACTAAGCCGCAGCAACTATTAGGTGGGGGTGGCCAGTTCCCTTCCTTGCTGTCTTTACCTCCCCTAACTCATGCGTCAGGTACTCATTTACAGCTGAGTCGACTTGAGGAGTCTAGCCAGAAATCAAAACCCGGATTTTGTTGTTGTTGACCGGACGTGGTTTCGAACCTGGCAAGATGTAACCCGGTGATAGCAATCAAGCTCACTATGAACTAGGCTACTGTGCTCCTCTGAAAACGAGCGTAAAGAGCGTGATTCAAGATGTCAATATTCGCAGATAATATTGACAAGAGAACTTGCTTGGATATTACCCGACATTTGTTGGTGTTAAATAAAAAAAAGCCATCATACTTCAAAGATAAAGCAAAGGTAACAAACGTAGATTGTTTTTAAAATGAGAAAAATTGTTGCTGACAAAATCTAGAAAAAATAAGTTACTTAAAAACTACACACATTGGCTAAAAACATACACAATTAACAAACATCTTCAAAGATCTAGAATAATTTATTAAAGATACCACACTTTGGTGTTTAGAAATATTATGCTGCTTTATTGTTGATATTGATAAAACATCGCCCATGTCATTATCAGGAATCTTTGATGTCAGAGCAACGTGGCTCACATTTTCGGGGTATAACTGATTACTGTTCATTTTTTTCAAATTTAAAAATGTTATTTTTACACAAGTTTATAGAGATCAGAAATTGCATTGAGAAGTAATAATTGTTTCATTTCTACATGTACCAAATACTGCAGTTTTTTTACATACAAAATGAGAAAGATTAAATGTCTGATTGTTAATATCTCTGCTAAGCCTGAAATGTACAATAAACAAAAAATTAGAAGACATCATTGATGTCTTTGAGATGTGGATACATAGATGAAAAGAGAGAACATCATGGAAAGAGAAGAAAACAAACAAAAAGGTTCTAAAAACACTTCGTATGAAGAAATAACCATTATAGGGAATAAAGATCAAGGAATTAAAATATTTTGGACATATAAAAAGACATGACACCTTGTTGAAGACCTTACTTCAAAGTCAAGGGGAGGCGAGCAAGAGGTAGACAGAGATACAAGTGACAGAGTAACATCACGAGATGGACAGGTTACAGTCTAACAGAGTGCACGATCAAGACAAGAGACAACGGATGTTGGAGGTCTGTTTCATCTAACCTTTTTTGCGGAGACGTCACTTAACGATGTGGTTGAAGTCTGAAAAATATTTGGTTATGTAAAATCTCTTATGGAGAGATATGCTTCTTTGAACTGCAGACGTTAGTACAATTTGATTATATCAGAGCTTAACAACCATTAAATATAGCGGAGGTCGCGGTTCTGGTAATTCAGTAGCCACAGCCTTGGGATACCCATACGGCGTTAAAACAGCTATTTAGATCAACCCACGATGCTAGTAAGGAGACAAAATCTTCATTTTTGATATTAACATCCAAATATATTGCGACAAGACAAAGAAACACTAGGAGATAAAGATTTCTGTTCAGGAAGTGTTTCTGTCGATTCTTCAATACTACTTAGTAGAAAACAGGCTTTTGAAAGTTTCACTTGAACACGACGGACTATCACTAAAACTAAGGGGTTATGAGGTGTAAACAAACAAAAAACATGCAAAATATATTACACAAAACATTTTAAACGTTTCAGGTCTTTCTCAAGATTATATAAAACAAACAGTGAAAAACAATTAAAACAGTAAAAACAATGCTAACACCACAGAGGCACTAGATGCCCTATCGACATGTAAACAATACGAATTCAAGGTGGCAATGACGTACATGGAAACATGTAGTCATGGAAGTGGGTTTTGTTGAAAACGTGGTAACAAATTAATATTTACTTTTTTTCCAAACAAAACCCACTTCCATGACTACATGTTTCTAGGGTTACCCCGTAGGTACTTTATCCGTCTCAGTGATGCAGAACGCGACCGCCGAGAATACCCCTCGGAGTACTAACTTCGTAAATTAAAGCGATAATTTTTATGGAATTCCGACAAAACTTTGCAAAAGGTCCGTTATCAAACCCGCTGGATCTTGAATACAAGGCACATTTTTTGCTCTTTACATCAAGAAGATCACATAAATGGCTCCATTTGACTAAAATATTGATTAAAAATCGATTTCTTCACGTATTTTGTGTACTTCTATATCAAATATCAAAAGTCTACAATATAAGAAACACCGGCTAATAGGACATTCAGCCGTTTAAAATGACTGGTTTGACGACGATTTCCTTCATTTTAGTTGGCTGTCTCACAAAGTATACTCAAAGTGACTAATGAAAATCACAGGAATAGTCAAATGAGTCATTAAGAAGACTTAGCCAGTAAGTCACATATAGCCGCAGGTCACGACTGTATTCATACCTTATATACCATATCTACGTTTGATACCGCGTAATGTCAAATTGACTTCCTTTGTTTCCAATGTGACAAAGTTTTTATGTTGTCTTAGAAAGTTGATTATCTGCTCAAGTCATGAATAGATACTCTACTTTGTGACCAGACGACAAGATTTACAATTCAGATCTGGCAGTCTAGACTCGCTCATAAACTTATTTATGAAAGGACTCGGCATCAGTGACACATATCTTCAGTATATAAAGAGCAGAGAGAATTGGTGCTCATCAGTGACATTGAAAGACAATCTCTTTATATACATTAAGCGGATCACTGCATTGTTGACATATATACGACTGCAGGTGATGAGGACAACAAGAGACAACGTTCTCTAAAGAAGTATATTTCACTCTAGAAGTATATTTGATATGAAGTTGATGTCTCGCAGTCAAATAAGAATCTAAGAAAATAAACTCGGTCGTGGCAAACACTGTTTTATACGCCATTGACAATAAACAAGATCGTGCCAAACACTATCTTCTATAACATAGAAAATAAAAACCAAATTTGCAAACACTGTTTTCTACAACATCTAAAATACGATCGTGGACAACACTGTTTTATACAAAATAGAAAATAAACAAGATTGTGACAAACACTGTTTCATATAACATAGAAAATAATCAAGATTGTGACAAACTGTTTTCTACAACATAGAAAATAACGAAGACTATCAAAAATAGAATGTGTGACTTACATCACGTATTTTTAGATACAAGTATAAGCTACGGATTGCAACATCCAGCCAGGGGTGAAACCCAAAAACAAGCATTGCTGAAACTTTATTAGCTGTACTATCAGTTTTCTTATAAGACTTGGGGCTATACCTGCGAAAACGTCCTCAACTCACGATAAAGTCCCAGAGACAAAACAAGTATTTTTGTTTTTTTGTTTTAAACCCTTTATGCCTTGCAGCGTCAGGGGTAGAAGATTTCTGTGGAGACGACCTTTTTTGTGTGCTTCATATACGTCTGTTTTTGTGGCCTCTTTTATTTTTCAAATTCATCTTGTGCATTGTCTAAATCTGGCTTTAATACTTATGGTGTATGTATAGCAATGCTTTTTGAGGAGCAGTATTTGATGGTAGTCTGGAAGCATGTGAAAACCATTTTGTTGTCTTCTGATGTAATCCAGGATTGGCATTGTGTTTGTTAGTCTTCTGATGTTTTCATTTCTGATTCTGTCTCTTATTGTTACTCAGAGGATTCTACGTAGATAAGTCATTTCTGTTGTAACCATTTTTCTTTTGGCCTTTGTTGTTAGTATCACGTTTGACTAGTGTCACAGTGATGGAATGATGATTGTTTTATAGAATGCAGTTTTGGTGTTCATGTACACGTGTTTGTTTTTGAATATATGGGACATCTGCCCTAATATCTCGTATGATCTGTTGTATCTATATTGGATTCTTTTGGTGTTTCTTCTATTTGATGATATGATGCTTCCAAGATAAGTGAATTATTTATTTCACCAGTTTAAGAGGTTGGTCATCGATGAAAATATGAATTGTCACTAGTACTCGTATTACTAAAGCATGGGCATATATGTGTAAGGGTTGTCCATAAATTGCGTCAATAATTATGGGGTCGGGGTATGAAAATGTTTGACAGTATTTTGAGAAATCGAAAAGGGGGTTGACGAAGTTGACATCAATGATATAGTTTTAAAAAAAATACACCTATTAAATTGTTTCACTGTGATTTGTGTGTGTGCAAAAAATATGTTAGTCGTTGGATCATCGTCATTGCACTTTGGACAACAAATATATGTGCAAAAATATGAAACATAAAAAGATTGTCGTACATTTTTTGCTAAAAATTGATTTAAGTGTGTGATAAACATTTTGAACATAATTAAGCATGGGCAGGGTCTCTGAATTTTGGACAGTTGTTGACAAGGGAAAAAAATGGGGGTGGTGTGGTAATAAAAATAAGCAAAAATTGTTGATATAATTTACGGACAGCCCCTAAGAGAAATACCAACTTTGTGTTTACATCCCACTTTGTGTTTGCATCCAACTTTGTGTTTACATCCAACTTTGTGTTTACATCCAACTTTGTGTTTACATCAAACTTTGTGTTTACATCAAACTTTGTGTTTACATCAAACTTTGTGTTTACATCCAACTTTGTGTTTACATCAAACTTTGTGTTTACATCCAACTTTGTGTTTACATCCCACTTTGTGTTTACATCCAACTTTGTGTTTACATCCAACTTTGTGTTTACATCCAACTTTGTGTTTACATCCCACTTTGTGTTTACAACCAACTATGTGATCACGACCCACTTTTACCGGGACATCGCAGATGACGCAACATAGATATGCATTTATTGATTGGTGTTAATACACAAGTAAGGTCAACAAGACTTAAATTAGTTACTAAATATAAATCTATTGTTCCATATCTTATTGTCATTGTAAACTGCTGTTGATTGACGTCCCGGTATGATAACGATGCCGCTCAGATTTGGTACAGTTGATATATATATATATATATAGGGGTCATAGGTACTGTTCACAGATGTAGAACTTGAGAGATAATTTGATGATGTTGCATGCGTGCTGCTGCGCACGTATATACACAAGTGCAAACATCACCTTTGTGTTATTAAGCAATATCGTTTGTTCTTTTGCGTCTAGTTCTTAAATATGTTCACGTGAAAACCCCGTTTACGATACTCTATGGAACACGGTAACCCGCCGGTTCTCAACCTGTGGATCGCGACCCCTATGGGGGTGGAACAACCCTTTCACGAGGGTCGTCTAAGACCATCCGAAAACACATATTATGAGGTAGAAACGAAAACAATTTTACGGTTGGGGGTCACAACATGAATAACTGTATTAAAGGGTCGCAGCAATAGGAAGGTTGAAAACCACTGTATAAACGTTATGTGGAATTGTGCACTGGTGCATATTGTTTTCAATTTCTGGTATGTTGATTCTCCAATCATACAGCTGAAAATTGTTAACTAGACTGGAGAGGATATTCAGAATTGTTGCTAATGCGTGGCTATCGATCATAAATTTATACGATCAAAATCAAAACTTTATACGTGATGGTTTTGATTACTTTCTTGATCTTCGTTGGTCACTATTTAAATAGTATGTGTCTGGCTAACGCTGAACAATCAAATGCATGCAAATAATTGAAAACATGACGTATAAAGGCTTGTTTTGATTCTTCTCACAGGCCTTTACAATGGACGGCCAATACTATTTTAGAAGATCTTTGCTAAATGTGATAGTGCGACTAATAGAAAGTAAATTTTATGTGTATTGTCGGGAGTCCGCAAGGAAAAAAGGGGGGGGGGGACATAGAATAGTGACACTGTTACCTGCCATGCACATGGTAAGAGACAACTAAGGAGGTTTTTTGAGTGTGGAGTTGGCTGTCCCTTCCATAGATCGCTAAGTTACACATAAGCAATGCTGAAATCGGATATGTTAAGCCATAAGGCGCAGATATATATCGCAGGCAAGTTGTAAACCAACCATGGTATGGTGCAATCTCCAGGCTACATCCGGCTAATCTACAGGAATTTGAGAACGAACGCAGAAGAAGAAGAATAGCATGTAAATCCATAGCTTCAAGTGATAATGCATCATCAACATCAAATGCCGTCTCCGCAACGAAGGTTGGATGCAACAGACCTCCAACATCCCATGTCTCTTGTTTTTTGGTGGTGCACTCTGCTAGACTGTAACCTGTCCATCTTGTGATGTTACTCTCCCACTTGTATCTCTGCCTACATTTTGCTCACTTCCCTTTGATATTACCCTCAAGTAAGGTCTTCAATAAGGTGTCATGTCTTTTAATGTGTCCTAAATATTTTATTTGCCTGATCTTTATTTCTCTTAGTAGTTCTTTCTTCATATTAAGTGTCTTTAGCACCTCTTTATTTGTTTTCTTCTCTTTCCATGATGTTCACCCTATTCTTCTATATACCCACATCTCAAAGGCATCAATTCTGTCTTCTAATTGTTTATTTAATGTCCATGTTTCTGAGTCATACATTAATATAGAATAGATGTAGCATTTTATAATTCTCATTTTTAACTTGTTTGTAATTTGTTTAGATGTTAATATTTTCCTAATGTCATTGAAGGTAGTTTTGGCCATTCCTATTCTCCTTTTAACAAATCTCGTATACCAATCATTAAATCGTCTTCAACTGGTATTCATATGCAAACATTATAGAAACATTATTGCAATAGTAGACACGCCTATGCCTAATCAAGTCATATAATCTGTGCCTGAAGTGGTAAAACTTAATTTTTTTTCGAAACACAATAATTAGCATGTCGACAAATATCAAAGGATTTCATTCGTGAATAAAAACTGACGATGCACAAATATATAGCATAAATTGGTTGGGTCTAACAAAAAATGAACATCCTATACAAAAATTGGAATTAATACGTTAGACGAAGATAATGACATTTGTTTGAAGGCCAAGCTAGTGAAATGTGTTATAGTAATTGTACTACATTGGGTAATACACTCTACTGGTGTGAAAGTGATGATAAATTTGACTGGTCTCAAATGTATGATACATTAATTTGAAGTGATGCTATTTCTAGTACATACAATATTCCTAGTATACATGGCCTTGTCTGCTTGTATGTGACCAGCAATGAGGTCCAAACTACAACAGATAACGGCACAAATACATTGTTGATTGTATTTATTCAACACCAGAGTGTTATCAGAGGTGTGACAAGGACTGACAGACAAGATATCCGTTGGACAGACACACAATCACGTCAGATCTTATATATTTAGATTACCAATTTTAAAATGTTAGATTTAGTTGGGTGTCCGTGCTGCCAACCATGTATGCTAGTCAGGGAGAGATGAGGGTGTGTGGATAGCCAATGAGGAGGCAACGAGCTAGGTAAATGTACTGAGGGAGAGCGAGAGTTAGGAAAGCAGTTTGTAATAGGAAACCTATCTTCTTATTCAGGTTTGTGAAGCATAAAGTGATAAACGGTGTTAGTTCGGCATTTTTCTCAATCAATGGTACACCTAGGAATGATACGGTCAATACCACGCACTATGGTTAATATTACTTTATCAGAAGCCACGAATTTCCTTCAACTTGATCGACGCAAGATCCGCTTGTGGTCTGTACATTGTTTCAAATTGAACTGGAAAATAAATCTAATCTGAACCACCTGATTAGGAAGCAAGTGCACTACCATAATTTAATACCAACATCGCCTTTACTTTCACAAATCTGATACTCTTCTATTTAGACTGAGTCGACCGCAATTATTTATGACTTGAAACTATATCCAGTGGATCTAGAACTTAAAGCATGGATCACCCGAATATGAAACCACTTTACTAACAATTGAACTGAGTCGGCACCCTATTCACACATCTATCTTGCATGTTGTAACACATTTTCCAAACCTCCATGCCACAAAACGTTTCCAAAATATAAATATTGACCTGTTTCCTATATTATAAAGTAACCATCATCTCGTATGTGACTGTTAAAGTTTTTTTTAGCTGTCCGCGGTACTCTAAGCATTCTTCTATAGAACCATATCTCTGTTACCTCCAATTGTCAACTATTCTATTTAATTATTGCCCAAGGCTTGTATCCGTATATTGAAATATATATTATGGTGCATCTCTAAAGAACTATTTTCTCATCTCTAAAGAACTATTTTCTCATCTCTAAAGAACTATTTTCTCATCTCTAAAGAACTATTTTCTCATCTCTAAAGAACTATCTTCTCATCTTTAAAGACAGGGACATATTAATATTCTTCAATTTTTGGATGTTGTTTTTGCATGCCTATTCAATGTTTTTTAAAGTTCTGTTTAATTTCTTCAATCTGATTTCTTTTTTATTCCCAAAGACTTGAATTAGTGGAAATATTTGAGTACTGAGTCATTCACTTTGATCTTTCAAGCTGTAGGATTTTTGTTATATGAAACTGTTTTAAAATATAGTAAATCAACTTAAACATTTAATTAGTGTACATTTTACAGTGCACTATTTGTACATTCTAATGCAATATTTGCATTTTATATTATTATGTTTTGGCTCTTAGCAGTAGATTGCTAATTGCATGTGATAACATATTTTATTTTCTTCACGCAACGTTAATGCATCTTCACAAGATATTTGTTCTGTTTGATTTAATACTGAACCTTTCAAGCAAATTCTTTGCAAGCCAAAGTAAATATAATAAACAGGTATTTACGCAGAACATCAAGACATCATCAATAGATTACGAGTTGTTCTCTCTCAAACTGATGCAGATTAGCTGGACGTCGTCATGAGAATGTATCTCGTTGTGACATAGTTTACAGTTAGATGCGACACCCTCGCATTTCACTCTGACACACTTGACCTGTTTATGGTTGAAAATTCAACTTTACCACAAGAAACGCCATAGTTGTCACTAACGATGTGCATAACTGTTCACAATATTGATATTCTGTTTTCCTTTCTGGTTCCAGCAAAACACACTCTTATTTGTTATCTGCTTTAGATGTCATAAACTGTACTCGCAAACTAATTTTTCCTAACTACACACTTTATGTTTAGACGCCTCTGACGAAGAATTTGAGCGTGATACCAAGATACAACCTTTGAACTAATACTGTTGTGTTTGAGAGTTCAGAATTGTGCAATTACACGCTTAAGTACTTGTACTGGGGTTTCTGTTTTTGAAATAAATCCATGTTACACTGACCACAATAGCGGAAAACATTTCCTGCTTCAGTTTTGGTAGGCCTTCGTGTTAAAGGTGTCCAGTGGTTTTAGTTTTTATAGATCTGTGCCATAGAGTGATTTCTGAAGCTCTTTCGCGGAGCGTAGAAAGTTACTACTTTGAGTCGCTTTTTTGTAGTTCTGATTAATCTTGGGTTCATTTGATGAACTTTCAAAGTTTTTGATTTTTTTAAATGTGTACTCTCTTCCACTATGATTTGGGATAGTTTTCATACCTCCCGTTATAATTATGGTTTTGTGATTTTGTATCTTTGAGCTCTTTTAAATGTTACTTTTGGATAAAGTGTCATTTGCTGACATTCCATATTCCAAAGATGACCTTACGTATTCTATGTTAAGTTCTACTTATAATTTGCACATTTGCTCCCCAATCTGTTCGATCCAATTTTTTAATGAGTGCTGTTCTCATTATGACTTCCGTTTTGGCACTTGCTAATTTGTTGTTTTCATGTAAGTCTTTGGTCAAAAGTGACTCCAATTTTCTCCCCAATCTGTTCGAGCCAATTTTTAATGAGTGCTGTTCTCATTATGACTTCCGTTTTGGCACTTGCTAATTTGTTGTTTTCATGTAAGTCTTTGGTCAAAAGTGACTCCAATGTATGTGGGTGTCTTATCTTTTAGAAATGTTTGACCTTTTATGGCAAATTATATTTCCCGTGATTTGGTGGACATGCTGAAGATGGTGTAAGTAATTTTTAAAAAAAACATGTATAGACATCGTCCATTTGTCTCCTTGGCCAAATTGTCCATGGTTTCCTGCAACTTTATTTTTGTTTTGCATACTCGATCTTCACTAAAACCATATTGTTAGATCGTCTGCATACATTGCAGCATTTGCTTCACTGGTTAATGTCATAACCAATGTCATAACCATAAACAATGTACAAACCACAAGCGGATCTTGCGTAGATCAAGTTGAAGGAAATTCGTGGCTTCTGATGAAGTAATATTTGGTTAATGTCGCTTATGAATATAAGGAATAAAGTGGGGATAGAACATTTCCCTGTGGTACTCCATGCTTGAAGCGTTTCTTTATGTTGTGCTTTATTTAAGTTTCGCTGCTGACTTTTTCGGTTGTACTTATATTTTTTTATCCAGGAGTACATGCGTGTATTCACTTTGTTTAGCTGTAATAAGGAACCCATCTTTCCATACACAATCAAAGGCTTTACCATATCTAACAACACAACTGTTGTCTTTTTTTTTAAATGTTGATTTTCTACTTCTTGGGTAATTAGTGTGAATTGGTCTTCAGAAGATGATATATCTTCACTTCATCTTCTGCGTTCGGTCTCAGATAACCGACACGAACTTTCGCGTGACTTTTGACGGGAAGCGTGAAATACGTTGTGCTGCTGGTTTATAGAGGAACTGCGCTACTTGCGCCTTTCAGTCCAGCACATCCAAGTGCTTAAGTGTCCCTAAGATACAATAGTTGGATGTGTACATATGTGTGTTTGCATGTGTGAGAATGGTAGATGAAAAGATAAGGTGTGTGAGAGAGAGAGAGAGAGAGAGAGAAATGTAGAACAAAATATAAGGTATGTATGTGTGTGAGTGTTTGTGTGTCAGAGAAAGGTAGATCACAATATAAGGTGTGTATGTATGTGAGCGGAAGTGATGACATATAACGATAGAAGCAGCAACACAGTGTTCAAACCACATTTCACCAGCACTTGAAGCCGGCAAACTCTCATCACTTAACCTCATACATCCTGACACCACAAACTAGTTATGTATTCAATATGCAGTTAGAGAGGGGGCGGAGGGGGAGGGGAGAGAGAAAGAGAATGAAAATTGGAAACATTAACTCATTTTTCTTACATTCCTAGAATACATAGGAACAGAAGAAGCGAGAATACGTGGAAGAAATCAGCAAATATGTGAGAAGAGGAGGGAAAGATGGTATTTGTAAGTACAAACATATTCAGGATAGGAAGTGAGCACTCATGAAGTTGTTATAATTGAAGTTTCCTTTAGTTTTCTAATAATCTGCACAGGATTCAGTATAGCCATCTGCACAGAAAGTAAACAAGACTTCATTCATTACGTTTTTTGATTATTGTCGGGATTTTTGTTGGTCACTATTTATCAATGACCGTCTGCAATAGATCATCTCTGCACAAAATTACTTCGGCCTTCATTTGTTACTTGTTTTGATTATTGTCGTGTTTCTGTTGGTCACTATAAATGCAATCGCATGCTAAATATAGCAAAGACGGATTTAGCAAAGACATATAACAAAGAAGTATATAAATAGTGACCAATGGAAACACGACAATAAATAAAAACGAAACGAATCAAGCCTAATTAATTCTGTGCACAGGTCTCCTATAATGTCGAAGGTCACGCTATTCATATACGTGGAGTCGTATGCTAATGTCGAAGGTCACGCTATTCATATACGTGGAGTCGTATGCTAATGTCGAAGGTCACGCTATTCATATAATTGGAAACGCATGCTAATGTCGAAGGTCACGCTATTCATATACTTGGAGTCGTATGCTAATGTCGAAGGTAACTCTATTCATATAATTGGAAACGCATGCTAATGTAGAAGGTCACGCTAATCATATACTTGGAGTCGTATGCTAAAAAAGCTGATTAAGGAAATCCACGGTAAAAATAAAAAAATCAGCCTTTCGGGTCATGTTTACTTTCTGTTCAGAGGTCCTTCCTGTCGACGATCTCTCTTCATCTGTAGAATTATGTATTGACACCTTCTAGTAGGCAGCTAATTCTCAAATTATTGCACACAGCTGAAAGATGGTTTATGAAAAAATGCTCTACAGAAATCTTCCTATTGTACACAAGTATAAAAGAGCTGTATAGCTGGTAATTCGAATGAAACAGGACAAAATATGTTCTACTCTGGAGAGAACTGCCCTTGCACAATATTCACTGAAGATTGAGACTAGAATAATAGATTTTTCTCTTTCCATCCCACATAAAATGTATCGGAAAACAAAAAATAAAAACACATCTTCCCATATTATAGTGCCACCAACTATTTCCGTGTTTTTTTTTTCTCTTATCTTCTTTCTTTTCGCTTTTTACCCCTTTGTACCTTATAGCGTCAGGGGGTAGAAGAATTGTCCGGAGATAGCTTTTTTGTGTGCTTCATATATGTTGTCGTTGACTCATTTATTTCTGTAATCCAGGGGTTCCCAAACTTTTTAACCGTATGGCACCCTTATGTTCATATTATTTCCGGCGGCGCCCTTAATATGAAACAAAACTTATATTTTTAATTTTTTTCGTTTTGGCGAGGCTGCGGCGGCGCACCTGGAAACACTTTGCGGCGCCCCCTGGTCCCGCGGCGCACACTTAGGGAACCGCTGCTGTAATTCATCGTCTGCATGGTCTGCCCCTTGCTTTGTAACCATCGTGCCTGTATATTAATGCTTTTTGAGGGACACTCTCTGATAGTTGTCTCGAACCATGTGAAAACCACTTATTCTGTTGTCAACTGATGTAATCCAGGCATTGTGTTTTTTAGTCTTCTGATGTTTTCGTTTCTGATTTTATCTCTTATTATTACTCTGAGGATTCTACATAGACATGTCATTTTTGTTGTAACAAATTTTCTTTTGGCTTGTGCTGTTTTGGTGTTCATGTTCACATATTTGTTTTTGAAATAGCCTGCCCTAAAATCTGGTATGTCATGTTGCATCTATGTTCGATTTCTTTGATGTTTTTTTTTTCCATTTGATGATATGATTCTTCCAAGATACGTGAATCATTTCACTTGTTTAAGTTGTTGTTCATTGATGAAAATAGTAGTTTTCCCGTCTATGTTGCTATTGACATTACTTCGTTTTTTTTTCTGTTTTAATCTGCTTATTAAAGTCCCTACATGTTGTGTGGAGTCTATTAATATGTTATAGTTGTTGTTCTGATGTTAATATTATTACTTGATCGTCTACAAAAAGAAGTTCGCACAGGAAGTTGTTTGGGTTGTCTTCTTTATTTATGATAGCAATTTTACATATACAATTGATACATGTAATGAATAGCAAAGACGTTAGAACAATCCTTGTCGCACTTCAGAGTGTATGTGAAGTTTGTCTGAAAACCATGCACTCGATCTAATTGCACATCGACTACCTGTCGCACTTCAGAGTGTATGTGAAGTTTGTCTGAAAACCCTGCACTCGATCTAATTGCACATCGACTACCTGTCGCACTTCAGAGTGTATGTGAAGTTTGTCTGAAAACCCTGCACTCGATCTAATTGCACATCGACTACCTGTGTAAATACTCATGCACAAGTTAATTAGATGTTGTCGAACTCATATTGTGATAGTATTTTCTATAGTTGTTGTCTGTCTACTCTGTCAAATGTTTTTTCTTGGACGGCAAATGCGATATACACTTCTTTGCTGTTTTCAGTTGTTGTTTTTTCCTGCCAGTTGTCTTAGTGTAAATATGGTATCTGTACAGCTCTTATTCTAACGAAAACCCAGTTGAGTGTTGTTAAGCTGTGGTCCGATGAATGCTCGAAATCTTCTTTCTAAAATTATGTTGAAAATGTTTCCAGTGTGACTTACAAGTGAAATACCTATGTTTTTTGTACAATCTCATTTGCTGCCTTTTTCCTTCAAAATATGTATTATTACATCGTTTTTCCTATCTTCTGTTGTTTCTTGTGTATTCAGTATTATTTTAAACATTTTATGTAATCATTTTATTCCTATATCTGTTGCTGCCTTGCTACTTTTAAACGCAATTTGAATTATTTCTTATTACACTATTTGAAGATAAGCATTGAAACACTACAAATGCGTTGTTGTGGGATTATAGGCAATATCAGTTGACTCATCGAAGAGCAAAAGAAATATGTTGTCTTTACTTTCTACCATCAAATCTATATGTGAATCTGTGTTGAATTTGTTTAATTTTTATAGTTCCATTGGTTATTGTCCACTCTGACCAGTTGTTAAACTATAGAACATTCAGTTTACTACAACCGACGATTCTAAATGGCGAGTGATCCATGTTACTATGTCACATCGGTGGTATTAATTTCTCGTTTGACGTTTTTCAGTTCATCAATTGATTTTATCCTGTGACCAATTTTACAAATATTATAAAATTATATAATGCATTCCGCTGATGACGGATGTGTTCGGCCATTAGTGCAATTAAAACGGCGACACAACGCGTTTCCATTCTCTGAACTACATTCTGCTGGAAATCTAGTAGGACCGTTGTCTTGCTACAAAAGAAATCCAGCGAGGTTTGCGGAGTGGCCTTCTCCAAGTACATCTACACAAAATGAAGGCTGTCCAAACTGACCAATGCCCATGTCAAAAGGGTAATAAGACTCCAGAACACATTCTGCAGACATGCCCACTTTTCGATGACGTGAGAACTAAAATATGGCCCCAAGAGACAGATCAGAAGGTAAAACTATGGGGCAACCGTGGAGACCTCCTGCTGACGACTGAATTCATGGAGGCGGCCCACCTTCCTGTATAGACTTATGAGCATAGGAAACTGGTCACAGAAGAAGAATATGACCGTGTCATTAGAGGTGAAGAAGAGAGTTCTGCAGTGCTATATAACTCCTATACTAACATATGAATGCGAGTCCTGGACAATAAACAAACAGGAAAGTGGGAAATTAGAGGCAGTAGAAATGTGGTTCTACAGAAAAATGCTGAGAATACCATGGTCTGACAGGAAAACTAATGTGAATGTGGTGAAAGATTCAAATGCGAGACGGAGCTTAATCAATAATATAAGAAAAATATAATCTTAATTTTTTGGCCACGTTATGAGACAAGGAGGTTTAGAGATTATAGTTACACCAAGCAAGATCGAAGACAACAGAGACAGAGGGCGACAACCTGTTCAACGGGTTAAATAGCTGTTAAATAGCAAATACTACACTCGACTGCACACACGTGTAGAAGAAATCGCTTAGAAAAATCATTGTATTAATATATTGGTGGGCAAATGAGTTGACGGGTATAAGATTGTGTGAATCTGGTTAGGTTTGTATATGGATACCACTATTAAATCATCTTGGTATTATATTAAGAAAGGCGACACTGAAAGTGGTTACATTTATTTTTGTGCCGTGGCATGTAAGTGCTCGAGGCGATGAAAGAGCAGATCAACTGTCGTCGTGAGCAATTGTGGCACATGGCAATGGGACAATGGATGGAGCTGACGTTTTGAACTCCGTAAGAGATATAACATTGGAGAGTGAAACTAGTGTGGATGATGATTCCTTTTCACTGGCTAGGATTAAAGATCAGTGTTTGAAATGCGGTGTTGCTTGAAGTGAACATTTTGGAGGGCGCAGAATAATGATAGTCAACCAGCGTATGACCGGTACTGTCAGCAGAAATGTAATGGCGGATACACTCAGGGAGAGATTGGAGCAACTATGGACGTTTCCAGTTTGCTGTGATGATGATCCGACGACTAACTAACTAACTAAACAGAAAATATTAGACAGTTTAAAAATCTGACACGGAGGGAAACAACAACGATGCTGATACATAATACTGGAGATAGAAAGCTGCGGAGAGCCATGATCGCCTACGCCGGCCGGCATGACACATGATGAGGATGATGATAACGTGATCAATGTTCAGACACTAATATTTTGGCGTACCCCAGTTTAAAAAAAAACTTGTATCAGGAATCCCTGGATACATCGACATGTTATTGGATATGCACTGTTGCAGTAAGAGTCGCTCGTTAAAAAAACCCATCTCTGTGTGTTACTTTACAATATTACTAGTTTTATTATACGATTTTGAGTGAATCTGTTGAAAACTTGTCAAACTGGTTACAACGTCACGGACACAATTTTAATCACTATATCTAGAAAATGTAAATGCAGTGACTCCCAGAAATGTTCGTATTTAAAACCAAGTGTGAACCTGATATAGAAATATCCTATAGCATATTTTCGTATTTATAAATCCGTGCTAGTATTCGAGGTTTACATGGTTGTAGATGTTAGAAACCACGTCACGGATATCAGTTTGTTACATGTGTCTGTGAGTGTTAACCAGACGTATTGTACAAAAGTTGCAGAACCGGACAAAGAAATACGAGTTTTGTTGCAGTAAGGTATATACATACTAGATTACATTTACATATGTTGTGTGCAGTCGACTGTAGCAAACACATGTTAGTCACAGCAGTTTCTGTAAGAAAAATTTATTCACTTTGATACATCTGGAAACTAATATCGATCTTGAATTCAGCGTCTAAGTATAGGTAAAGGTTAGGAGGTCAAAGTTAATCAGAGGTCGCCTTTCTTTCCAAATGACTATTTTTATATTTTCATTCTTTGATACATAATGCACACTGAGTTATTTGTGTGTGCAAAGAACAATGTTGACTGTAGAGTTTACTGTTGTGTTTAAATCCTGGTCGGGTTATGCATATTTAAAAGGAGTGAGAACATCTAATCTGACGTATATATCTATTACATCTATGATATGACACAGCTGGTGTTTGGGACCTACTGCTCTGCGTGTAGCGAAGACAATCACGGAGAAAAGTAGCGCTTTTTCTCGCCTGTGTGTTGCCGGGGCCTGAAAGGGGAGCAAAGAATAGCAACACTGTTTACCTTCCATGCATGTCGTACGAGGCGACTAAGGAGGTTATGGGATGGCGTTGGATTCCCATCCCATATAGGGTCAGTGACCCAAAAGCCATGCTGAACTCGGATGTGTCAGGCTGAAAGGCGCATATATCGCAGCAATGCTGTAAACCTTGACACAACGCATTCCGTTCTCTGGACTACATCCTGCTAATCTGCAGGAGTTTGAGAACGAACGCAGAAGAAGAAGAAGCGCTTTTTCTGCGACTACGAGCACAATAGCTATGGCGATTATGGGAATTTACGAGATCTTCGTTTGACAGACCCGCATGCAGCGTCACTACGTTTGTTCACTCTGACTATTGTCAGGAAATTTTATTAGTCGTTTATTTATACTTTGTTATTTAATTTCACTAGCAAATGCAAAGGACAGCAATTTCAAATTGAGCTTAGACACTGACGAAAAAAATTGGTTAGCACTCTTGCCTGTGCAGTTGGACGCACGGAAATATTCGGGTATGCAAACAAGAGTACATATGAATCAAATAGAGCTAGAATATAACATGCGTATTATAAACTCTAAAATTTGACTACACTTATTTACAATGACCATAAAACATCAAAAGAATTCGTTGATGTTCATAATCCTTAGCATTTTCTATGGACTAAATAATAGCAAAAATTTGTCATTTGCTATTTGTCATTGATATGCGTGCTGTGTGTTGATAGACATCATAAGGTAGACATCATAAGATTGACATCATAAAGGTAAAGGTAGGTCCCATGCTAGCAACCTAATGTCAAAGATGACGATAAATCTCTTCACGTACGAAGCCACATCAACTATTTGTGGGGGTGTCCTTCAAGTTCTTCGAAAATCAATTCTTTGAACGCAAATTCTTTGAAAACCAATTCTTCAAAAATAAATTCTTCGAAAACCGAAAACTCTGTGTGTGTGTGCGTGCGTGTGTGTGTGTGTGTGTATGTATGGTATATATGGGCGTGCGTGCGTGCAAAAAGTCACAACTAAAATACATTTTATTTAATTTGTAATACATTGTGTGTTTTGAAATTTTTCACACTTCCTGTATATTTTCACTGCGTTGCTTTTGTCTTTATAAAATAAATGTCCATTGAATAATAACTTCTGTTTTCCCCTTTCACTATCAACAAATTTTAAATCCATGGTTTTATCTTCTTCTTCTTCGTTCAGCATGTGCTCATGCTTTACCGTCAGACCTGTCGTCAAGACGAAATCCACTGTCTTCTCCAGGTCAGAGCGGCTGCCCCATAGCTTTTGCCTCAAGTCTGTATCCTCTGGCCAGGTCTGCTGCCTCTGCTCTTTGTATGTTGGGCAGTCCTGAAGTATGTGTTCTGGAGTCTGGGTTCCGGATCCACATGGACATTCATCTGTGTATGAGATCCTTAATCGATGAAGGTGACCCAACAGTCTGCAGTGGCCTGTTCTAAGGCGAAATAATGTGGTCTGTTGATATCTTTGGAGGAGATGTATTGCATCATGTTCGTATTCCCCTTCCATTTCTTTCTTCCACTTTGCTGTGTATGTGTTGCGGATGATTGTTTTTCATGGTTTTATAAATTAAATGAATAACACAGTTATAAGAAATCGGTTTCACAAGTAGCAAGATTACATTAGTTTTGTGCGGGAATATACTTATAGACCAGGGTTGCCAACTCATTTCATCATAAAAGCACTAGTGACGTATCTAAAAGACACTACCATTTTTTTGTAGTACTAAAAAAGGCACCAAATATTTTCCTTAATATATTACAAGATAAATATTATAATTTAGTAATATCAGTTAATCTGTTAAATATTCCAGATTGCATAATTACAGTCAGACATTTGTGTCATTGTATGTGTCTTTTTCCTGGTGCATTTAGTGTTGCAAAAGGTTTTTGCCGTTAGCACTAGTCTCATGCCAATAATGCACACACAAAATAATGAGAAAACAAAAAATGACCATAATATGCAAAATATGTTTCATGTTTTCACATTATAATTCTTGACTATCAGTTAATATTAGAAATATGTTTATTCAAGATCTGCCAAATTCCAGTCAGACAAGTCTTCTTCAATTTCTTTTACATTTTCTAGCTGTACATGTATATCAGATGATGATGATTGAAACAAACCTTTATAAGCATCTTGTGATCTTATTTCTTGCAAGACATCCTTACGTAGTTTATAATCAAAACATTTACCATATCTTTTAATTCCATATTTAATAGTGAGAACAGCTTTAAAACTCGTGATGATCAGTCTGTTCCGAAATTTTGATTTTGTAACCCCCAATCTGACTGAAAACACGTTTCACGTCAACGTTGCAATGAGGCAAAGTAAGCAAAGTTAAAACTAAATCTGCAAGACTTTGGAAAGGATTTTCACCAGTTGCATCCAAGTTATTTCTGCCCACAATGCAAGTGTGTCATTGTTATGTGTCCAGTGCATATGGTGAAGTGTTCTCCACTGGAAATCTATACGGGTAAGAGTATATGCGTCATCAATACGCATTGGAGAAAAACTTATTTGCAAGGTTTCATTGGCTGTAGACATTCACTTCCACTAAAACATGACATGGACTGAAATATGTGAACGCTATCTGGCAAACGTAAACACAGCTGTGTTAATAACTCCACTAAAAACCGTACACATCTTCCATGAATTGCTTTCTCATCCGGAAATTTGTAGATTGCCATTTATTTTTTACTTATAACCCAGATATGGGTTACGATCTCAATAGTCTTAAATAGCATCAGTCTGTGTAATGTTTTTTTCAGAGAATAACAATCTTTGAACTGATAGAATCAATGAGATGGGCAAGATCGTTGAGTAGTTTTGTTGGATCTTATATTTCTGCTTCAAATTCACACTTTGAACTCCAAGAAAGTGCTTTAGGAATATGAGAGAAACATCGTTTTTCAGGTCACAAAACATAGAGATAGACGTTCTGCCGTATAACAGCGCTCGCGCATTCTAGCTATATTAAAATAATGATAAAATACACTAAAACAAAGCCAGCAATTTTTTTGAAAACCACTAAACTAAGTTCGGCCGCCCTATTTCAAAAATGTTGCTTCAGCTGATTTGAAAACGCACCAGATCTGATGCGAAAGGCACCAAATTGGTAGCTCTGTTATAGATTTATAGTTAAGATATGTAAACAATCAAATGTTATTGGCTACAAATATATTCTCTGAATAAATAACATATTTCATTGGCTAATTTTAAAATCATTCCTAGGATAAAATTATCCCAACATTTGGAAATACTGGGTCTTAATCCATTAAAAACAGAAAATTATAAGTAGTTAACTTATATTGTTATTTATTATTACATAATGTTTGCTAATGCACAAAAGAAACTACTGACATATTATTAGGAATAAATAATTATTTGGTCCATCTATTATGAATATATAAGTTATTTCCACTATAAAAATATTTTTCTCTGAATTGGTCATTCGAAGAAGTCGCATTCGAAGAATTGGTTTTCGAAGAATTCGGTTTCGAAAAACTACTCACATATAAACAAACACTCAAATATAAATAGACACTCAAATATAAACAAATATAAACAAGCACATAAAAACAAATAAACAAATATAGATAAAGACATGTAAATAAACACACAAATATAAACAAAAACTCAAATATTAAAGAAATACAAACATATAAACAAACACTGAAATCTGAACGAACACACATATCTAAACAAACGAAAAATATAAACAAACAAATACAAGCGAACGAATAAATACAGAAAAAAACAAATATATATTAGCAAACGAACAAATGCAGATTAAAAAATATACACAAACACATATAGAAAACTAACAAATATGAATAAAACAAAAAGTAGAGACAAAATATAAACAAAAAAATCAAATATAAACAAAGAACTATAAATATACAGAAAAATATAAACAAACGACCACACAAATTTTCAAACAAATATAAACAAACGAATACACACACACACATAAACAAATCTAGCCAATAAATAAATAAATATATACAACAAGCAATATATACAAATATCATCATCAAGTGCCGTCTCTGAAACGCAGATTGACTGTAACGAGCTTCCAACATCCTATGTCACTTGGCTAAGTTGTGCAATTTACTATACTGTATTTTGTCCATCGCGTGATATTGCTGTTCCGTTTGTATCCCTGCTTACCTCTTACTCGCCTCCCATTATCTCTACCTTCAAGAAAGGTTTAACCATATAGATAAATACATATAGACAAGCAAACAAATATAACAAAAGACATATAAACACATAAGAGTAGTATGAACACAATCCAACCCCCGTTTTCGTTCTTGTTTCCTATTAGTGTCTATCTACGTTTTTCTGGTTAATTGCTCTAAATACTATATCAATAAATAATCAACAATTAATTGAAATATTCATATTTTATGGTTAGGGTTAGTTATGTTTTACATAACTAATCTTATCATCATAATCATCATCAAGTACCGTCTCCGCAACGAAGGTTGGCTGCAACATATCTCCCACATCCCCTGTCTTTTGTTTTGGTGGTACACTCTACTAGATTGTAACCTGTCCATCGTTTGATGTTACTCTCCAACTTGTATTTCTGTCTACCTCTTGCTCGCTTCCCTTTGATTTTACCCTCAAGTAAGATCTTCAATAAGGTGTCATGTTTTTTAATGTGTCCAAAATATTTTATGTGCCTGATCTTTATTTCTCTTAGTAATTCTTTCTTCATATTAAGTGTTTTTAGAACATCTTTATTTGTTTTCTTCTCTTTTCATGATGTTCTCCCTATTCTTCTATATACCCACATCTCAAAGTATCAATTATGTCTTCTAATTGTTTATTTATTGTCCATGTTTCTGATCCATACATTAATATGGAATAGATGCAGCATTTTATAATTCTCATTTTTAACTTGTTTGTAATTTGTTTAGATGTTACTATTTTCCTCATGCCATAGAAGGTATTTTTGGTCATTCCTATTCTCCTTTTAATCTCTGTTTCACATCTGCCATCATTTGTGACAACGTGTCCAAGATATTAATGTTTTACTTGTTGTAGTTTCTATCCATGTATGTTTATGTTTAGCTCTTGTTCTTCTGTGTCCTTGCTGATTATCATGGTTTTTGTATTTTTGATCTCTATATCTAGTCCATATTCATTACTTGATTTATTGATTTGATCTATTAGTCTACAAAGACTAATAGATTACTAGATCATTGATATATTATTGATCTATTAGATTACTAGATTATTGATCTATTAGTCATAGAACTAATCTTAACCCTAAATATAATTTAATTTAAATAAATAAGTGATAAACATAAACGGATAAACGTAGGCAAGGGAAATAATCACACGGGTAGACACTAATTGGCGCAACAGGGATAGGACTGCGATCATAGTACCTATATAAGAAACAAACAACTATAAACAAACAAACAAACACATCAATATAACTAATTACAGTACGCAAACATGACAAACACAAGAAAATGTGGTCGCCTTGCATACAACAAGAAAGTCATATTATTCATTGCAATCAACCACTAAAGGCAAATCTGATATGTGTGTGATCAACCCACTAAAACAAATTTAAAGGGTGGATTTTTTGGGGTCTTTGTTACCTCTAATATTTTATGGTAGAGTGTACTGATATAACCTAATTGGACCTTGTTGCCGGCTGGTTGAAAGGGGCACGATTCTCCAATAGAGAGGCAAACTCATAAACTACCTACCAACTAATTTAACATATTATTCGGTGCGACCAACCACTAAGAGAAATTTAACATGTTTTTCAGTACGACCAACCACGGAGACAAATTTAACATGTTTTTCAGTACGACCAACCACGGAGACAAATTTAACATGTTTTTCAGTACGACCAATGACGGAGACAAATTTAAAATGATATTCAATGCGATCAACTACTGGGACAAATCTAATATGTTATTACTAGTCAGTACGGCCAACCACTCAGACAAATCTAACATGTTATTCAGTGCGACCAACCACTGGGATAAATTTAACATGTTGTTAGTGCGACCAACCACTCAGACAAATTTAACATGTTATTCAGTGCGATCAACTACTGGGACAAATCTAACATGCTATTCGAACGTGGAATCTGTCATTAAGTGTTTACTGTCAGAGAAATAGAACAATCAAAAGGAAAGTTAAGATTTTTCATGGACAAAATTATACAATGAAATCCACAAACAAATAGACGTCTTCTCAACAAGATTCAAACTCTTTCCATCTTCAGTTTGTTTATGCCGTTGAACTAAAAACCAGTTTGTTGTCCTAACAGTTAATATTTATCCTTGACCTTGTCAACATCCAAGAGAACCCGGGACTCCTTATGATTGCATTGGAAGTTTGTGTACACTTGTTTAGCCTCTCAATACCAGTATTATTATTCTTTATTCGCCCCCCCCCAAAAAAAAAAACACCATGCCCTCTCCCCCTCCAAAAAATGAATTCGTCATTCCACACCTGTGAAGCATATAGTCCCTTGTCAATTATAGAGCCATATGAACTCATCGGATTCATCCTTCAATAGTGACGAAATTTTTTTTTACTATCCTTTTCATTAGGTGTCGACACACAAAGTGATTAATTAAAATCACGGAGAAAGTGAAATAAGCGTCACTGTTGAAGGATGACTGACAAGTCCACATAACATTATAATTTATGAGAAGCTCGAGTGTACTTGCATGCACTTTAAGAAAAGTAAACACTTTTAGAAACTAAAATTCCAAAATCAAAGAACATCGAAGGAACAAAGAATGCGGCCAGATACCGGTCGTGTATAGTTAACTGTACAAGATAAGAGCAATGACTTATCTAAATTGGTACCCGTGGGTAGGTACAAGAAATAGACAGAAGTATGTCCTTTAATAGAATAAGGTTACGGTGAAGGTTAATCACTGTTTATTAAATATATTCTAGCACATTTTCAATAGCTATTGAGATATCTTCAGTCGGAAATGTATGAGAGACTTGAACGTGACCGATAATGTTTCAGATACCGCGTTTATATGAATTCTTGCTTACAATTTCGGCAAGGAAATTGCTGAATAGCGCGTTTGGGGTAGGGGAGGGTGAAATGACAAAACATATTAAATACTTGATATGCATAATTTAGCTGAAATGAAGCCATGCAATTATGTAATGTAGACTGTGTGGTCATACATGGTCAATATTAATACCACCAAAAGTCTACAAACTTTTATGTGATAGGATGTATGCATACGAAATGCTGGAAATTGCCTTATATATACACACATATAAGACATTTGAGTAGGAGGCTTTGACTAAATGAACTGCATACCGCTGAGAGTCTTTAGTGTATGAAAAAAAACAACCTCGGATAACTATAAATCCTTCTCTTTCCAAAGTTTACGTGGAAAACAAGAGCTTCATTGCTAGTAATTACAAGTAGAATACAAGTTAAAAGAAGAATATGATTGGTTAATAGAACTGTCAATAACATAAGGAAAATTTTACCATCTAAACAAATTAAAAACAAGCTAAAAATTAGAACTATAACATGCTGCTTATATTCTAAAATAATGTATGGCTCAGAAACACGGACAATAAACAAAACAACTTGAAGACAACTTTTTTTAAACAAATTTTTTTTAATGTATATTTTTTTGATGCCTTTGAGATGTGGATAAATATTAATAAAGAGGTTCTAACAACACTTAGTATGAAAAAATAACTATTAACGGAAATAAAGATCAAACAAAAAAAAGTATTCTTAACATATAAAAAGACTTGACACATTGTTGAAGACCTTACTTGAGAGTAAATATATGAGAGACGAGCTAGACACTGTGCAGTATCTTCCCTCGCCGTCACCCCGTCTTTTGTAACTTATATTATGCGAATGAACAGAAAAACTGCCAAAAATTAATAAACAAGACAGCAGTAAAGCAGTCGTTCTTCGACTGAAAAGCATTCTATCTACACCTTGGGAACTTTTAATAAATTCAAGCCTGCTGCAATGAACACAATTCACATTAAATTTGTTCATTAATATCTCGCAATCTCCTTTGTAAATTAGTGTTCTGTTTCTTCTTCTGTGTTCGTTCTAAAACTCCTACAGATTAGCAGGATGTAGTCCGGAGAACGGAATGCGTTGTGTCATGGTTTATAGCATTGCTGCAATATCTGCGCCTTTCGGCCTGATACATCCGACTTCAGCATGGCTTTGGGTCACTGACCCTATATGGGATGGGACAGCGAAATCCATCCCATAACCTCCTTAGTCGCCTTTTACGACATGCGTGGATGGTAAATAGTGTTGCTATTCTTTGCTCCCCTTTCGGGCCCGGCACACACGGGTCAGTGTTCTGTTAATATATACCCCATTTTCAGAACCGCTGGTATTTTTTTCCGATTACTGTTGTTGTAGTACATTTCTTTCTTTTTTTATTTGATGCTTTAGTAACTTCCTTTTCTTTTGCCAAGATACATTTTGTGTTACCAATGTTGGACAATTAACGCCTGTCCCGAATACCTCAAATCTGAAGGTCTCTGAAGTCAAAGTACACTAAGCATTATGCAACAGTAAACTCTAAATAGTTGACATGGCAACATAACACGGCATTCCTCTTGTGGAAGTCCCCACAGCATTTCCTCTGCACAATTATAATTTTCCTTATGGTAAAATTTCAAATATTATAAAATTCCATACAGAGAACCAAGTATTGCGTATCACGTTTGTGAAATCAGATGAGTTCCAGCCCTGTTCATGGTCTTAGTAGCTAAAGTGTACATGGTGCCCGGCGTATAAACAGGTGGTACATGGAGTGAGGTGGAAAAACAACTCGAGTGAATAGTACGTGACAATTCCCTTGGACAGTCAAGAATCAGGCAAACATGCACCGACGACATGCATAATTGAGAAGCCCCCTTAGGTGGCAGAAATGCATATGTGACTGCCCCACCCATCTCAGTGACAATGTCCTGGGCTGTGTTGCTATGGATAACTCTGCTAAGAAAGGATGCTTGGCAGGGTAGCTAAAGCTGATGATTAATTAATCTTGAATTCTACGTAAAGGTACAAAGCCACAAAAGCAGGGGTCTTCTCAAAACATTGTACATTCATGATAGTTAGTCTTCTGAGTAGGAAAGAAACTCTAGAGAAATCCCACCACCAATTGCACAAAGGATGTAAAAGTTCATAGCTCGTAATTCATGGATCGAAACAACAACAATAATGACGCACCAATCTATCCACCAATCTTATCTAACCGAACCAAAACCTGTCTGCCTATTTGTCGTTCTACGAGTCTGCCAGGCTTAACTGTTACCATGGCGTAGAAACCTACGAAGAAGCCTATAACAGTCCCTTTTTTTCAATTCCTTTTGGAAACCTGAACCATCTCCCGCAGTTTCAATCAAACGTTGCCACGCTGATAATACTTACAGAATTACGACACAGCAAACAAGAAATGAACCAGACCATGACCAAAAACTGAATCAAAGGACATACTAGTATCCAGTCATAACACGTTCCAACAATCTTTATTGCTGCTTAATTCAAGTGAACGGGTCTTTAGAATACCGTCTGTCAATGACACTTTTATTTCGACTTATCTCTCTGCCAGGTATACAAGAAAAAAAATATCACAGATTCACTCAAAACTCATTGTTGATCACGTCCTTAAAATAGCTCACTACACTGAGAAACGGATCCGAACATTGTCCTTAATAAATATTATTGCATATTTGTATGTGTGTCGCATGGTCGAGAGATTAGGGTGTTGGTATTGTTTGGTCTTTTTTTCTGTGGGAGTGTAAATCCCTCCCCCCCCCCCCAAAAAAAAAGTCCTGAACATGACGTGGCGACAGCAAGGGCATGCGGCCTTTATCACACAAGCCACTCGAATACGCCCTAACGGGAACAATACAGTATGATAGGATACTTTTACCGATCGTAACTACAGTATACTGCAACAAATGTTGAAGTTATGCATGCTCAAGGTTCTTGTGGGACGCTATGGTCGAAGTTATAATTCCACAATTCAGCTGTTCATTCAGTGATGTATCGTGTGATTACAAATTGTTTTCAAGACGATGTTTTTATCCCCATGAATTATGAGTAATATAGCTCTTGTATCCTTTTTGTAAAATGGAGGTTTCTCCTGAACTTTATATCATGAGATTCTAACTCTCAGCGATTTGCAATTCTATGAGAAGAACCCAAGAGGTTAACAAGAATTATGCAGAGAAAGTGTCATAGTGCTTCACTATATAAAATTGGTACCATATCCTATATTCAGGACGTGGCTATCACCCAAATTTTTTGTGCTGTAGTGATTTTATAGGCAATATAAATACGTTCAGTAGTTTGTCAATGCTTTCTGAACGGTCTGGATGCCCAATTGCCTGTGGAGGGGATTGAACTCGGTACCGTGGCCGTCAGAGACGGACCCCGTATTACTCCGTCACAGAACCGGACTCTTCACTATATAGGCATGACATTTACTAAGAGTTTATTGTTTTGTGGTGGTTGGTCTAGCGAATGATTGGTGAGATTTTCAGGTCTACCTAATGATGGGGAGAGGTGAAATGGGCATTACCTAGCTATCTTTATCACATCATGCATTTAGCACATTAACTACCACCAGTGCAGGATTTACCTATACGTTAAACACGCTATTGCCAAGGGTCCCCACTTTCTTGGGAGCTCCCCAAATTCTTTTATTTCACTATCTATATACTTCTTAATTGTAAATGGGCCCCATATCTTAAATATCTTAGGGCCTTATCAAGTCTAAATCCGACGCTGATTACCACTAACTTCAGTCCCCCTTTTACTCCTTTATTAGGTTTTCTCACCATGATCAAGACTCAGGAAAAGCTGCAATTCTTTATTGGTATAACCAGTACAAATATTTTCACAACCATATTCAGATATATTTAAGGATTTATTATCATACAAATTTACTAGAGTCTGGAAAATACGTCCTCACTTTTTTGCCACTATTTTTGACCAAATTCCTCCTCCTGTCAACAATGTAAAGAATACAAGAATCTCCCTGCTTAATTACTTTAAAGGTGTTACCTCCTCCTAAAGATTGAACAGAAAGTTCAGAAAAGAACTGAATTATCTATTTCTTTATTCGAACATTATCTAATGAGAAAATGTGTGCTTTTGTACAACAATCACGGGGCTTGAGTTCAATTTTACTCCTCACTTGCCGAGGATCAAGTCAGAATAATGTGATGCCATAACAGAACGGAAAAATATTGAGGCTGTGGTCACTTGCTGTTCACACAACAACTCCCGTGGCCTTCTTAGCCAACTTAATCAAGTCAATATGATGCATTCTGAGAAATAGCACAAAAATTCCTTACCAAGTTTTTAAAATTGTAAATTTTCTTAAAATTATCAATTCCATTTTTTGTGGTTTGATTCTGTATGTTAATAGAAGTTTCAGGTCTACATCAACATCAAATTTTGTAATAAATGTATTGTCAAGTCTACATAAATTTGCAGCTTGCATTAAATGTAAATATGGGTGCAATATAGCATATAAAATCTTACGAAATATGTCTCATATTTTCAAAAACAAACATGTGAATACCAAACACCAAAAATACACTATATAAAACGATAATCATACCATCACTATGCTATCAATGTTAAACGTGGACACTTACAACGAAAGAAAAACGAAACGTGGGTACTGTACAAGTGGACGCCACCACATGCTTAATGCTTTCCCTTGTCTATGTTTGTATATTTCATGTTCATCATTTAATAATTGAAATTTGTATTTATTTAGGGTTGGGGTTAGGGTTAGTTACGTAAAACACAACTATCCTAACTCTAACCCATATCCTAAAATAAATTAATGTTTAAATTATTAAGTGATTAACATGAAATTTACAAACATAGATAAGGGAAATAACTCGACTCTTTGGTGGCGTCTACTTGTACTCTACCAAAACTTGTTACAACAGAAATGACTTGTCTACGTAGAATTATCAGAGTAATTATTAGAGACAGAATGTGAAATGACAACATCATAAGACTAACAAATATAATGACAATCCTAGATTACACCAGAAGACAACAGATAAAGTGGTTCTCACATGCTTCCAGACTACCATCAGACAGTGTCCCTAAAAAAAGCATTGCTATTCAGACACGATGGATACAAGGTCAGGGCAGACCACGCAAAAGATGGATCACAGAAATAAAAAAAATCAACGAAAACAAACATACATATATGAAGCACACAAAAATGATATCTCCAGAGAACACTTTTACCCCTGAAGCTGCAAGGCATAAAGCAGTATAAGGCGAAATTAAAGTATTGTCAAGTCTACATAAACTGAAAGCTTGTATTAAATGTACTGTCAAGTATACATAACCGTTCTATTTACAGTAATATTATTCCTTAACAAAGGGAACAGGAAGGTACTAATATACCTTGTGTATTAATATTTTAATATCTATTTTTTATGAATATATTACACCGTGTTACTTTATCTAAACGAACAATTTTAAATGTCCGTCGTAGTCAGTTAACTATTCAGACTAGACGTTTGCATTGTAAGCTATATCTCAATTTAATCGCATACGCTCTGTATGAGCCAGTCAGTAAATTATAGTTTAGAAACTTATTCACACAGTGCCTACGCATGATGTATGTTAGTTTGATGGGTACAGAGAAAACAAACATTTAAAAAGTATATTCTCTCTCTCTCTCTCTCTCTCTCTCTATGTCTTTACTCCATTGTTCAACATTGTAGCAGTAACTCGACACACTTTTATTTCTTCTGTATTTGTTCTCATTTATGCAAGTTAGCGAAATATAGTCAGGAGAACGGAATGAGATGCGCTGTGGCTTACATATTCGCTCCGATATCGCTTTGGCCTGATGCAAACGGCTTTAGAATGGCAAGTCTGAGTCATTCTGACTTTCTTCTCGGTGCACTGTACACCGCCGAGAACTGAAATACTTGTATACCGAAAGCATCAAATATCAGAGAAAAGGGGCTGCCAGAAATGACAGAATGTCATGCGCACAGATGTCCAACTTTAACCATTCATGTCCCAAATGTGATAAGGGATTATATTCCTGGTTTAAATATCTCAGTCATCACCGCACACACCAGAAAGATGTAATAACAATTATACTTATTGATTGCTTGAGAACCCCAGGAATTGCGAACTAAATCATGAATAGTATTTGATTATTTCGGTATACAAGTATTTCAGTTCTCGGCTGTGTGCAGTGCACTGAGCTATGAGATGGAAGAATGATTCAGAAATGTCATGCTGAAGCCGTTTACACCAGGCCAAAGAGATATTACTTCCTATGTGCAGTGGGGTGGTTTTTCTGAGATTTCTCTCACACCCAGGAGACTTCAGCATGCGGCTTGGTGAAATGCCTATTGAAGGGGCCTTCTACTCAAATGAAGGATATATTTGTATATATGACATGCTAGATAACGTACACACACAGAGAATGTCAGAAATAGCAGTATCTAGAGGTGAGGGAAGGAAGAAGTAAATTTTTTGGAAAGTCCTGAAGATCATACAAACATCACCTGACTCGGACTCTTAGTCTGCATACACTGGGATGGCTGCTGGGGCGGAGGACGGAGCACTTATGGGAATGCCCCACGTGCTGTGACGCCAGTTTTTAATCAAGAATCAAGAAGAATAGATGACATGCTACACAGCTTGCACAAGAGAGCCTCAATATAACGACATGTCATCTACTAAGGTTTTCGGTTGCATGGGTGGTTTGTCTGGTGGGCCCTTGGTGAGACCCACAGACGCAATCGCATGCGTGTAATAACAGTAATCTTCACCTGTTGTCATTATCACCTGCCACGGATGGCTATTATAACGGGTACGAAATAAAGCTCTGGAGACTCCACCAGCGGCCCAACGTTAAACAAAAGGATACAAGATCTCTATTGCTCGCAATTCGTGGAGATTGAAAAACATAAATACTCCCCCTTCTGACTTTCTAAAATTTCAGGTGTGAGTCATCACTGAAGCAATTAGAAAAGACACCAAAGAGCTCCTTTGACTGTAAATGGTGAAGTGTCTAGTTCTATAATAATTAAAGATAAACTCGGATATCTGGTGTGCAAATTTAAGAACAATTAGCTATTCAGAAATATATCTAAAAGTAGAGTAAAAATTTTCTCACGTTGTCGCCCTCTGTCTCTGTTGCCTTCAATTTTGCTTGTTGTGACTATGTTCTCTAAACCTGCCTGTCTCATGAAGTGGCAAAAAAAAGGATATTGCCTTTTTCTTATATTGTTGATTAAGGTCCGCTTCGCATTTGACTCTTTCAACACCTTTACATTAGTTTTTCTGGCAGTCCATGGTATTCTCAGCTTTATTCTAAAGAACCACATCTCTGTTGACTCTAATTTCCCACTTTCCAGTTTGTTTATTGTCCAAGACTAGCACCCATATGTTAGTATAGGGGTTTATTAATCTATAACTTTCTATAAAGAGACATCTACAAATCCTAAAACAAATAGATAAACCCCACATAAGTATAATGTTTCAGTGATCTCCTCATATTAACAATCGAAGGTATGGTGGCCAGATTACCAATAATAGTGTGATAGTCTATTATTTCTTGGCCACCTTAAAAAAAATAGATCAATGTACAAATTTCTATAAAATACCACACGAACAAAAGAGTAATAAATTAATATATAATTATAAAGACGCCACATCTGAAAAAAACTGTAGATTAATCTATAAATTCTTATAAAGACACTACAGGAACAAAACACATAATATATTAACCTATACATTCATATAAAGCTACCACACGAACACAAAATAATAGATCAATGTATAAATTCCTATAAAGACACTACACGGGCAAAAAATAATATAATCTACAAATTCCCATAAGACACAACATGTACCAAAAATAATAGATTAATTTATAAATGCCTATAAAGACACTACAAAGACAATAAATAGAAATCAACGTATAAATTCTTATACAGACACCACAAGGACAAAATAAGAAATCACATTGGGGATCTTTGCTGATATCACAACGTTTGTCCACTGATGCTGATAACTTACAGTATGAAACAAGAGATGCGTGCGCACATTCTTTTGGCTGTTAGGATGATGATAGTCCTAATAGGAAACCAGACATTCTGTTATTTCTGAGCTGAATCTACCGCATAGTGTTAACTTATAATATGATATCAACGTAAGTGTATGTTATTGTATTAATGCCGCATAAGACGGATGTGTCGGGCCATGGGCGCAAATAAAAATTCGACACAACACATTTGCATTTTCTGGACTACATCCTGCTGGAAATCTAGTTGGACCATTGTCCTGTTACAAGAGAGACCCATTGGGAGTTTGAGAATGAACGCTGAAGAAGAAGTATTAATGAATTCTTTAAAATATCTCTCTTGATAAAGACGTTTAGTCGAAACGTTTGTGATCATGTGTACAATTTCTTTCTGCATATTAAAAAAAATATATTGGTAGCATGCCCCATTTAAAATGTAGCCATCAACCCAGCATTTTTAGGCTGTATTAATTACATTGGCAGTATTTATATACATAAATTTGCCATTGCTTTCTGGACGTCCACAATTGCTTGAGACGGGATTTCAACATAATAGTTTCGGTTAAATTACAAGTTTATCTTTGGTGATGTACGCTACTTTCAACCACAGACTTAAGTAAAAATAGGTTATATCACATCTTTTTTTTTTAAAACCATAAACATAGCGGAGAATGTGGTTCTGGTAATTGAGTCACCACGACCTCCAATCTGCTGAAGTTATTTCAACATATTTTCTTTTCTATTGTTAATATTATTATAATATATTCATTATAATATAATATAATATAATATAATATAATATAATATAATATGGGAGCAGATGGTAAGCGGTTACTTTCCATCCAAAGTTAGCCCGTGTTGTTCATATGGAGTTTTCACTGTGTACATTATCACGTAACTAACACGGCTGTTAGATTTTCAGGTCACTGTTGTAATGAAAACTCGTGTGAAGCAGGTGAGTTAGTATATCAGCTTAAAGAGGGAACACGTTATTAAAGCATGAGTACTCTGGTTTATAATTGGGTGAGGAAAGGGGAGAAACTGTTTTTACTTGAGTGTAATTGTGAGCGGCCCTGATAGCGAAGTAGGTCAAGGGTTTGCTGCTAGCCCCATTTTTCTGTGTATAACGTGCAGCGATGCCATAGCTCGGATTTTTTATTTTTATTTTTGGCTGTTGTTTGGGGGTGTTGAGGTTATTTTGACCACATTTGTTAATTTAATTTTAAGAATATTCCCCTATAGGGGATGTCTATACATTGTGTCAACATTATTACAGTCAATTTTTGACCACCTTTGTCAACAGTATGTTCAGAATTCTGGGACCTCCCTGTTTAACTATGACAATCTCCCCCCTTCCAATGTATTTGGGGGGGGGGGGCAGTAAAAATAAGAAAACGCTACAAGATTTTTGTTTTAGATATTTCGACAAAATTGTTGTACCTTTAAATTGAATTGGTATGTACATTTGTATTGACGTTCAATTTGTCAACACCTCTCCCTTTTCGCCGTGTCAATAATTGTCAATTTTTTTGCCCCTCTAATTGTATACGTAATTTATTGACAACCTCTTAGAAAATTAGAACTAGACGTTTAATGCTTGGGATGCTAGCCAAAAACCGGATATAGTCTCCACACACTTAAAAGATTTTTGAAAAAACAATCACCAAAAGTCTCATGAAAACAAATAATTGCACCCGAAAATGAACATAACTTTATTTTAAACAACCCTCCTTCCCCTGATGAAGAGATATCTCATGACCTGGCCTTATTATATGCATTATATTGTCTGAGGTTATCTGGGTTTTTCCAGTGCGACTAGTGCGATCTAGGATTATTTTTAAAACAGTTTGGTATCACTGATAGCGTTTGTTTTCTGCGCATTATTGAGTTTTGCTAACTGATTATAGTAGGAATGTGTTTGTTTACAGTTTCTTGTAAATGCGTTGCAGTATGGTTAATATCAGTGAGCCAAACTTGGAGTCAGCAACAGAAATAAAATCATAGAGATATAGGCCTACTTATTCAACAATATATCCCAAAGTTGATATATTAACATTAAAGACTAATTCTCTTCTAGGATATAACAGAGGTTTTCGGATATAACACTTCACCAAAGACGGATGTGTCGAGCCATTCGCATAAATAAAACGGCGAAACAACACATTTCAATTATCTGGATTTCATCCTGCTGAAAATCTAGTATGAACATTGTCGTGTTACAAGAGAGATTCAGTGGGAGTTTGAGAATGAACGTTAAAGAATAATTTAACACAAATTATTATGTCTATGGGCGAGAGAAACATCTCCCAGACTAGGAGAGAACTGCACATGTCAGAGTGAAAATCAGCTCTCAGACTAGGAGAGAAGAACACGGTCAGAGACAAAAACAACCCTTAGACTACAAAAGAACAACACTTATCACAGAGAAAAACAGTTCTCAAGCTGGGAGAGAACAACATCTATCAGAAAGAAAAACAGAGCTCATACTAGGAGCGAACATCAGCTATCAGAGAGAGAGAGAGAGAGAGAGAAACAGCCCGATGACTAGGAGAGAATAATTTTTGACTAAGAGACAGAAAGAACACTCAGACATAAAACATGATAATTTGTGACTAAACAGCAAAATCCATGATATAGATTATGTACACTAAAAAAACATGATCCTACCTAGAGTACAAAGAGTAAATATAAAGTTCACACAGCAAGCTTGACAAAAATGCCACCAGAAATACGAAAAATGTGTATAAACAATGGGAAGATTAGGAAAATCGTGTTGAGCCTAAGAAACTCTACACAAATGGTTATCAAGAATTACCAGGATATTTAAGAGCAGAGATTCCATGTTAGAACTGCATCAGAGTTTCCAGCAAATTAACGAATATAGAGAAATAAATATCCTATGAATACATGAACTGTCGACTGTTGTAGAAATGAGAAACCTTAATAAATGAATCTAGAATATTTTACCAGCAGCCTTCCTAAAACCATACAAAAATAAACAACAAGAATTGCATTTCAAGTAGAGGCCGTCTGGTAATTAACATAAATGCCAAAGTACACATCGACATAGTGAGAAACTATTGTGGGGGTGGGGGAAAGCGGGAAAAGGGGACATACACAAATAACATTATATAGGGACATACACACATACCATTAATCACAATGATTTGTCAGGATATAGTGTTAGACCTTTATTTAGCCATATATAAATTTGGAGGTAGCGGTGACAGAATTACCCGAAATTATCCATTATTTTTGTTAGCCATAAGCTATAACATAACCTAACTAGTCAGGCGCCCGCGGTTAAAGTAGCGTATTTCACCAGAAAATGAACAACAAAATAAATGAACAATTTAGCAATAATTTGTTAGTGTCTGAGTTCATATAAACAGATGTCATATAATGTTACATACTGATCTAGTAATAATTTCATATAATGTTACATAGTCATATAATGTTACATACTGATCTAGTCGCAATGCAATATAATGTTACATATTTATCTAGCCATAATGTAATATAATGTTAGATATTTATCTTGTTGTAATGTGATATAATGTTACATACTGATCTAGTCTTAATATAATATAATGTTACATACTGATCTAGTTGTAATGTAATATAATGTTATATATTTATCTAGTCGTAATGTGATATAATGTTATATAGTCATATAATGTTACATACTGATCTAGTCGCAATGTAATATAATGTTACATATTTATCTAGCCGTAATATAATATAACGTTATATATTTATCTAGTCGTAATGTAATATAATATTAGATGTTTATCTTGTTGTAATGTGATATAATGTTACATACTGATCTAGTCATAATGTGATATAATGTTACATACTGATCTAGTCGTAATGTTACATATTTATCTTGTCGTAATGTGATATAATGTTACATATTTATCTAATTGTAATGTAGTATAATGATACATACTGATACCCCCACCCCCTTACTGAAGACAATCCGATCTAACGCCCTTATCGCCTTACAGTTGTTCTTCAGGTGGGTCGGGAAGGGTCACATTTCGTCTCTATTCCTTTCGCGAAGACGAGTCTTGGAGACATGTTGCAATGCCTGCAGGTAATCTATTTCAATCTTGGAGACATGTTGCAATGCCTGCAGGTAATCTATTTCAATCTTGGAGACATGATGCAATGCCTGCAGGTAATCTATTTCAATCTTGAAGTTACTGAAGTTCAAACTCCGAAGCAACTATAAGATTAATTGGTGACATATCCTAATCAGGTTGTAGCCATCAACCCAGCATTTTTGGCTGTACTGATTTTCTAGACAATTTAAAGACTTCAGTAGTTTGCCATTGCTTTCTGAATGGTTCCGATGTACAATTGTTGGTGGCAGAATTTGAACCCGGTATCTTGGCCGTCACAGACGTGCTCTGTACCTCGACGCTACAGAGTGGACAGTAACATTGCTTGCTTAAAATCTAACAAACAAAATACAGCTACGTTGGCGACTCTTTTACAATGGTCAGACCCGTGGTTTTAAAACACTACTTCTGTCAGCACCTCAGACATGATTGTCAAGTCACCCACGTCCATAAATAATATCTCCAAGCGCAATCTCTGATCAGTCTGTTTGTTCAGCTATTAAACCCCGGTTGGGAATATCAATCGATTTCTAACTGATAAGGGCACTTTGTCTCTCAGTATCACAACAACAACTTTTTGACTGTCGTTAAGTAGTCCTTATGAATTCTTAAGGACAGAATTGAGATATGTGGCTGCGTTAAATCCTTGCTAGCAATAGATCAGGAGTGGTCCAAATACGGCATGCCGATTAAATCCGGCCCACCAATCCACTTTTGGCCCGTCAGGAAGATCGGAAAGTGCTTCTTGCAGTCCAGAGAACTGAATGTGTTGTATCATGGTTATTGCTTTAATGTGCAATAGCTGCGATTTTTGAACTGACACAACCGACTTCAGCATGGCTTCTGGGTCACTTTGATCTATATAGAATGGGGCAGACAACTCAAACCCATAACCTCCTTAGTCGCATCTTACATCATGTATAGAAGGTAAACAGTGTTGCTATTCTTTGCTCGCCTTTCGGCCCCTGAAACACAAATGCGCTGGAAGTACTATATACACTGGCCCTGAAACTCAGAAAAAAACTACTTCCATCTCCACAGGACTCAATACTTAACTTTCAGGCTTCTACATTGATGACTATTTTCACTTCAGGCTTCTACATTGATGATTATTTTCACTTCAGGCTTCTACATTGATGACTTTTTTCACTTTCAGGCTTCTACATTGATGACATTTGAAAATTTCAGGCTTCTATATTGATGATTATTTTCACTTCAGGCTTCTACATTGATGACTTTTCACTTCAGGCTTCAACATTTATGACTTTTTTCACTTTCAGGCTTCTACATTGATGACTATTTTCACTTTCAGGCTTCTACATTGATGATTATTTTCACTTCAGGCTTCTACATTGATGATTATTTTCACTTCAGGCTTCTACATTGATGACTCTGACAAAGGTGACGTAGCAGTCAACACTAGTTGAGCGATCGGTTGTATTTATAACCGCCGACGGTCTCCACATCAGGTTTCGAGCAGTGGCATTGAGTATATCATGAAAAGAGATGGGATGTAGTCACGTATTTCACCTTTCTTCATAGTATGATAATCATTGCAGTAACAAGTGTTCGCATGTCATAGGGTTAGTGTCATAGATGAACAAGTATAGTGCATCGACCTTGTATTGTGCTAGAGGTGTGTAGTCTCAAAATCATGATTGGGACTTGTCGTAGGCATTATTTTTATTTGATATTATTTAACTTTAGTCCTCTAAGACCTGAAAAAAATGTTTTTTGGCGCCATACTGCATAAAAAATATCAATTTTGCTCACTCAGCAAAAATGGTGTACACCTCTGCAATAGATTGCCAAAATTATTTATGAGAATGTAATATGCTTGTACAAAAAAATGTTAAGGACCAGAAGCTGGAAATAAAGAAACAAAACATTTAAACAATTATACATTTTAAAAAATGCATAACAAATTAACCCTTTCCCTGCGGAAGCAGCTTTTAGGATATGAAGAAATGTGTCCACCGTGTTGCGGAAATCTCCTTAAGGTGCGCTTGTTTAAGTATGTGTATATCTGTTATAGCTGTATAGCTGTTATAGGCTATGCATATCGTAAGAGGCGACGAAGGAGAATTATGGATGACGCTGGCTGTCCCATCCTATATAGACTGAGAAGATATAATGTGTCATTTGTGTCAGAGAAAGGAGCACATATCCCAGTCAATCTGTAAACTATAACAACTCATTCCGCTCTTCTACCCGCATCCTGCTAATCTGTAAGAGTTTGATAACGAGCGAAGAAGAAGTTGTACCATCTTCGTAAGGTAGATTTTGTCCAACATTAAATCTTTCTCCACGTTCCTGTATTATGTCCCCTGATATGAAAACATGTCGTTGATTTCTGCTCATTGACCCTCCAATCGAGTCTGTCCCGGTATATGAGACCTGACAACTAAAACGTAAATATGAACTAGTTTCGGATTTACGTAAAATATATTGGTTGGCCGTGTCTATTTTTAGCATGCGACTCCAAGTATGTAAATAGCTACCAATCAAACCCCCAACGGGGTCCTTATTACTTCAGCTAAAAAGGCTTGTAGTACTCTGTCGATAGCCACGCTCTAACATATCTCCGTGTTCAATAAACCTTTTCTTTCTGCGTTCAATTAACGACGGTCTACCACAACATTCAATACGCTTCTTTTGATCCCGAACTATTTTTAACGACATCTTTTAAAACTTACATGTTCATGTTCTGATGCGTTTTTGTTATTGAATAAAACATTTAAATTGTATGCATCATATAATTACAAAGGTGTGGTAGTAGTTTATTTACTTTGCACCCAAATAGTAAAATAAAACGGTGTTTGACCTAAATAAAAGACTAGAAGAGAGAAGGATAATAGCAAGCTGAAACTCGTTCGAGGTCGACAAGGTTTAATAAGCACTACATAAAAAACTTGGCCTTCAAGCTGGTATTTTAACATCGTAAGGTTATGATGACACTTGTCATGTTAATACGCGGGATAGAAGTGGAACACCACTGCTATTGGCTTCATCATCGACAAATAGAAATGGAGCTCACATGGTACTCAAAGATTCAGATAGACGAACAAGATATTTATGTTGAGGTTGTCCACAAATAATATGAACAATTGTTTTGTCATTTTTTTCATACCTGCGCATTTTATGTGTGTTATTGTTGTCTGCGTGGTGATCGACTGGTCCATATTCATATTAGCTTCAGAATACACACGATAGACGTCTTGACTAAACTCGCATCTTTTAGGGATGGGGTGTGGTCGAAGACGGAAAACGTGTTGACTCAATTCCGAGTGAGTGCCATCTGAGCAGACCTGGTTCAAATCTTGTTTGTTGCATTATGATATATCTTTATTAATAAGCCCTCTAACTTCTATACTATTTTATTCATTCAATCACGAACTGGACTAGTTAATAAACCCTCTATACTTCTAAACTATTTTATTCATTCAATCACGAGTTGGACTAGTTAATAAACCCTCCATACTTCTATACTTCCTCTTCTCAGCCTTCATTGTCAAACTCCCGTTGGATCTCCCTAGTAGCAGGACTATGATGCTACTAGATTTCCAGCAGGATGTAGTCCAGAGAATGGAAATGCGTTGTGTCGCCGTTTTGTTTGCGTCAATGGTCCGACACCTCCGTCTTCTGCTGGGCGTCTATACTATTTTATACTATTTTATTCATTCAATCAGGAGTTGGACTAATTACAGTTTCTTTAGAGTGTTTTACCAAAGCAATCACATGACTGGGCCAAGTATTAAGAATGTTAAAATGCAACACTCCCATGTAAATAATATTTCTGAATTTCTTAAGGGCAACAAGTCCTCAGTAGACCACTTCTGAAGAACACAGATATATACAAATCTTGAATGAAAAAGTTCTCTACCGACCCTAACATTGAGAAAGCAATGACATATAATCGCACTGACTGGAAACAATGGGTCCAACACCACCCCCATTCCCCCTTAGGAAGTCATAACATAGAATTTAGTATTAGGAAGCACGATAAACAAGCGGGTAACTCCCCCATATTAAACAGCCTCCCCCCCCCTAAATATTATCATTAAAAATAGATAAACTACCCCCACCCCCATATTGCCAAAGATGGATCCGCGGCCCTAGCGAAGACTATTTCGATTTATGCGTTGTTAGATAGTCGTCAAAATCAAAGAAACCTCAGGAACAAGTTTACAAACAGCACACAAGAAGGACATCTCCAGAGAACTCTTATACCACAGACGCCGCAAGGCAAACAATGTCCACAGCGTATAGAGAGTCAGGCAGACAGGCTTGACCAGCAGGCAGGCAGGCAGACAGACAGGATAGACAAGACATAAAACAGACAAACAGATTGGACAGGATAGACAAGACAGATAGATAGACAGATATACAGACAGACATATTAGACAGGATAGACAAGATAGAAAAGACATACAGGCAGATTAGACAGAATAGACAAGATAGACAAGATATATAGATAGATAGACAGACAGATAGTCATCTACTACTAGTACGCCCCAGGACGTGATGAAGTCAGGTATTGTCTATTGTGTTTTCTGACTAACTAAAGTCTCTATATCCCCGTAATGTTTGTGTAAACAAGGAAACCTAAAACTGTGTCTTCTATCGAACCATGAACCATGGAACGTATAAACAGTTCCATTATTTTAATTAGTCAAACAATATCACTCAGGGTTTACCCTGGTACAATAGCATAAACAGCAACATAATATGATACGTTTCACAAGCTAACTCCTTGATTATGGAGTTGGGAACGTTAATGGAAGAGACGTGCTTCGTGGCATCTAACAAGAGCACTATTATCGATTGTACATGTTTGGGTTTTAGTAAAGAGACACAATGTCATGTGTTTTACAGTTCACAAAACACATACCAAATCACTCCAAAAAGTATAGTTAACAGTAAAGAAAAAACAGATTGAAACGTCGCTTCGACTAAAAGTTCTTTATCAGGAAAATATATAGGACAACAGAGAACAAACAACACAATTAATATTATAAAGGGCCGCGAATGAGTGAGAATAGATCCAAGCAAAATACTATTGAGAGCTTATAACAAACAATCATTTGGACACAGTCAAAGGTAGATCAAGACAGAGATGAATAGATAACATCACGATAACACTCCACAAACACGGACTCAGCACAACTCAGGCGTCACATCTGGCATTGAACATAATTGAATCTGGCATTGAATTTGGCCTACATCTCCCACACCAATGCTTAACGGCAAGTGTGGATGCTATCAATCAACTTCCACCCGGGGAAAGACAATAGACAATAGACCGCGAATGTTAGATTTCACTAATTACAGCACATATATTACTATTCATTGATTCTCTCGCGGGCTCTGGTAACATACAACCGATTTATATACTCAAAATAACAGAATGAAGACGTAAATTAAAAAAAAATATATGAACTAATCAGATCAGCAAGCAACAACACAAAGAATATAAACATTATGCCCCGTGTGGTATGTTAAATATCACATTCGTTTGTGTTTCTTTCCTATGAGCATAACATTTTCCCACTTTGGTTTCTTAATTATCGCTCTTCAAATTCCACCTCCATGATATGTTCTACTTTTTGATGACTCAAGTTACACAAAAATACGTTCTTACCTGGAATATTACCTTGACGATAACAATTTGTAGACGATCATTTTATATGTTCGCAAACTCTTTTTTTTCATCTTCTTTTCTGTTCTATTGTTATTTGAGCGTGTCTTTTGTTTCTCATTCTAACTAAAGTATGAACTGTCTTATTTTTCACATTATGTCTCAAGTCTGACATGTCTTCTGTTGCACCGTATGCCTAAAGTCTGAACTGTCTTCTGTTGTACCGTATTTATCAAGTCTGAACTGTCTTCTGTTGTACCGTATGTCTCAAGTCTGACATGTCTTCTGTTATACCGTATGTATAAAGTCTTGTTTCAAACTATGTATAAAGTCGGTATGTCTTCTGTTGTACTTTCTGGGTGTCTAGGTTAAACTATAAACCATTCTGTCTACAGTCTGACCTCTATTCTGTTTCATATTTCGTCTAAAATCTGGTTGTGAGAGTTGGACACTCAATGCGGACATGGAGAGACGATTAGAGACTTTAGAGTACAAATGCTACATACGAATTCTACGAATTTCCTATAGGGAATATACGACAAATTTGTATGTAAGAAATAAAATAGAAATGTATGCAGTTACAAAAGAACTATTACTTTCAATAGTGAAACGACGAAAATTAGCATGGTTTGGACATGTATGCAGATATGATTCCTTGTCAAAACAATACTACAGAAAACTGTCGAGGGAGGAAGAAGCAGAAGATAAAAATAAAAACATGGACAAACAACATCAAGGAATGGACAGGACAAGATTTTTCCTCACTCATCCGCATTGCTAAGGATATAAATTGTGGGAGGACTCTGTGTGCTGAAGCATCCAATGTGGTACCCCTACGACCATGAACGGCTACGGGTTTATTGATTGATTGATAAAATCTGATGTGACTTTTTTTCCATATGATATCTAAAGTAAGACCTCTATTCTGTTTCACTGATCTGCCTTATGTTTTATATCAATGAGTGTCTAGTTTGAAATGTCTTCAATTTCACATTCTTTCTTACGTCTAATCCCTCATCTGGTTCAGAGTATGGTTACAATTTTCCATTGTGTTTATCTAAAGTCTATTGTCTTTCCCCAGGTGGTTTGTGATCCACTCTTGCCGTTAAGCGTAGGGGTGATTGGAGCTCGAGCTTGCGTTCTATCGCCAGATGTGTGGCCTCGGCTGTGCTATGACCATGTCTGTACAGGATGTCCCTGACGTTTTCTATCCATCTTTTCCGTGGTCTTCCTCTGGCTTTGAACCTTGATCTCATTTGGTTATATGCGTGTACGGGCAACTTTTCGTGATGCATTCTCGTAATGTGGCGAAACCACTTGATCTGTTCTCTCTCTATGTAATCTGTACAAGATATTATACCTATTCTTTCCCTGATGTATTCATTTCGCAATCTATCAAGCCTGGTGACCCCGGCAGCTTTCCTCAAGCATTTCATCTCACATGTCACTATCTTTCTGTAATGTGAAGATGAGAGAGACGAGGTTTGGCACTGGTAACACAAAAAAGTACAAAGTATCACAAAGTACAAGTGTAAAATTGTAAAAATTTTACAATTTTTATCTAAAGTACAAAGTGAAAATACATGCATCCTCAATATAGAGAACTAACCCACATTGAAGATGGAGAGGCCCGGGAAGGAAGATTGATTGAACTTGTGTTTTTAAGATCGGGGAAGGGAGAGTTGGTGATTATTTCCAAATATATAAAATTTTACCAATTTTTATGTGCGTGCCGAAGCTAAATTTATCGTAGCCAGGAATTTGCACACCAAAGCTCATTTTGTGCTGTAATGATGCGGTTCTACACAATAAACGAAATATTATAACTAGGACAATGTCAAGTTGTGCTGTTTACAAGATCAGGAAGAAATTCTAACTGTTGCGTGATGTGTAGAAAAAAAAATGTTTCGTTCAGTTGATTAAATACCAAATATAGTTCAGAAAGAGGGCAAAGTGAAATGAATACACGTGAATGAGAGCGTGGAGGCAATACAAAAAAAAACACATGTTGTGACCTAAATGTTCATTACTAATGGTATATGTTTCCTCACGCCAGAAAAATCAAACATCGTATTTTGTTGATATCTATATATATGTCAATATATTTTGTACATCCAATCGTCGATTACCTGTCTACTTGTACTGTCTATTCATTCATCCGCCAGTCGATTTTCTCTATAGGCAAATTGTGAAACGGGGTAATAAAGTTTTGCTAATAATACGAAACAAACATAGGCACACACACATACAAATCAACGTTTCAACCGAAATGTCTTTATCAAGGATAACATACACATATAAATAAAAAACGACAAGTGGGGACGACATGACTTTCATTCACATTTTTAGTGAAATGGCTGAAAGAGTAGAAATGAGGTCAAAGGTGACACAAACAGGAAATGTACAGAAATAGGAAGTATACAAAAATAAACACGAATACATGTGAAAACGAGACAGAGAAATGACGGAACAACCCTATATTATGCTTATGTCAAGCACTCATTCATATCCGAAGGCTTCAGAGTGCCAAATTTATATATATAGCGGTTCTCAAAGAGGGGTCCTGTCGTCAGAGAAGCATGTTTTGATGGTCGTCACCTGAACATCCTAGTGCCCCGGAGGCCTGTGCCGTTGAAATGAACGTCCACAGGATAGCCCGAATGGTGTTTGATGCTGTGTAGGTGGTCACAGAAACCATCAGCAAGCCTCCTACCAGTTTCACCTAAACACGTCATGGTGCAGCGCTTGCATATGATGGCATAGATGACATTCCAGGACACACACGAGAAGCTCTCCTCTATGGAGAAGATGGCCTTGGGGAATGTGACGGCAGCATTCACAATTCGGTCGATTTATGTGTGTGCCTATGTTTGGTTCGTATTACTAGCAAAACATTATTACCCAGTTTCATGCTTTACCTGTTGGATTTCAGTTTTGCGCAGTGAGTACATATTTTCTATTTTGTCTATAAAGGTATGACTAAACAGGCTACCGGAACTATCAGCACGTATATTATTCGCTATCTGCGGAACGAGGCGGAACGTCTATGCAATGCCCGAAGTGTTGATGGTTACAGCCATCTGTTCAGTCAATCACTATCTGTGTATGTGTGCATGTAGCTGTATTGAAGCCATGTAGTTATATGGACTGTGTAGTCAAAGGTGGTCAACATTAACCACAAAATGGTTGCAGGCTTGTTTGTGAGTGGATGGCTACATCAAAGTGATGGAACATACCGTATAAAGTGACCTCTCGACGGTTAAAAGGCCTGCTGGCTACCACATGCACGTCACTGGGAGAGTCTAATCCGCATATTTCCGTGCGTTTCATTGGCTGGCGACACACAATTTATAGAACATGATCGATTAAAAGCCTGAGAACAGTTGGATTAGCTTCTTGAAGTGACGTGCAATGAGGTGTGTGTCATGTGATGTATTCTCTCCAGAACGTTGTCTTCCAAATGAACTCCCTGAACCCTTCTCTGTCTTGGGCGATGCGGCTTGCATTTTCCAAAGACGTATTCATGTTACCTTTATTGTCGTCAATCCATCGTCTTCTTGGTCTGCCTTTCCTCCTCCTCCCAGGTGCTCTGTCCTCCATCATTTATCTTTCTAAACAGTTGTGTCTCTTTATATGACCAAACAGGTGTAGTTTTCTTTTTCTTTTTGTTATTGTGTTTAGTAACCAACACTCTGGAATCTTCAATGTGTTTATAATATTTTAGTTTCTCTTTTTTTCATTCCATGATATTATAAGTATCCGTCTGTAGCATTTCATCTCAAAGGCGTTGATCTTCTTTGTCGCTGTTTTACTTTCAATGTTTCACAGGCGTATATTGTAGCCGGAAAAATAAAAGTTCGTAGCATTAGCAGTTTCGTTTCTATTTTGTTGTTTTTCCATCTTTTTCAACCGTGTTATTTTACAATATGCCACCGCCAGTCTCTTCCTTATCTCTGCCATGCAGTATCATGCACCGTTGATGTTTGCTCCTAAGTATTCGAATTTATCCACACATTCTATATCGGTGTTGTCTATTCTGATTTTTGGTTGTTGTGTTGTTGTATCTGTTGACATGATTTTTGTTATTTTTGCGCGTTTAAAAACAATTTTGTGATTCGCTGTATTTCTTTGTGTTTTTTATTAGTTGTTCCTATCCCTTTATATCATTTGAAAGAAGCACAGTGTCGTCTGCGTAGCGTATTTCAGGGATTTCAAAACCACCGATGTTTAAAGAGTTTAAAGAGATGTGCAATGAGGTAGCATTCACAAATATTAACAGATGAAAAGTCACGCCTTCTAGATACGCTCTTCGAGTAGGAGGCTTTTTCTAAAAAACTGTGCATGCACGGCTGAGAGTTGGGGTGCATACACCGTTGAGAGTTGGGGGTGCATACACCGTTGAGAGTTGGGGTGCATACACCGTTGACAGTTGGGGTGCATACACGGCTGAGAGTTGGGTTGCATACACCGTTGAGATGTGGGGTGCATACACCGTTGAGATGTGGGGTGCATACACCGTTGAGAGTTGGAAATTTGAAGAAGAATGACAGAAATTCTGAAGTTTCCTTCGCACCCCCCCCCCCCTCCCCATCCCAAATTTTACATATAAAACAAGATTTTTATTGCTGGTAATTCGCGGGGATAGAAAGAAACACATGTGTGTTTATGTACACTGTGTCATTACATTTTAACACTTTTAAATTGTAACACTTTTGAGGCATATCTTACTTTTGATTGTACATTTTGACGTCAGCAACAACACACTTCGGCGTATATCACACTTATATCACACTTACCGACTTTACTTGCCAAGATTTCTCTGGTACCCATTCACTGAGACTTGATGAATTATTGAGCTGTTTGTAAACTAAGAATCTAACTCAACTTGGAGACCAAACTGTACCCCGTGGCAAATTTACAGTTGTGCTTCACAACCCACGTAGAAGATGTCTAATAGGGCCACTAGATTTCTTCTTGAATTGTACAGTTATTTACGAGTATATAGAATTTGTTTCTACATATATAAATATAGAAAATGTCAACGAAAACAAACATATATGAAGCACACAAAAAAGCCATCTCCAGAGAATTAACTCTTCTACCCCTGACGCTGAAAGGCATAAAGAGGTATAACGCGAAAAGAAAGAAAGAGAATTTGTTTGAATCGTAGCTTTATAAATATTTTTTTAACCGGGTCGAAGTATCATAAAGGTTGATAAACACTGGCTTGGAGGACAACGAAACATAATATCTCTGCATTCTCACTGCATAATACACAACGTATACATCAAGAAGTACTCACCCGCATAGTTGTCAAAGACTGAAGGCACATATTGTGTAGGGTATCTGTTCGTTGCATATCCCATGAGCATACTGGTTTTGCCTACACAACTATCCCCGACTACTACACACTTGAGATCTGGCTGACGTTGCACTAGCAAAGCCATGGTTCTAGGAATGAATATTCCAAGTTATGAGAACGAATTATAACTAGAAATAGTTGATCTATTAAATCAGTACTAGGTTGTCATAAGAACAGAACATTGGTTCTTATAACTCCAGTTTAACGTTCTGTTCATTCGACTCACACTACTAAGTTAGCACAGCCTTAGGCTGATCTATGCAAGAAACGAAATGATGCCAACTGAGGATGTTGTAAATATGTTGCAGACAACGTTAGATGCCGAGAGAACACTTGGAGACGTTGAGTGAGACGATGTGTATTTGTGTTATGAGTTCAATGTCTTTCCTTGTATTGAGACTGACCTTTATCTCGCAAGATGTCTTTCTAAAACGTTTTACCTTAGGCAGGTATGATTGATTTCACCTTGTATCTGCAATATTCAAAGCGCTGAAAATTAACACTCTTGTTTTGTTAAAACTATACCAAATACATTAATTTATACTTTATCGATTTAATTCACATATTTGTATGGTTGGACAACAAAAAGTGCACGTTCTGCTAATAATCATATGTACCTTTTATCTTCATACACAAAAAAATCTCAGCGACAGATCACTAACCTGTAGCATGGAGAAAAAGGTAGCGATATACTTTGTTTATGTGGTTATTTTGTGTGTGGAAATAGCGAAATTAGTTTATTACATTGCCTGAGAGGTTAGAGCGTTGGTCTCACATTTGTGAGGTCCAGTGATTGAGTGATGTGAGGTCCAGTACGGACTGAGACTTTTCTGGCCTAGGGTAAATTTAAAAACATCACCCTAAATTTGACAATAGCATGGGCATTCGGTCTTTATCACAGAAGACACTCGCAACCTTCTTGCAACACACTATAGGTAAACATACAGTGTTATATAGTGTATCATATGATTTGCCTGGACAGATGCTTGTCAACCTACTTGTTGCACATACAACTGTTAAAGATGCGTGTTTTTAAACATGCGGAAATTTAACACAGGACCTCCGAGTCTATCGTCTTTCAAAATAACTAGGTACATGTCCGCACTAACCTGCAATCAATGGTCACTTTACATGTTTCCGAACCCATATCTCGTTAAAGAGAAAAAGAATGTATTGAAGAAAGTTTACTACAAGAAAGAAATGCCAAACCTCACCGTCAGTGCGACCGAAAGTTAACATATGTCAATGACTACTATATATGTAAATTTAAGACTAAAAATTTGAACAAAAAGACGGATACATTAGTGTTACATTTGTTAAAATATTACCGTTAAATGAATGCGTCGGTTAGAAGATACTTCTTTGTTATATTTACACAATATTTTTATGTTATAAACGTTACACATTAAAAATTATACTATTATTTTTACATTTCCGAAACGAATTAATACACTTTCTCTGAACATATTCCAGCATCTATATCAGCGAAATACTATAAATATTTATATATAAACAGCTATAAATACGTATATATAAAACAGCTATAAATACATATATATAAACAGCTATAAATACTTTGACCAAATATCTGTGAGCTAGAAAACATCCTTGAAATATACAAATACTCGGTAATTAACTTTGCAACGCGCTCACTAGAAAGCCTATTACAATATACTGAAATAGTTAATGTAGAATAACGAATGAACATGGGAGTCAAATAGGTGTATACCAGAAATAACTGAATGCACTTCTACACAGGTAGTGTATTTACAACTTGCTAGTTGGACATTTAAATCTGACTGACACATGTAGATACAGAGGATGTTTTGTTATCTCACCTTCCGTCTGATGAAACGAGATCACGCGCGTTATGATATTGGCGGTGATTATGTAAACCATCATGTACTTGAAAGCACACGAGTTCAAGTAGATGGATGATGCCTACTCTTAATCCTGGTTGTGACAAGTCTCGATCTTTCTTATGGCATGCTTGCTGGCGTAGGCGAGCATGGATGTTTACAACTTTGTGTCGCTGGTGTTAAACATGAAAACGAGAATACAGCTTTACATATCACAAAAATAACATGACCAAACACCCGTGTTTTGTATGGGCCCGAAAGGGGTGCAAAGAATAGCAATACTGTTTACCTTCCATGCATGTCGTAAGAGGCAACAGAGGGCGTTGTTGGGGTGGAGTTAGCTGTCCCATCCTATAGAGGGTCATGCCTTACACCAGTAATGATATTTATTACGCCACAATAACTGTATGTTTTACAACAGTAACGATATTCACATCGCCACAATAACTGCATGTTTTACAACAGTAACGATATTCACATCGCCACAATAACTGCATGTTTTACAACAGTAACGATATTCACATCGCCACAATAACTGCATGTTTTACAACAGTACTGGTATTCACATCGCCACAATAACTGCATGTTTTACAACAGTAACGATATTCACATCGCCACAATAACTGCATGTTTTACAACAGTACTGGTATTCACATCGCCACAATAACTGCATGTTTTACAACAGTAACGATATTCACATCGCCACAATAACTGCATGTTTTACAACAGTACTGGTATTCACATTGCCACAATAACTGCATGTTTTACAACAGTAACGATATTCACATCGCCACAATAACTGCATGTTTTACAACAGTACTGGAATTCACATTGCCACAATAACTGCATGTTTTAAAGCAGTAATGGTATTCACATCGCCACAATAACTGCATGTTTTACAACAGTACTGGAATTCACATTGCCACAATAACTGCATGTTTTAAAGAAGTAATGATATTCACTGCGCCAAGTGAAGTTAAATAACTCATGAAAACGAACAGTCTGCACAGAATCAGCGATCTACGATAACAGCGCCATGGTATGTACTCACTAATTCTCTTTCTGCATGCTGAAAGTGTAAAAGTAAATCGCCGATTCTCACTGTCTCTCAACTATGAAAGTCCAGAGATTAACTTGAGACAGTTTAGAACTGTTTAATCATCCAGTCGACAGTGGTTCGAATCTCAGCACAGTAGATTTTGTTTTCGAAATTGCCACCTCTGTAAGTGCTCTTACATTGACACTTTCAAATAACACACTGCTTGTTCAATGGAATTCAATGTATATGGATCTTATATAAAATACTCGATGCCTCTTCGTTCATTGATTATACAAAAGATTTCAATTCATTTAATGTGATAAGTGTATCAACCTTACTGGGAATCGAAATGGGCGCAATAGATGAGCAACACTGTAACTTGACATACATGTCGTAATAAAAAGCTACGACACGTTTTGAGCAGTGTTGGTTCACGTTTTGATCCAGTAGATTGTCAAACTTGGCTTGCGTGTGATATCAGATCCACCCGACTTCAGTAAATCATCTTGGGCCACGAAACAGTGTATTCTGTTCACCGGACTGCATTCTGCTAATGAATATGAGTTCGAGACCGTGCACATACGATCTCTGAACAGACACAGATTCTGATTGTCTATGTCAATCATCACTATCATGAGGATGTTATTAACTGATGCAATCCACCAATTAAAAACAAAACAAACATAGCCAGCTGGGCAGAATCTATGTCGCATCGGATAGGCTTATAAAGGATGTCCATATATTATGCCAACAATTTTTCCCAAATGTTTTACCCCCCTCCATCACCCTTGTCAACAAACTGTCAAGAATTCAGGGACCCGTGTTTATTTACATAGAATCCCCCCTCCCTTCCCCCCCCCCCGAGAAAGTACGGAAAAAACGACATGATTTTTTCAGATCATTAGAAACTGTTAAATTCAAACAATTTAATTGGTATATACTATTTTTCTAAATTTTTGTTAAGGTTAAATTTTGGTAAACCCTATCCCTGCCCCTTATCAACAATTGTCGTGATTTTGTTAGACAGTAATATCTAATTTTTGACGTAATTTATGAACAGCCCCATAGATGCTCATTCTCTTGAAGCTATCCGAAGGCGCAAGTATTAACGAAATTACACAGTAACTCCTGTGACGACTAAACAATTATCTACTAACACTGCAAATAGTTAATATTGAATGCCTTTAAGAACGTAAACATATGATTACCATATGATTTTTATGATAATATATAACGCACTATGTCGTCTATATTGCTCTCGACTTCCTAATTACATTTTCCAGTCAACATATTAACACTTAGAGATTAACGTTACTCACACGCGTCAATGGTATCTGGCAAATGCGGTAACACACATCCGGATCTAAACGTGGGAACTTTGTCCCAGCGGTTCTTAAATTGGATACCTACAGAAAATAAGGCCGATGAAGATTGACCTCTTTGTACTCGAGTTTTCAAATGTGCACTCCGTTCATCTCAACAAAGAGAAACTTTGAAAAGATTAATAAGTCTTGTTAACCACTGCTAACACACATTATAACACACAAATATTGACGTTCCGACCATGGTCTTTATCCAGTAACAAAAAACACAAAACGAGGACGTTCCGACCATGGTCTTTATCCAGTAACAAAAAACACAAAACGAGGAATAAATGGCACTTTTCACATATTAATAGCTAGAAAGGATAAACTAAGAGGTGTACTAAATATTAAAAAATACTAGAAGGATAGAGATAACATAAAATCACGCAGAAACTATTACGGGATATTGAAAAAAAAAATAAAACCAGAAAAATGGCAGCATCTGATTTCTACACATATGAAGGACGAATGTTAATATCAAAGGTCTCTAGTATTTCAAACTACAGATAACACTGCTTGCCGTGAGTACTGTTCAGAGAACATATCTAACTAAGGTAACAATTTAGAGCAGTTCCCAAACATTTTTGTCATGTAGGCCACATGCCGATTTATTTTCCATAGACCCCTAACCTGCCTAATATTGTATTTACATAAACATTAACTTCAAAACACATACCAGATCCTAGAACAGATGACACGTACTTTCAAGAACAAAAATGTAAACATAGACACGAAAGTTGAATTATACAAGACTATTACTATTCCATCACTATGCTACCAGTGCCAAACCTGGACAATGACAGTTTAAGACAAAAGAAAAATAGTGACAGCAGAAATGACATGTCTACGAAGAATACTTGGAGTGCCATTAAGAGATAAAATTAGAAACGATATCAGCAGACAGATAACCAAAACAATAACAGTATTGGAACACACGAAAAGACAACAAATCCCAGACTACCAACAGATAAACGGCTATAAAGCCAGAAGCAGACCATGTAAAAGATGGATCACAGAAATCAAAGAAGCCACAGGAACAAGCTTACAAACAGCACACAAGAAGGCCATCTCCAGAGAACTCTTCCAACCATGGCGCCGCAAGGTAAACAAGGGCCACAGCGTATAGATAGATAGATAGATAGATAGATAGATAGATAGATAGATAGATAGATAGATAGATAGATAGATAGATAGATAGATAGAATAGGATAGGATAGGATAGGATAGGATAGGATAGGATAGGATAGGATAGGATAGGATAGGATAGGATAGGATAGGATAGGATAGGATAGGATAGGATAGGATAGGATAGGATAGGATAGGATAGGATAGGATAGGATATATAGATAGATAGATAGATAGATAGATAGATAGATAGATAGATAGATAGATAGATAGATAGATAGATAGATAGATAGATAGATAGATAGATAGATAGATAGATAGATAGATAGATAGATAGATAGATAGATAGATAGATAGATAGATAGATAGATAGATAGATAGATAGATAGATAGATAGATAGATAGATAGATAGATAGATAGATAGATAGATAGATAGATAGATAGATAGATAGATAGATAGATAGATAGATAGATAGATAGATAGATAGATAGATAGATAGATAGATAGATAGATAGATAGATAGATAGATAGATAGATAGATAGATAGATAGATAGATAGATAGATAGATAGATAGATAGATAGATAGATAGATAGATAGATAGATAGATAGATAGATAGATAGATAGATAGATAGATAGATAGATAGATAGATAGATAGATAGATAGATAGATAGATAGATAGATAGATAGATAGATAGATAGATAGATAGATAGATAGATAGATAGATAGATAGATAGATAGATAGATAGATAGATAGATAGATAGATAGATAGATAGATAGATAGATAGATAGATAGATAGATAGATAGATAGATAGATAGATAGATAGATAGATAGATAGATAGATAGATAGATAGATAGATAGATAGATAGATAGATAGATAGATAGATAGATAGATAGATAGATAGATAGATAGATAGATAGATAGATAGATAGATAGATAGATAGATAGATAGATAGATAGATAGATAGATAGATAGATAGATAGATAGATAGATAGATAGATAGATAGATAGATAGATAGATAGATAGATAGATAGATAGATAGATAGATAGATAGATAGATAGATAGATAGATAGATAGATAGATAGATAGATAGATAGATAGATAGATAGATAGATAGATAGATAGATAGATAGATAGATAGATAGATAGATAGATAGATAGATAGATAGATAGATAGATAGATAGATAGATAGATAGATAGATAGATAGATAGATAGATAGATAGATAGATAGATAGATAGATAGATAGATAGATAGATAGATAGATAGATAGATAGATAGATAGATAGATAGATAGATAGATAGATAGATAGATAGATAGATAGATAGATAGATAGATAGATAGATAGATAGATAGATAGATAGATAGATAGATAGATAGATAGATAGATAGATAGATAGATAGATAGATAGATAGATAGATAGATAGATAGATAGATAGATAGATAGATAGATAGATAGATAGATAGATAGATAGATAGATAGATAGATAGATAGATAGATAGATAGATAGATAGATAGATAGATAGATAGATAGATAGATAGATAGATAGATAGATAGATAGATAGATAGATAGATAGATAGATAGATAGATAGATAGATAGATAGATAGATAGATAGATAGATAGATAGATAGATAGATAGATAGATAGATAGATAGATAGATAGATAGATAGATAGATAGATAGATAGATAGATAGATAGATAGATAGATAGATAGATAGATAGATAGATAGATAGATAGATAGATAGATAGATAGATAGATAGATAGATAGATAGATAGATAGATAGATAGATAGATAGATAGATAGATAGATAGATAGATAGATAGATAGATAGATAGATAGATAGATAGATAGATAGATAGATAGATAGATAGATAGATAGATAGATAGATAGATAGATAGATAGATAGATAGATAGATAGATAGATAGATAGATAGATAGATAGATAGATAGATAGATAGATAGATAGATAGATAGATAGATAGATAGATAGATAGATAGATAGATAGATAGATAGATAGATAGATAGATAGATAGATAGATAGATAGATAGATAGATAGATAGATAGATAGATAGATAGATAGATAGATAGATAGATAGATAGATAGATAGATAGATAGATAGATAGATAGATAGATAGATAGATAGATAGATAGATAGATAGATAGATAGATAGATAGATAGATAGATAGATAGATAGATAGATAGATAGATAGATAGATAGATAGATAGATAGATAGATAGATAGATAGATAGATAGATAGATAGATAGATAGATAGATAGATAGATAGATAGATAGATAGATAGATAGATAGATAGATAGATAGATAGATAGATAGATAGATAGATAGATAGATAGATAGATAGATAGATTAACTTCATATGTGTTTTTAACAGCTGAAACAGTGCTGCTCACTTTGATATTTTTTTTGTAGAGTGGACAATTGTAAAAATCGAAGAACATGTACAATGTTTATTTAATTAGTTTTTGAGAAGACATAAAATTCAAGTAAATATTTGAAACAAATCAGAACATAGTAAATTTCTTACACAAAATGAATACAGAAAAAATGCTGCTAATGAGAGGATGAACCCGAAGCTATGATAGAATGTTTTCAATATTTGGCTTCAAATTAGTGATGTATAGTCTTAAATCACCACATCCAATGATTTTCATTCGATTTTTTTTTATCGTAAGGAGATTCGCAACCGTGCTAAAGATTATTTCCACGAGGTATAAAGATGGAAAAGCTATGGAACTTTCTTGCGATAGTCCATAATGCAGAATTCAAATTTGAAATTAGTAATATACCCTATTCAGGTTTATCGTAGTCATCAACCCAGCAATTTTGGGGTGTGATGTTTTTTATAGACAACATAAATACGTTGAGTAGTTTGCCATTGCTTTCTGATCGGTCCGGATGTACAATTGCCTGTGGCGGAATTCGAACCTGGTACCATGGTCGTCACAGACGCGCCCTGTGCCACGTTGTAAACAACAGGTACATCTTTCTGAAACTATAACTGCGGAAATTACTTTCCGAACTTCACCTTAAGTCTTTGTTAGTGCTTACTCACTGCGCATGCTCGCGATGCGTTGCTGCTTGTAGGAAAATCTGTACATGAACCACGAACTATATAGGTACTTAGCAATTTTATGAAACATAGCATATATATATATAATGTAATTTTTTCCCGTTAGTGAGTTGCAGGGAATTTTTGAGATTTTTAATGATATGCAGAATTCAAACTAAATGTTTTTCGTACATGAGTGATTAGTACTGGTATCTCCGTGGTGTAGTGCTTAAGTCATTTGTATTGGGCACAAGAAGTTTCGGGTTCTAATCCGTGCCTTCAAGTTTCGTTTACAGGTGCATTTTATATCTATCTCATTAGCGTGAAGCTACTTAAATACATGTTATGGCAGGCGGAGAGTTGCCTTGTTGATTGGGGTATAAAGTCCCTATTAAAATTCAAGTACAATAAAGTATGTTCTCTATGTCTTATTAGCCGTTCAGATGTGGAGTACATTGGAATTGCCACACACAGAGAGTGGATGTTTTATTATTGTCATTTTGGGGTTAGGCGTATAGTATACAGCAGGAATTCCCAAACTTTTTAAAGCCACGGCGCCCTTAACGTTCAGATTATTTCCGTCGGCGCCCTTAACGTTCAGATTATTTCCGTCGGCGCCCTTAACGTTCAGATTATTTCCGTCGGCGCCCTTAACGTTCAGATTATTTCCGTCGGCGCCCTTAACGTTCAGATTATTTCCGTCGGCGCCCTTAACGTTCAGATTATTTCCGTCGGCGCCCTTCACGTTCAGATTATTTCCGTCGGCGCCCTTAAAATGAAGCAAAACAAGAGACCTGATAATTTTACGTCTATTTTCTATTTATTTTTTCGTTTTGGCGAGGCTGCCGCGGCGCCTCTGGACTCTTTACGGCACCCTAGGGCGCCGCGGTGCACACTTTGGGAACTTCTGGTATACAGCGGTGAACGACACTGTGGAAGAACGCAGGATTATGGAACTGGTCAGTGAGAAAATAGAGCAAATTAAACTAAGGTGGACGCTGCTAGACTGTATCATCTCCTTCTCATGACGTTTGCCTTCGACTTACATCTAACACTTGTTCGCCGATCCTAAACTCTTATCTTCAAGCAATGTCATCAACAAGGTCTTTTAGTATGTCCAAAATACTTTATGTGCATGATTTTTATTTCTTTGAATAGTTATTTCTTCATAAATATTGTTGTCATAAACTATTTTTATTTGTTTTCTTCTCTTTCAACGAATTACTCCCCATTCTTGTGTGTGTGTATATATATATGCATGTCACAAAGGATAAATTCTACCTTCTAACCTTTGGTCGTTAACCATGAATCTGTGGAATACATGAATATAGAGTATATATGCAACATTTTACATTTCTCATGTTTAGTTTGTGATCTGTTTGGATGTTAGTAGTTGCCTCTTGTCATTGAACGTACTTCTAACCATCTCTCCTTGTTTCACATTTGGCATCATTTTTATTATGTATCCAAGATACATTGTACTGGTCTCTCATTGTATTGCATCATCTCTCCATATATGTTTATGTTTATCGTTTGTTTCTTTTTGATTTAGCTGATTATCATTTTTTATAGACGTTAGTATCTAGCCCATAGTCTCGGCTCAGACATGAATGAATACGTTAGCGTAGTATCTGTTTTCAATCATTAATAGTGTCTACCTGTTGTCGTACGTAAAGCTGTACCCTCGAGCGATAGTCTCCATATACATTTATTTTATAGATTACGGTAAACGGGACATATTTACTTTTTGCTTTATTACTATACTACTACTTCTACTACTACTATTACTACTTCTACTACTAATATTACTACTGCTACTACTACTATTACAAGTACTACAATCCTTTTTTTAGGTGATCTACTGAAAAGCTCTCTCAAGCACTGCAACATCCATACTAGCTTCTGGAAGACTACAGCACTTGATCGCTTAGCCTGGAACACTCAGATCACTGCTGGCATCACGAAATTTGAAAAAGAAAGAACACTGCGGGAAATCCACAAGCGCAAGAAGCGGAAGGACAAATCCGAAAATTCTGCTACCCCGAACCTTCAGCACTCCTGCATACATTGCAATAGAACTTTCCGTGCACGAATCGGACTCATCTGACACCTACGAACTCACAAACCAAATTAGACAATGTTTTTTTTCTTGTTTTTTTCTCATCGCATTTATTGTTTTTCATACCATATTCATCTTCGCTTGCGAAGGAGGAACATCATCATCATTACACCTACTATTACTAACTACTACTACTGCTACCAGTGCTTCTCCTTCTTCTTCTATTACTATTTCTACAACTACTAATTATTATTATTACTACTACTATTAGTAGTACTATTACTACTACTACTACCTCTACTGCTATTGATAATATTAGCACTACTACCACTACTAATACTACTACTACAACTATTAGTATTACTGTGACTTCTATCACCACTACTACTACTACTACCAGCATTACTACTACTACCACTTAAACAACTACGACATTTGCTATAACCAGCACTGTTACTACTACTACTACTAATACTACACAACTACTACCATTACTTCTGCTGCTGCTAGCACCACTAAAATCACAACTACTACTACTTAATAAATCAAATATAATTAATAATACTAGATACTGTACTCTAACGATAACACACCAACTGTTGTCTAGTACATAGCAAGCAAGATATCAGCACCAAGCTGACATGTTTATAAGTAAGCAGCACAGCGTGACCTAGTTATCCCACGTTTATGTGTACTGCTAATGTCAACTGGAAGGACCAACTGTGACAGTAGTTTTGTTTGATGTTTTTGTGAAGACATGTTATCTAGTCGTCGTGTTGAGTGATAACATGGTTGCTGGTGCAACACTCCACCTGGTATCTCCAACTTCAACACCAGTGATTGCTTGAGCAGAAATGTGACCCTGCTCGATGCCAGACATGGCCCGACTAATCTTAGTATACCAGAGATAGCTTGAGAAATCTTAGTTTCCAGTCTCTATTGGCTGGACTAAGCCCCATATCCCTTCAAGCTGGCCTCGATGGGGGTTGTTATTTATAAAACAATATATATTTGTTTGAAACACCGAAGCTAACATACTAACGAAAACAACCCAGACTAACGAAAACAACCCAGACTAACGAAAACAACCCAGACTAACGAAAACAACCCAGACTAACGAAAACAACCCAGACTAACGAAAACAACCCAGACTAACGAAAACAACCCAGACTAACGAAAACAACACAGACTAACTAAAACAACCCAGACTAACGAAAACAACATAGACTAACGAAAACAACACAGACTAATGAAAACAACCCGTACTAACGAAAACAACCCAGACTAACGAAAACAACCCATACGAACAAAAACAACACAGACTAACAAAAACAACCTAGACTAACGAATACAATACGCATGTGGTTGCGTCTGTTGGTCTCACTAACGGCCCACTAGACATACCACACATGCAACAGAAAACCTTAGTGGACGACATGCCGTTATATTGAGGTTATCTTCTTATATAATCTTCATGGCACGTCATCTATACAATTATGCTTTTATTTTGTTGTTGAAATGTGTTTCATGTTTACCTGAATATATATGTATGCACCCTCTGTGGTTGGGAGGGAGCCAGAGATGTACTGTGCAGCACTGGGTAGGAGAAAACTGACAGCACTTTTTTTTCCTATGGCGTAGACCCATTATAGAGGCACAGTGACTTAGGACGTGACAATCCTTTTGACTTAAACATTTGGTTGCATTCCTAGAGCAATACAGAAGCTCGGCATAACCAGTAGTCAATTGGTGGCGGGCAATGAGCACAGTGAACCCTATCTTGGCTACAGTGGCTAGGAGCAGTGCATAGGTTGAAACCTACCTTCCTTGAGGTGTGATAGTTATTCTCTGGCTCTGTCCAGGGGCGGGCCAAAAATCCACATACTTCCAAGCAATATAATGACATTTAAAGGCATTAGGTCAAAAGACATGCGCCCATGGAAAGTTGGATCAGCAACCAACCAACGAAAACAATCCAGCCAACGAAAACAACCCAGACTACGAAAACAACTCAGACTAACGAAAACAACCCAGACTAACACAAAAACCCAGACTAACGAAAACAACACAAACTAACGAAAGCAACCCAGACTAACAAAAACAACGTGAAGTAGAATATAATATTTCTTATACAGATTATGGATCGCATATTGGATAATTATGGTTAAAACAGACATGATCAACTGCTAAAAGATACAATACTAAACATTGACGGTTTAGTCAGGAACGTAGTTGAAGAGTTTTCTCTGAAATAATTTAGTAAAACATAAAATGTAAGTGTTAAAAATTGAACAATTGTAAGTGCCTATTATATTTCACAGTCACAACACATATACAAATGGAGATAAGTGTGTAAGGGGAGGATTTTCATGACTTTAATGACCGCCTGATCTTGTCTCACTTATATATACATCAAAAGAACGACAATATTCAGAACCAGATAATAAAAGTTAAAAGTTTGAAAGTGTGTACGAATTACAGAACAATTAGCCTTATAACACACCCCAGTAAAGTGATGCTCAAAATACTACTTAACAGAATAAAAGTCAGAAGAAATAATTGCAGAAGAACAAGCTGGCTTCAGAGCAAACAGAAGCACTGTTGAACAAATATTTAACATCCGAACACTAATCGAAAAACATTCAGCACCAACGTGATCTATACCACAACTTCATTGACTTTACAAAGGCCTCTGACCGTGTTTGGCATGATGGTCTGTGGCACATACTGAGGAAATTTAATTTTGACACCACAATTATAGACATTATTGAAGCTCTGTACAAAAATGCAAATAGTGCTGTCTTGTCACACAATACAATTGGAGAGTTCTTATACAGATAATACAGATAAGAGCAAAATCTTGGTAAACAGCAGAGACAGAAAAGCAGACTAATATCATGATGAATGAACATAAGCTTGAGGAGGTGAATACCTTCAAATACCACGGTTCCAGTATATGCAGCGATGGTAAATGCAAAGCAGAACTAAAAATAAGGCTGGAGATGGCTTTAGCATCCTTGTCAAAGCTAACTGTGATTTGGAAAAGCAACATCAGTGTTGGAGTAAAAATCAAACTGTATAAGTCGCTGGTGCTTTCTGTTGTGTTGTATGGTTGTGAGAGTTGGACACTCACTGCGGACATGGAGAGAAGATTACAGGCTTTCGAGTACAAATGCTACAGAAGAATTCTACGAAATTCCTATAGGGAACATAAGACCAATGTGTACGCAAGAAATAAAGTAGAGATGTGTGCAGGTGTCCAGGAGCCATTGCTTTCAATAGTGAAACGACGAAAACTAGCATGGTTCGGACATGTATGCAGGCACGATTCCTTGTCAAAAACAATACTGCAGGAAACTGTCGAGGGTGGAAGAAGCAGAGGAGGACAAATAAAGACATGGACAGACAACATCAAGGAATGGACAGGACAAGATATTTCCACACTCATCCGCATCGCTGAGGATAGAATTCGCTGGAATACTCTGTGTGCTAAGGCATCCAATGTGGTACCCCTACGACCCTGAAGGGTTACGGGTTTATTGATTGATTGATTTTGAATAAGAGTTAACAAAAAGTTAGTGTGAGGTAAATTTAAAGTGTTAACCTTTTGTGCAAAAATTAGCTGATCAAATGAATATAAACCTCTAGAATAAAGGCAAACACTGGTGTTCTATTAACATCCAGATAAGAACCAATCACCAGTGCACACTAAGGTAATAACAACCTCTAGATAAGAACCAATCACCAGTGCACACTAAGGTAAAATTAGCATATAGATAAGAACCAAACACCAGTGCTCACTAAGGTAATAACAACCTCTAGATAAGAACCAAACACCAGTGCTTACTAAGGTAAAATTAACATATAGATAAGAACTAAACACCAGTGCTTACTAAGGTAATAACAACCTCTAGATAAGAACCAAACACCAGTGCTCACTAAGGTAATAACAACCTCTAGATAAGAACCAAACACCAGTGCTCACTAAGGTAATAACAACCTCTAGATAAGAACCAAACACCAGTGCTTACTAAGGTAATAACAACCTCTAGATAAGAACCAAACACCAGTGCTTACTAAGGTAATAACAACCTCTAGATAAGAACCAAACACCAGTGCTTACTAAGGTAATAACAACCTCTAGATAAGAACCAAACACCAGTGCTCACTAAGGTAATAACAACCTCTAGAGTGGAGAAAAAAAGTGCTCACTAAGGTAATATCAACCTCTAGAGTGGAGAAAAAAGTGTTCACTAAGGTAATATCAACCTCTAGAGTGGAGAAAAAAAAGTGTTCACTAGGGTAATATCAACCTCTAGATAAGAACCAAACACCAGCGCTTACTACGGTAATATCCGCAAAAACAACATGATTTGTGTCCGAATTTTAGAAAAATGTTTAAAATTCAAACAATTTTTTAGAGCATTTTTTTAAAAATCTGTCAAACACCAACTCCCCATGTCAACAACTCTCAAACTCTTTTAGACATCCTCCATAATTGTTGACATAATTTATGGACAACTGCTAATCCTGCTAATCTGTATGAGTTTAAGACCAAGCACATTAGAAGAAAAAGAGGTAGATGTACATACAACAGGCGAATAATCTGAAAGTCTAACATAATACATTAGTCATATTACTATAGTAAAAGTGAAGGGCACTGGAAAAACATAAAAGATAACATAACAAATAGTAGAGAAGCCATCCAAGACAATTGGAAGAGTGGTGTTAAATTGATACACTTTAGACATGCATTACAAGACAAATAACAAATATACCAATCAACAATAGAAACCAAGACAAAATGACTAACAACGATTCCACTAATAAACATGGCTTTCCAGTGTGCACGAAATCCTTCTAGCTTGATATATAAAAGACAAAATACTACCGAAGTAAGCCCAAATAAACGTTGGCACAATCCAATCTCCACACATCCAATCTCTAAACTACATCCTACTGGAAATCTAATAGGACAATTGTCTTATTACAAGACTCTCAGCGGGAGTTTGAAAGCAAAAGCTAATCATGTAACAGATCGATTATACGCGTACAGGTACTCTGATCCCGATTCTGAACTTCTCTGTAGGTCATAAAACAGATTATTTATGTTTGAACTAAGTGTACTACGCTAATAATTGATGGAGTTGATGTACCGGGATTTGAGCTTGTTTACTTGTTGTATTTGGCCAGAACACCAATAGATGAACTGAGTTACACTAATACAATATAACATCAAATGAGATGGCCAGGTAAACGGCCAAGAAAATGACATAACAGAATAAACGTGTCTTGAAATTGAAATGACATATTAGACCAACCTTTGTGAAATTGAAATGAGGGAACAGACTTGTCACTGTGAAATTGAAATGAGAGATTATATTTGTCACTGTGAAAAACAGACTTGTCACTGTGAAATTGAAATGAGAGATTATATTTGTCACTGTGAAAAGCATACTTGTCACTGTGAAATTGAAATGAGAAAACAGACTTAGGAAACTAGAATATGACATTTCTAGGAAGAAAGCACACAAATCGGGTGACCCCACCCACCCCTCCCCTCTATCCAGGAGTCTCCCCTTCCATCCGTCTCGCAGATGGATTTGTTTAATAAAGGTCATTAAAACCCCACAAAAGCAAGGTAATTAGCTTTCTTTTGTTTTGGGTAAGCCCATCTTTTCCAAACAACAAATTACCACACTGATAGGCAATCGGCCATAAAGTGTAAATGAATACAACATCGAAATTACAAATCGTTATACTCACAAACTACTGGTCTCAGGTATTGGATACCATCCACTATTTCACAGCAGCCTCAAATCAATAAACATATAATTATAAATAAACAATCACGCTATATTAGAATTTACTGTTAGTATCCATCACACAGATGTTAGGGGGAAACTGTTTATCGCTACAAAACGATTGTGAACACATAATCCTATTTATGGTCTTATTCAAAACTTGCAAGAATAAAAACATTACCGGCTTCAAACTTAAATGCGGGAAAACTAGTATACAGTTGGAATTCTAATTCATTTTTTTTCCACGTCTCGCCAGTTATTCTTTCATTCACTTGAAACATGTCTATATATGTTACGTCGCGCTAGTGAAACGCTATGAGAACAGTGTTCTACCATTCTTTACAAACGTCCGATCAGTGTGGCCAACTAGTTTCGTTATAAATCATTAACCCCGTGCTTGAAAGAGCAACATTGAAAAAAAAAGCACTAGAAAATGCAATAATCTTCTTGATTAAAATGTTTCAAAATACCACATTATAACCTATTACTTAATATTATAATTAACGTTTCTGTATATGTGCAAAATCCCAGTCAGAAAATACTTCACTTTCTGTATTTATCTGCTGCATTTAGTGTGGGCAGGCATGCTTATTAACAGGCTCTAGCCTCGTATTACAAATTCACAAAATAATTCCTGACAAAAAATACGTTTCAAGCGGTACTAAAAAGTATTCAGAAATATGTAAAAAAGTTGTCACATTAAAATTTTTCAATATTAACTAATATTTGAAATATATTTATTCCAGATCTGCCAAGTCCTAGCCTGACAAGTCTCCTTATGTATCAGTTTATATATGTACTTTTATGTACATTTTAAACAATGATGATGATGTTATTGTTTAAAGAACTTTCATAAGTTTTCTGGGGTAAATTTTTGGCAGAACAGTTAGAACTTCTACATTATATGATATTGCATGCTTTACTGTCATCAAATCGTATCTTCTTCTTCGTTCATTCTCAAACTCCTGCAGATTAGCAGGATGTAGTCCGGAGAACGGAATGCGTTGTGTCATAGTTTACCGCATTGCTGCGATTTTTGCGCCTTTCGGCCTGACACATCCGACTTCAACATGGCTTTGGGTCACTGGCCCTATATGGGATGGGGCAGCCAACTCCATCCCATAACCTCCTTAGTCACCTTTTACGACATGCATGGAAGGTAAACAGTGTTGCTATTCTTTGCTCCCCTTTTGGGCCCAGGTAACACACGGCCCAATCGTATCTTACAGAGTTAACTTAAAGGATTGGCAAAGTGTTGGGAAAAATGTTCAGTTGCAAGCAAATTTATGCAAATTCGGTATTTCTGTTGCTTGTACGTCGTTCTTGATTGTAAACGTCTTATTTGTATTTGTTCACACAATGGTTTTCAGCTTTCATATGATTTTTTTGTATTAGTGTCTCTCCATATCCGCCAATTTTCTTTTATTAAATATTTACAGCAAGCATAATATCAATTAATGTCATCTATTTCTACTCCGATTAGCCATTTAAAATCACTCGAATCATTGAGCCTCTGGTGCTCTGAAATGCTGATGTTAACTATTGTTAAAAATGAAATAGCGATAATGGTAAATTAAATGGTGATACATGTAACAACGAAGATGCTGGAACGATATTCCATGTTCCAACATATGATACCAGTCACATTTACAATATGTTTACTGTATTGTAAGAACATGCTTATGGTAGTAGTTAAATGACTTCGAAGGGTAGCTAATTATTGTCTAGTAACTTATTAAACACGCTGGCTACTTCATGTTTAGTTATTCATAGTTTGATTTTTTAACGTATGTTAAAATATCAATGTTAGGTTCGGACATGTATGGTTATGTAGGTTCGGACATGTATGCAGGCACGATTCCTTGTCAAAAACAATAATGCAGGGAACTGTCGAGGGTGGAAGAAGCAGAGGAGGGCAAATAAAGACATGGACAGACAACATCAAGGAATGGACAGGGCTAGATATTTCCACACTCATCCGCATCGCTGAGGATAGAATTCGCTGGAGGACTCTGTGTGCTGAAGCATCCAATGTGGTACCCCTACGACCCTGAAGGGTTATGGGTTTATTGATTGATTGATTGATTTTAACGTACACATTTTTTTTTCACTAAATGCACTTAAAAAGTACCAAAAATGGATAAAAGCACTAAAAAGCACCAGATATTTTTATAACAGCACTAAACTAATGCGCCTGTATTATTTTTAAAAAAAAAATTGGTATCAGGAGACGAAACAACAGGAGATCTGAATCTAGAAGCACCAGCATGGCAACGCTGCGTCCCATCTGTGAAGTTGACTTCCACTAAAGCAAACATTAACAGATTATAGGTGTTTCCTCGAGGCGTCACTGGAATATTTTTAGAAAGTAAAGAATTTCCCAGATTGCCAAGACATTATTTAGACTACACGTGTAGCATATAAGAAAAAATACAGTGCTTTATTAAATGTGTTTACTTGTTGCTATGGGACATTAATTTTTTTAATTTAAAGTAAAACGTAAAAAGTTTACATGTGGTTTCCTACACAACAAACACGAATGTTCAGCAGGACCGAATTCATATCGTTATGTACTATAAGCAATAAACAGATTATGGATTCTCCACCAACGTTCCTAATTAAAATATAAACAATACTAAATCTTACAAAAATATTTTTTTTCGAAATAAAATAAAATTTGAAGTCAGATTGCAGGAATTATTCTATTATTTCATTTAACAAACTTTCACCTATTTTTATAACTGTCTTGGATCCCAAAAACTAAATAGGATAAAATCAACTTATAATGCTTCTTAGATAAGACATAAGAGGTAAGACATACAGGTACTGTACAAGTAGACGCCACAATATTTTTAAGGAAACGAAGTATTCACAATATACATAAATATGTTTATGTTTATAAGCAGGCTTATAGGTCCTTATAGTACGAAGACGGATGTTGTTTGTTTGTGTTCCTGAGGATACTAATACTTATATAGGATTTTTTGTTGTTATAATTTTAATAGTCATTGTCTCGATTGGTCCGCTCCCGGTGACTTGAGTACACAGTTTGAATGTCTTGACGAGATTACAATTTCAGATCTTAAATCAGATGTTGACAACTCCCAATTTCTGTACTGTGTTTAAAAGTTAGAAATGAATAAATATGTCAGGCTCAGGTGAGAAAGCAGTGTTCCAGGTGAAACATCAATCAGCACCGAATGAGCCTTCACCCCCAGGGTCATCTGTGCACCACCAGTGCATTGCGCGCAGATCGAAAGTTTGTTTCGTTTCGCATGGTTTTATCCCGTTAAAAAAAAAATGTGGCTACTGCTTCCATTAATGAGCCGTTTCATCAGACCCAACTTTCGCTTTTCTTCTTAATATCTTCTTCTTCTTCTGCGATCAGTTTCCTATGCTCATAAGTCTATACTGGAAGTGGGGCCGCCTCCACGAATTCAGTCGTCAGCAGGAGGTCCTCACGGTTGCCCCACAGCTTAACCTTCAGTTCTGTCTCTTGGGGTCATATTTTAGTTATAATGTCATCGAAAAATGGGCATGTCTGCAGAATGTGTTCTGAAGACTGGGGACCCTTTTGATATGGGCAGTGGCCAGTTTGGACAGCCTTTATTTTGTGGAGAAGTGCGTGTAGTCTTCAGTGTCCTGTGCTGAGTCTAAAAAATGATGTTTGCTGTGACCTACTTAGCTTTAGAATTGGATCCTGTGGAAAGTTACTGCCTGTTCTCTGACGCCATAGCGCGCTTTTATTTTCTTTTGATGTGAGTCTTTCCTTAAGTCAGTGATATTCTGTGCTGGAATTGTTTCTTTTTTGCACCTGCTTTTGTCAGTCTGTCAGCTGCAATTTTCTAAATTCCACAGTGTGCAGGGATCCACTGCAGCACAATTTTATTGTTAGCAGACAGTAATTTAAAAGTTCTAGTTGTTTTAGGTTCATTATGGATGGTCTGGAGTACTGACATACAGTCACACAAGAAGACTATATTAGTTCCTTTGATTCTCTGTTCCTCTAGAGCCTTTGATGCTTCTAAGATTACTTGTAGCTCTGCCCTGTAATTTGTTGATAATTTGCCAGTAGCGATTGAGAATTTAGTTATGGGGGGTTTGGTATGAGTATTAGTATCCCAGCTCCCCTTTTATTTTTTTCTTAATATAGCGACATGTATGCTATCGCCCAGCCTATTTAGCCCTACACATCGAATATTTTAAAACATATAGAAGGAATGTTGCCAGGACTCAAGATTAGTGGGAAAATATTAAACAACCTGCGATATGAAGATGGCACTGTCCTTTTAGGAAAAAGTGAACAAGAACTATACAGAATAATATATCAAGTCGATACATCTAGTATAAAACATAGACTAGACAAAATATTCAACAAAATGATAATCTGCAAAATCACAGAACAGGTGCTAAACATAGAAATATGTGGAGAAATACAACAAGTATCATTATCACGGACACAAGATCACTAATGATGGCAGATGTGAAAAATAAGTTAAAAGGAGAATAGGAATGACTAATAGTGATTTCAATGACATGAGGAAAATATTCACATCTAAGCATATTACCATGAAGCTAAAAATGAGAATTATAAAATTCTGTATCTATTCTATATTAATGTATGGCTCAGAGACATGGACAATAAACACACAACTACAAGACAGAATTGATGACTTTGAGATGTGGATATAGAAAAATAGGGAGAACTTCATGGAAAGAGAGAGAGAGAGAGAGAGAGAGAGAGAGAGAGAGAGAGAGAACAAATAAAAGTGGTTCTAACAACACTACGTATGAAGAAAAAATTATTAAAGGAAATAAAGATCATCATCATCAGGTGCCATGCCGGGTGGCGTAGGCGGTCATTGCTCTCCACAGCTCTCTGTCCACAGTATTATGTATCAAAGTCGTTGTTGTTTCTTTGCCGTGCCAGGTTGTCAAACTGTCTAATATTTTCTCACGTTGTCGCCCTCTGTCTCTGGTGCCTTCAATCTTGCCTGTTGTGATTATGTTCTCTAAACCTGCCTGTCTCATGAAGTGGCCAAAAAAAAGAAGATTGCCTTTTTCTTATATTCTTGATTGAGGTCCGTATCGCATTTAACTCTTTTAACACCTCTAAATTAGTTTTTCTGGCAGTCCATGGTATTCTCAGAATTCTTCTGTAGAACCACATCTCTGTTGCCTCCAATCTCCCACTTTCCAGTTTGTTTATTGTCCAAGACTCGCACCCATATATTAGTATAGGGGTTATATAGCACTGCAGAACTCTCTTTCTCACCTCTAATGACAAGGTCATATTACACAGTATATTTTTCATTTGAAATAAAGATACAACAAATAAAATATGTTGGACATATTAAAAGACATGATACCTTGTTGAAGACGTTACTTGAGGGTAGAGTCGAGGAGAGCAGAAAAGAGGGAAGCAGAGATAAAAGTGGGAGAGTAACATCACCAGATGGACAGGTAACAGTCTAGCAGAGTGTACCACCAAGACAAGAGACAGGGGGTGTTATATGTCTGGTTCAGCCAACCTTCGTTGCTGAGACGGGACTTAATGATGTGAATGACAAGCAAGACGTGTGTTCTGCAGTTTTGGGGCTCATGTGAACAAGCTTCTCTTACTAAATTTAAGCTTTATATACACACTTCATGCTCTTAATATGTTGTTTTAGAACATATTCTCTCTTTGCTAATCTCTTTTTCGATCTTCCGTAGTTCTTTTCTTACTTCTCTTCTCCTATTTTCATATACTTTGTGACAGACAGTACTTTGGTAATGTTGTATAAAGTGGTTTGCAGCCTTCTTTCCTGTGAGTACATCTACGCTATTCTCTATAGCCACTGGTGCTGTTTTGTTTTCTTCGTTGTTGAGCATTTTTGTTATTTTCCATAGTTTTCTTCCCTCTTTGTCGAAGTTTAAATTTCATGTTTTTTTCATGACAGCTTTCCCTTGTGTTTGTAATTGTCGTTTTTCTAAGTTTGGCTACAGCAGCTTTTAGTAAAGTGAATCACACAATTCATTGAAGCTATTGGAAAATGTCTGACTGAAGAACGATGAAGAAGAAGAAGAAGAAGAAGAAGAACACATTCTCAAGATAATAGTTTAATCTTTATGAGATATTACATGACATTAGTGATTAAGTTATGCAGTTGGTGCATCTGCCTCCAACGCATATTAAAAATATGATTATATTATAACCTCAGTTTGGTGATTTATATTTAGGATCTTCGTTCAAAAATAAATGAACTCTGCATCAATAAATCAGTATTAAGATATGCATCAGCAAAAGTGAACTGGCTATAAGAAAAGGTATGACGAACAGAAAAATAACTATAGAAATTAATTCTGCACATATGATGTATTATAAGTGCCTTCAAATGTCACGCCTCATCTCTCGCCCCTATGCAGTGAAACAGTCAACTTATATGCACCAGAAAGGAGGTTAAACTGTTTGCACTTATTGTGTCTTCGTAGAATTCTTGTTCTATTTGGCAGGTTAAAGTTACTAAAACTAATATTTTGGGGGGAAAATAGGTGCTACTATAGTATTGTCCATTTTCAGTCTGTGTAGAATATGACTGAGACACACTTGGAGGATGGTCGATGGCAGAATGCCGAAGGATCTCCTTTTTATGGGGAATTAACGTCAGGTACAGATCGCGGGGCAGAACTATACACTGGTACAAAGAAGTATGTAGGTCGTGAGCTTCCTTGCACATAATGTGGAAGACTTAGGGTTGAGACTGCTATTACATTCACCCTGACAATGTTGTTCGTCCATCACAAGATGATGATGACAATTTTTTACATCCACTTTTGAAAATTCAATTTGAGTTATGTTCTTGATTATGAGTTCGTAGATGGCTAATGAACCCTATTCGAGTTGTAAATGTCCTAGGACAGTTCGGACATGGAATGACTACTGTAGACGGATCTTGGTCTATCCGTGACTTTCTAGCTGCTCTCCGCCGTTGAGCTGCTGCATTTCTCCTCTTTTCACAAGATGATGCGCTCTTTTTTTAATTTTAGAACGCCATGCAGATCTATTTTGTGCAAGTTCTTCCCATGTATCGTTGTCTATTTCAAAGGCTTTCAGTGAGTTCTTTAACGAGTCCTTGTAGCGCTTCTTTTGGCCACCTTGTGATCGTGTGCCCTTCTCCAGCTCACCATAGAGAAGTATCTTTGGCAGACGATGGTCTGGCATACACACCAAATAACCTGTCCAACGAATCTGTGTCTGCATCAGGATCGTGTCAATGTTGGGGATACCACCTCTATCACGGACAGTGGTATCTGGAATCTTGTCTTGCCATCTGATGTTAATAACTTTTCTGAGACAATTTGTGTGAATAGGATTTAGTTTTTTTCACGTGACGTCTATACACAGTCAATGTTTCACTAGCGTATGACAACACTGGAAGTACTACTGCTCTGTAAACTTTCAGCTTAGTCTGTAGGTTAATACCATTTCTACGCCAAACATGTGCTTACAATCTGCCGAAAGTAGTGCTTGCCTTGACGGTCCTTGTTAGAACATTTGACTAAGAAGTCAGAGCACGCACTAGGCAAGGAGCAGCTTCGGTTGTTACATGAATAAACAGATTTCCCGGGATTATATTGGCCTTACAACTGGTCACATTGTCTGACATTTGATTAATCCGTGCATTTCATTGGTGGTCCACACAAATTACAAGTAAAGTGAGCAATGACAAACATAATTTTATCATTTTTTTTGTGGGGGGGGGGGGGGGTCCGACAAAACTAATGATGTAGACTAGTATACGCTGTCAAGTCTTATATACATTGACATAGATGCCCGTATGTTTTTTTAAAGGTGGTCAGTCTGTTAATCACCGACGGGAGACTTGATTGATTTAGGTTTATTTCTTCTAAATAATAGTTAGTAATGATGTAATGTCTAGAAGCGGAAGGGAATGGGGTCACCTGACCTATATTCACCGACTTCTTCCTTGTTCGTTATTCTTTTGGTCTTGCTAGAACTTCTCCCAGTCTTTTCCAGCTCAGAAAGGCTGCCCCAAAGTTTCTGCCTCAAATCAGTAATGTCTTGCCTCGAAATTCTTTGAAATCTGGACTTCGTTGAGAAATACTGCGGCCGCCAATGTACACTGAGGTCTTGAATAAACTGGTATTATTTAGTTGCTGATCAAAATAATGACCAAAAATCTGATATTGATGGTGATAATTTACTATAACATCAACATGTACCTTTTTTATTAGATTATCATAGCAGCCAAGATATTGATCTATAAAATGATTTTAATCTAGAACACTTACACAGTTGAATATGTAGGCTGCATACAAATGATAACGTGAACAAATCGAATACAGGCCACAGCTTGTTCGGGAAGTTCATATGCCAATGATAAATCATATTTTCCATATCTCGGTCCGTGATTCGAGATCTATTCATTTATTGTTTGGGATTGAAACTGTGGAATTAAAACCTCAAAAAATTACATACGGAAGTCGTGGTGACCGGATTAACAGACCATAACCGCCTCTATTTGATTGATGGTTGTAAGCTCTGATAAACATAAATTGGACTAGGCGTCCACGATCGAAATAGCGTACGTAGCCATTAGAGCTATTATTAACCTAAACAACTTTTCGAGACATGCTCTATTCAACGATGGGTTTCAGTCCACCTTCATAGTAGGCATACATTACTAGGAAGCAAGGAAGAAAGCGAGTATATCACACACACACACCCCCTCCCGCCCCCAATGTTTAAACAAACATAATAAATATCACAAAATACATAACAGGAAAATATGGTGGTTCATTTTTTTATGTAAGTAAACCCACATTATTTAAAACCAAAATCGTATCGAAGGTTTTGTATGGGGTAGGTTTATTTCTTTTTTTTTTATATATGTAAGCCCACAATTTTAAAGCCATAGTCGTATATTAGGTCATGTATAGGGGGGAGGTTGCTATTCTTCTTCTGTGCTCGTTCTCAAACTCACGTCAGCTCATAGCAGGAAACAATGCAGAGAGTGGAATGCTTTGTGTCGTGGTTTAAACATTGGATATAATATCTGCACCTTTAGACCAGAAACATTCGAATTCAGTATAACTTTTGAATTACTTTGTGCCATAGGATTATAATACTTCTTCTTCAAAGATGAAGATCACAGAAGGCGACAACCTTCTCCATATTATATTTCTACCTCCTCCATATTTCTACTCTTTCATATTTCTACCTCTTCTATGTTTCAACATTCTCAATATTTCAACCTTCTCAATATTTCAACCTTCTCCATATTTCAACCTTTTTGATATTTCAACCTTCTCCATATTTCTACCTCCTCTATATTTCTACCCCACCATATTTCTACCTTCTCCATATTTCAACCTTCTGCATAATTCTACCTCCTTCATATTTCTACCTCCTCAATATTTCTATCTCCTCCATTTTCGACCTCCATCATATTTCAACCTCCTACATATTTCAACCTACTCCACATGTCAACCTTCTACATATTTCTATCTGCTGCATATTACAACCACCTTAATATTTCTGCCTTCTCCATATTTCAACCCCTTCTATATTTCTACTTCCTGCATATTTTAACCTTCTTTATATTTCTTCCTCCTCCATATTTCTACCTCCTCCATATTTCTACCTCCTCCATATTTCTACCTCCTCCATATTTCAATCTCCTTCATATTTCTACCTCCTTCATATTTCAACCTCCTCTATATTTCTACCATAAATATCGTTAATAGGACGTCACAGTGTTACTACTAATTGTTCTGCTATCGGAACGCAACTTCGTCCAAATTGTTACTCAAAATTACAGGACTTTATAAATACCTTTTTGTCACTATACTAATCTACAGACATACTATATACGGAATTATAAACACCCCAGACATACTATATACGGAATTATAGACACCCCAGACATACTATATACGGAATTATAGATACCCCAGACATACTATATACGGAATTATAGATACCCCAAACATACAATATACGGAATTATAGATACCCCAGACATACAATATACGGAATTATAAGACACTCCAAACATACTATATACGGAATTATAGACACCCCAGACATACAATATACGGAATTATAAGACACTCCAAACATACTATATACGGAAAAGGTTTGTAATGTTTATTAATAGCTGACATATCATTTGATCTTATTTATTTAGTATGTGTAACTCTCACGATCTAATTTGCTCCGTCATTGATCATAATATATCTCAATGTCATTCAGTAAGGTTTACAACATCCTGTCTGTGCTGATAAACAGAATTGTAATTGTTATCAGGGCCGTAAATGTGTCTTCCATAATAAGAGGGGGGTGGGGGCGTAGGTTATACCATAAAAAGGACAATTTGCATTGTCGTATGTCAGATTTTGCTATAGATGAAATGAAATTTTGGATGACATTATGGTAAAAAAAATCGGTAATTGGAGAGGGGTGTTTAGCCTATAGTTCATATTTTGGTCAAATTCCTAGTACTACAAATCATATGTAGATTTGCTAAGGGGTGTCGGTGTTTGCATATCCCATACCATCCTTTTTATCAACGGACCTGCTTGTTATGTGACTTGAACGTGATGGTACATCACACTTAATATTATCATTGATAATTGTGAAGTTTCGGTGATGGCACATCACACTTAATGTTATCATTGAAGCAACACAGACTGTTGAACATATCATGTAAGACTGCAAAATACACTAAACCGGTTAACGGAACAAATGTCAAGATAAACAAAAATAGGTAGATGTGTTACCAAAATAAAACATAACACAACCTAACAACGAGATACAGGGACAGACGACGTTTCGACTATTAAGCCTTCATCAGGACAAACGAAAGACAACGGTACAACGAATCTTACATGGAAACAAACGTGGTTGATAGGGAGGAAAGAGGAGGAGAGATAGTGAATGGATAGTGGAGGAAGTAAATAAGGAGCGGCATATTGGGGAGGAAGAGAGTATGGGGAGAAGAAGTGAGGAGAGAAAGTGCACGGAAGGAGGTGAGGAGCGAAAATGGATAAGGTGTGGTAGTAAGTAAAACAGATAAGGTTAAATTAAGATACTTACCTCAAAAGTGGCAACACGCAATGAGTATAACGAATAGATAGCAGAGGAAGCAGAGATGGAGCAGCCTAGCAGGGAGGAAGAGGGTATGGGAAGAAGTGAGGAGGGGAAAGTGCACAGAAGGAGATGAGGAGTGAAAATAGTTGAGGTGTAATAGCAAGTAAACTAAGATAAATGAGGATAAATTCAGATACTTACCTGAAATGGCAACAGGCAATGAGTATTAGCATACAGTCGACATGGAAACGCAAAAGAGGATGGTAGGAGAGATCAGATGAGGGAGAGAGAGAGATGGAGATGAAGAATAAAGAAGAGAAAAAAGGGAGAAAAGAAAGAAACGACCGAGCAGATATAGGCAGTGGAGAGAGACTATAAGTAGGAGTGGATAATGGTAGGAAGAAAATACAGTGATAATACAATGATGTATGTAAGTGAGAGTAAAATATAAAATATAGGTGATAATATATAAAAAAAAAGAACTTATCTGATACGTGGAGAACTGGCTAGCTTGAAACCAACAGTCACACTGGTGGGTCAGGGTCAATGGACAATGAAAACTAGTAAGGCAAGTAGCGTCAATAAAATACCAACATGCCAGATTGTCACACCACAGGAAACCAGAGGACTACAGAAATGGCCGCAGGAAAGATTGAGCGATAAGTCTAACGGTCCAGTATTATGACGAGAGACCGACTGAAATAATAGGCAGGGCCGTAGAGAGAAACCCGAGGCGGGTAAAAGTTAAAACCGTGACTCCCACAAATAGTCATAGAGACAGATAAAAAAAGGATGAGAGGAATGCAGAGGAGAAGAACAAGAAAAGAGAGAAGAAGAAGAGAGAAAAAAGAAAAAAAGAAAAAGAAAAAAAAAAAAAAGGAAGAAAAGAGAAAGAAAAAGAAAAAAAGGAGAAAAAAAGAAAAAAGAAGAAGAAAACGGTGGATAGACGTGGGCCCCGAGCCGGAAATACGCCACGCAAGGACGGGATGTGGAAGTAGGAAGGAGCCTACCAGACACAGCAAGGTGGGGTGGGGGACTAACACGGGGAGGCGCGTCGTGCGAAGGTATCAGGCTGATAAAGAAAGAAGGTGCAGAAGAGAAGGGTACCAGAGTAGGAGAGAAAAGGGGAAAGTAGGCAATGTCAGATGGAGGCAGACCCAGAACTACAGCCAAAGCATGTGAGGTGGTGGGGGGTCGTATGTGACCAAGTAAGGGTCATCAGTCCATAATGTCGTTGTAATTGGAGGTCGGTGTAACAGAGGTTCCGATAAAATAAATATTGTGGAAGATGGACCAAGGTCACAACCGCAACGACAAGTACCTTTTAGGCCCCGTGTTCGGAAGTGAGACCCGTCGCATCAACCGAAGATGATAAGAGGATGGACTAGCCGCACGTCACAATCCCTATGTGGGTATTGCCCGCACTGTACACTAGCCCATCTATGGGAACAACGATCAGCGGACAGAACCTCGAGCCACCGATACACGATCCCTTAGTCCAGGCCATGTACCGTGGTGAGAAACATGTCAGATGAAACGATGTTCGTAGTTGAGTGAGACCAGCCGTACATTGCAACCCACTGGAGGTGTTGCCCGTACCGCACGCTGGCTCCATAAATATACATAGGGGACCCCTGTATCCGAGCCATCCAAGTCGTGTGGAAGAAAAAAAATAAATAAAAAATAAAAAAATAAATAAATAAATATATATGTATATTCTAAATAAATAAATATATATATATATGTAGTCGGTGTAAAGGTCTCCCAGCCTCGGCATGCTAAGTAGCTGTAAGGGTAGCCGACCCAACAAGACCAAAGAAGGACAACCAGAGAGCGGCAAAAGGCCAAAAGTAATAAGATGATAGGTGCGTGGTGGCGCCCACGGGCCACAGAGAATGGCACAGAAGAAACAGAGGACACAGCCTCAAGTAGTGGGAATGGAGAAAGTAGACAGAGTAGGACGAAGAATCGAACGGGGAAGAGGAGAATGAAGCCTGGGTAAAACAACCCGTAGAAAGAGAGTGGAGTGTGATAGCAAGAGATACAGATGAGGCATAGAATCGACGCGCAAAGCCGCACTAGGCCCACCCCGGATGAAATCCTGCCGGTCCCAGTCCCAAGGCGTAACAACCCACCAACACATCAATAGCAACGTGGCGGGTCACCGTAGCCCCAACCCCTGGGTGGGGGCCCAAGCCGATCCACCACAATAGAGAGGAACAGTAGCAAGGAGAGGAGTAAGACAAAATGAGGATAGGGGGATGGCAGAAGGAAGGAATGTAGGAGCAGCAGGGAGGCATAGCAGGGGAGACACACACACACACACAAATAGGGGGGGGGGAGGTATAGAGATTATTGAAAGTATAGCTGGTCATTGATGCCATGGGGCTTAAGAGTGCCAAGATTAAGGATGAGGCGGTTTTCTAATGAGAAACGTTGCCGGTCACCTGAGTGGCAAGAGACTAAGCCAGTGACCTGAATGAGGTAAGTATCTTAATTTAACCTTATCTGTTTTACTTACTACCACACCTTATCCATTTTCGCTCCTCACCTCCTTCCGTGCACTTTCTCTCCTCACTTCTTCTCCCCATACTCTCTTCCTCCCCAATATGCCGCTCCTTATTTACTTCCTCCACTATCCATTCACTATCTCTCCTCCTCTTTCCTCCCTATCAACCACGTTTGTTTCCATGTAAGATTCGTTGTACCGTTGTCTTTCGTTTGTCCTGATGAAGGCTTAATAGTCGAAACGTCGTCTGTCCCTGTATCTCGTTGTTAGGTTGTGTTATGTTTTATTTTGGTAACACATCTACCTATTTTTGTTTATCTTGACATTTGCCCGGTGTTACTCCAGCCACCTGCTTCCTGTTTAGGGTTGTTACCCAACACTGGAACATTTATCCCTTAACGGAACAACCCTGGCCCACAGAGATGGATATCCACAGAAAGCTGTATGTTAGAACCGAAGGGCTTTCAAATACAGCAGCATTTATTTTAAAGAACCGGACTTTCTGTGTAGAAATGTCAAACTGCGAACGAAAAGAAGAAGAAGAACATACCAATCATGAGATAACAAAACTTTACCTGATACACACCAATGGTAATAAAATTCGCTTTACGTTGTTTATTTTCTCAAGGATGCATAATCCAACTTGCTCAACCATGTAACTAGCAAGGAATAATGTAAAATCAGTAATGAAATAATGTTCAAGAAGTTATGAGAGAGAAAGAGAGACGTCGAAAGACTACAGTTTAGAAGATGTGTGGGTAATATCCACACTAACACTCATGCAGCATGGATCTTTTAGAGTGGTGTTAAGTAAGACGAAAAGTAGACCACTCTGTGTTAAACTGCAACAGATTGCCGCGAGATTAATTCGTAGATTTCTGACAGGATCGTGTGTCCGATGATACCCGTTCAGTTACTTCAGGAACGTTAGTTTAATAACGGAAGTATTTTGTGACACAGCTTAACTTAACATTCCTCTAGGCGTTCTCGTCCATGTAGCTCGGGCGCTAACAGGGAAGGCACCGATGTGTGTATATGAGATAAGAAGGCACTTTAATGTGCTCATGATAAAAAATACTGCTGTGTAACAATATACTCAACAATGCAATATTAAGACTCGAGGGGAAGTAGTTTTACAAAGCAAATACGTTTTGACCGATATGCCTTTAACAAATCAATAAATGCATGCATGTTATAGCATAAAACACTGCATTGGCTTTGGAGGAAACAAATATAACGTTGTTAGAAAGAATATATAGATGATTAAAACAAAACATAAAAAAGAGCAATGAAAGGAAACCAGTTACAAATTGTAAATATAAATAAACAACAATGTTCCTCCAGAACATTAAAATAATCTGAATACTAAAATTGTCAAACAAAAATGTGTGACATAATACATTTAAATGGCGTAGTAATTAAACAATGTTTCTGTCTTCAAAAGGTCGGGAGTTCAATACCAAACCAGGCGATCGCGTTTACAAGATTTTTTCCGACGATCTCTGGATTATCTCTTGAAATCACAAGTTACGTGTTAGTAGTGATACAGTCGTCCCTCTCTACTTCACGGTTCATTTATCGCGGCCTTAGTACATCGCGGATTTCTAAAAACATATTTACAGTATGTATACTTTAGTTACATCTATGTATGTTATACACACACGTATCATATTTATATTATTTATACATTATTTTATGTATGTTATTTATACTATTAATATTTTATTTACATGTTTGAAACTATTCTTTAATGTTCTAATGATAACATATGAGCTTATATGGTTTCATATACACTTATTGATATTATACGTACACAAAAAATGTACGTGTGTTAAAAATGAGAGGATGACACTAATTCACTTATTCACGCACTAATTCACTAATTCACGCGGTTTTTCACTTATCGCGGCCGGTTCTGGTCCCTATTAACCGCGATAACTGAGGGATGATTGTACTTTCTGTATGCGGCGCGACGCTTTGTTGACATGACGAAACCTTGACGTCGTAAACATGACGAAACCTTAGTACAAAATGTAGGATTTATTGGGTTACCAACACATCAGGTGGGACTAACTGGTGGTTTAGTTTTCTGGAGATATATAGAGAACATTTTATTAGAAGAGAGAGAGAGAGAGAGAGAGAGAGAGAGAGAGGTGCGAGATGGAGAGATAGATAGAGAGAGAGGGAGACAATCACGAGACAAAAAATTAAAATGAATAAATCAGCAGTTACTTACCTTGCATATATAAAAATATATATGTATACATAGATATACATCGTGACATTCTTTCCAGAATGTTGTCGGCGTCGTGGATACTCTGAACGCCTCTCTGCCACGAGAAAGCAGGCCTGTATCGATCAGAGACATATTCATACATTATTCGATGTTACTGGTTCATCGTCTTCTTGATCTTCATCTTCTTCTTTTTCCTGTCACTCTGCCCTCCGGAATCAGACTTCCGATGCCCCATGCCTCTTTTAGTGTGCCAAATACTTATGATTGTATTTAAGAGGCACACTTCATTTAATTTCAGTAATTTAAAATTATCTATGCTCTTCTTTTCTCTGTTGATAATATTCTTAAGATCTTTCTGTAGCGCTTTATTTAAAATGAATTTATCTTCCTTGATATTGTATTGTCTTGTTTAAACTCCAAGTCTCGCATTCGTATGTGGCCACTGGGAAAACACATGATCTTAAAAGGGGAATTTTGGTGTAAATATTACTACTTTGCAACAGCTTTCTCATTTGTGTTAATTTTAGTGTTCTGAAGTGATAGGATTTTCACCCTCTATGGTGAGCTAGAGAAGGGTATACGATCTCAAGGTGGCCGAAGGAAACGCTACAAGGACTCGTTAAAGGACTCACTGAAAGCCTTTGAAATAGACCACGATACGTGGGAAGAACTTGCACAAAATAGATCTACATGGCGTTCTAAAATAAAAAAGAGCGCATCATCTTGTGAAAAGAAGAGAAATGCAGCAGCTCAACAGCGGAGAGCAGCTAGAAAGTCACGGATAGACCAAGATCCGTCTACAGTCGTTATTCCATGTCCAAACTGTCCAAGGACATTTACAGCTCGAATAGGGCTCATTAGCCATCTACGAACTCATAATCTAGGACATAACTAAAATTGAATTTTCAGAATTGGATGTAACAAATGGTCATCATCACTTGTGATGGACGAACAACAATTTTAGTGTTGCAATTGCGATTCTTGTTTTGATCGCAGCTAACAATCTCTAGAACTGTTTATATTTGTTCCCGGATATTCAAATTTGTATTCACACTCCAGTTCTATATTGCTTTTTTAAATTATTGGTTTGATCTTTGTTTTGTCTGTATATTGTCAGAAATTTTCGGTTCTGTTCTGTTGATTACAGAAACTACAGCCAATCAGCACATACAAATTAGCACATTGATAAAATACATCAAGCCCGCAATTAGTTAAAACATCAAATTCCAAGAAAAAATACAAGAATGAGATAATTTTAAACATGGTGTACGTATAAATCGAATAATTAGCAGAGCGTTAACAAAGAATAGAACAATGGGGAGAGACGAACAAAGTAAGAATATAATAATAATGAGGACAGAATGGACAGAGTAAAATAGATTAATGAGGAGAGAATGAGCAACGTAAAATAGATTAATGAGGAGAGAATGAGCAACGTAAAATAGAATAATGAAGAGAGAATTAACAAAGTTAAATATAATAATGAGGAGAGAATGAATACAGTAAGAAGAGAAAAATGAGGAGAGAATGAACAAAGAAAGAATATGAGGAAAGAATTAACGGAGTAAAATAAATGACGAGGAGAGAATAATCAAAGTAACAATAGAATAATGATTAAAGAATAAACAGAGGAAATAGAATATTGAGGAGAGAATGAAAGCAGTAAAATATAATAATGAGGAGAGAATTAAGGCAGTAAATTAGAATAATGAGGAGAAAATGAAAGCAGTAAACTAGAATAATGAGGAGAGAATGACGGTAGTAAAATAGATTAAATAGGAGAGAATGAAAGCAGCAAAATAGAATAATGAGGAAAGACTGAAAGCAGTAAAATAGAATAATGAGGAGAGAATAAATAAAGTAAAACAAAATAACGAGAAGAGAATGAATAAAGTAACAATAGAATATTGATGAAATAATGAACAGAGTAAAATGAAATAATGAATAGAGAATGAACAGAGTAAAATATAATAATGAAGAGAAAATGAAAAATAGGAAGAGTGGAATAACGAAAAGAAAATGAACAAGATGCGAAGGGCAATTAGGACACTTGAACAACCACCGTGACACCGTGATAGTTCTCACGTACACCAGCACATAGGCGCTTAAACACATACGCGCACGCCCACGCGCTCACACACACACGCTCACACACACACACACACACTAACAGCACGCAAAAAGATAGAGAGAAATACAATTGTAGAGACATTGAAAAAGAAATAAGTGATAAACTGGGAAAGTGGAAGAGTAGTGGATTGAGAGAGGAGGTCAATGGTGGGAGTGAGAAAGAGATATGGCAGTTCTGAGGGGAAAAAATGAATGTTGTTGAGTTAGAAGTAGTAGTTACAGAACAGTTATCCAGGATTGTCTCCCTTGTGTTCATCATCATCAAGTGCTAAACAGCTACAACAGCACCGTTTTCTCATTTATGTACTCCAACAGACAATATCTTGACCATCTTTATGTTTCCTTCCTTTTTGGGGGTTTCCCATTCCCACAAATAACGTCAAAACATTCTTGCCAATTTTGACCTCCATTCCCATCTTGCCAACAACTGTCAATAATTCAAAATTCAGCCCCGCCACCATGCTTAATTATGTCAAGAGTCAAGGCATTTCCCCTCCCTCAGCTTAAATAATTAACCGAAAGTGGACGAAAAAAACATTATTTTTATTATTTTCTTCAGATTTTTAGATTTGTTTTCAAATTAAAACCAATTAATTGGTGTTTACACAACGATATTGTTGATAATAATAATTTGTGTCAATCCTCCCCCTTGTCAATAAATATCAAGCTTTTTCACACACATTTCTTCCCCCTATTTGTTGATGTCATTTATGGAAATCGCCTTTGTATTTCTGCTTAACTCTTGTTCGACTCGCCTCGACTCTACCTTCAGGAAAGGCTCGACTCTGCCTTCAAGAAAAGCCTCAACTCAACCTTCAAGAAAATCCTCGACTCTACCTTCAAGAAAAGCCTCGACTCTACCTTCAAGAAAAGCCTCGACTCTACCTTCAAGAAAAGCCTCAACTTAACCTTCAAGAAAAGCCTCGACTCTACCTTCAAGAAAAGCCTCGACTCTACCTTCAAGAAAAGCCTCAACTCTTACCTTCAAGAAAAGCCTCAACTCTACCTTTAACAAAAGCCTCGAATCTACCTTCAAGAAAAGCCTCAACTTTACCTTCAAGAAAAGCCTCGACTCTACCTTCAGGAAAGGCATCGACTCTACCTTCAAGAAAAGCCTTAACTCTACCTTCAAGAAAAGCCTCGACTCTACCTTCAAGAAAAGCCTCAACTCTACCTTCAAGAAAAGCCTCGACTCTACCTTCAAGAAAAGCCTCAACTTAACCTTCAAGAAAAGCCTCGACTCTACCTTCAGGAAAGGACTCTAGCTTCAAGAAAAGCCTCAACTTAACCTTCAAGAAAAGCCTTGACTCTACCTTGAAGAAAAGCCTCGACTCTACCTTCAGGAAAAGCCTCGACTACCTTCAAGAAAAGCCTCGACTCTACCTTCAAGAAAAGCCTCGACTCTACCTTCAAGAAAAGCCTCGACCCTACCTTCATGAAAAGCCTCAACTCTACCTTCAAGAAAAGCCTCGACTCTACTTTCAAAATATACCTTGAATGTAACTTCAAGAAAGGCATCGATATGTCAATATTTTCCTCATCTCATTGAAAGTACTTTTAGCCATTCATGTTCTCTCTTTGACTTCTGTTTCACATCTACCATTATTTGTGATTATGGGATATCCATAAATCAAGACAAAATTTTTTTGGTCTTATCCCTTCCCCCATCTTGCCAACAATTACCATGAATTCAGGGATTCCACTCCTTAATTAAGTCCAACATTCCTAATTCCTCTCCTCTCCTCCTCGCCATACAAAAAAAAACTGCAGAGAATGTACGAAAAATCTACATGATTATTTTATGATTTTTGGAAAAGAGATCTAAATCTAATTGGAACAATTTAATTGGAGAAGAAAAGGCAATGTTGTTGCCACAAACTTTTGCCAAACTATGTTTTTCAACAACTGTTAAAGCCTTTTCAGACCCCTCCTCCCACCCCACCTACCCTCCATTTGTGACGTCAAACCGACAGTTGTGTCAGCTCCACTACAGTTTAAGAACCATATTATAATTCAGCCAGATCCAGGACAGTTTAAAAAGCAGATGGGTGTTAGTAAGTCTAAGGAAGAGAATCAATACGAGATAGTAGAGAACGCCGGGCATGAATAGTCCTATCACAATCGCGACCGATAGGCAGTTGTGTATGTATAGTACATTCGATGGTCACAGGCCAATGACTTGGCTGAAAAAAAGAGACCATGTGCTGCCCATGCAGCATAATCCCTCTATCTGCCTGCCTTTTTAACTCCAAAGGAATGCATATTTAAATATATGTCTACATGAAAACATACGTGATTGATTTCATATAACTAGACCCGTACTAAATAGGGGCTGGGATGTTCAATACTCCCCCTAAGGAAATCTTAATATAACATTTAGTAATAGGGGTCCAATCCTAGATCAAGTGTCTACCATTTTATTATTCTTTTGATTATTTCCCTTGGTTATGTTTATAAATGTTTTTATCTATGTTTATTAATTTAAATATTTATTTATTTAGGACGGTTGTATAAGTGGTGAGAATAGTTGTGTGAGTTAGTCTTTGGGTTAGGGTTTGAATAAATAAATAAATATCCTTTGTTTCATAAACATTAGCAAGGGAAATAATCAAACGAACAATAAGACGGTAGGCACCTGATCTGGGATTGAGCCGTAAAAGAATTTTAGCCTAAGGGTGGACAACCCTCCCTCACATACATTAACGATTTTCCACAAAAATATCATCAAATTTCTCATGAAAAAAGAGGAAATTACACACAAAGTTGGCGAATGACCGTTGTTTTTTTCCCCCATAAAACTCCACCACCCTTACTGAAAACGTTTCTACGGCCCTGCGTCTAACGTCTTAATAAAAGTATAATATACGCAGACACTATCTGTACTGAAATCTGAGTTGGTAAGACTGAAACACATCATGTGACACAACTAGAAATTATTGCCTCTTTTTTGTTGTCAATTTCCATAAGGATGCACTTATGACAGGGAGAGCAAAATGATATGGCAGGAAGTTGTGGGTTTTGCTTGTTGGTGTTTTCATTTTCATAGTTTTAAATCCGGGTTTAACTATTACACGCTCATTCTAAAAAAAAATGAAATTAGAGAAATAAAACTATTGTAAACATACCACAAGCCATCAGAGATACTTGCCGAATGAAAATCATTTGACAAATTTTTGGCGAGAATAAAGTAACTAGCACCAGGGCAAGCCCCATGTATTGTATGACATACAATTATTATATTTTGGGACAGTCATGCAATACGTCAACAACTGATGGAGATGGGGGTGGTATGTAAATGTTTGACAACAGTTGACAAGTTGGAGAGGGATGATTTTGAAAAAAGTTGACGTAATCAATACTGTTTATTATGCACCAATGAAATTATTTGAATTGATATTTTTTTCTTTTAATTCAAATCATTAAAATATTTCATACTTTTTCAGTTAAAAATTGTTTTAACGAAGAGGTAAAAGGTTTTAAAATGTTTAATGTTTTAATACGGTCATAAAATAGCTGTATATAATACGGTCATAAAATAGCTGTATTTAATACGGCCATTTAATGACCATCGACAATTATACGACCTGATGGTTAATTGTGAATCATACTTCTAAAGTGCTAAATTTAACTCTTTCTTTGGTTTTCATTGGTTACTTATGTTGTAAAATCCAACTACGTAAATTATGAACTTGTGCTGGGAAAAAGATGTGCAACCACTTTGATTATGGTCACAAAACCATGTGTCACTTTGAACTTAACTGTACTGAAAACGGACGCAACTCTGAACTTGAAGCCACTTAAAGTGTGTGTCACTAAATTGTAATATAAAATCGTTCTTTTTTCGTATTGCTAGCCCGTGTTTACATCACTGCTTTAGGCCAATTCGACTATTGTTGTGATTTTATTGGTTGGCACAGCAAAGTATAAATAAATGACCAATGGAAGTCATAGTAATAGACGAAGTGACCTAACACAGTTGCACTGCACGCAGAACTAATGTATTACGAAGATAACGTATAACATACAAGGATGAACCGCTCATTTCTATTGTTCTCAGTAACAACGAGGAAGAATAAAAAAAGTGTAGGCCTACTTTACAGTTACACAAAACGTCAGCAGATATTACGTAGTCCCATAACGTTCGTTGTCACATGAGGCTTCACAAGAGCACATAGATTCAAACTGTTGTGATACAGCATCAGAAAAGCAGTCGGTTGTCAAGAAGTACGTCGGGAATTTCCCGTAGGAGTCCTCCTTAAATTCATTCATTTTCCTTTTGCGCTGAAGTTAGCGCATAGGGCAGAGGTCAGATCTCTCCAATTCTGTCTGTTCAAAGCTATTCTGTGCAGTTCTTGAATAGTATGAATATTGGTTGTTTTACTTTCTCTAAGTATTGTTCTTCTGAGTGTAAATTAGGTCTACATTATTTATTACTTTTTGACCACCACACCCCTCAAACCTTGTCAATAACTTTCAATAATTCAGTGGTTCCTTCCTTCTTCATTACGTCAACTGCCACGTTCCCCTTTCACTTCAAAATAAATAAATAAAACTATATGGAAAATTGTAAAAAAGAAAATTATCTGCTTCATCTTTGTATGCGTTCGTTATCAAACTCCAGCAGATCAAGATGTAACTCAGTGAACGGAATGCATTGTATCTTGGTTTATAGCTTGGCTGTGAAATCTCTGCCCTTGAAAAGTCCCTATTCCTTTATTTTCTGCTATTTCTTTTATTTACATCAATTTTATTATTTGTTAGTTATTAGTTAAACCAGTAACAATAATACATTTCCCTAGTTATCGGTTCTTGGTTTGTTTGGTGTTTTTTTGTGTGTTGTTCTTTAACTGCTCTCCACCTTGTCGGATATTCTCTGACATTTTAATTATTTAGACTCCATACTTGGACAAAAATCTGTTGTATCTCAAATTCCTTCACCATAATCCAGTTATGGTAAGTAAGGAAGTAAAGTAACCCATAGCATTTATTAATGCCGTAGGGGTGTGAGATGTTAGCGATCTCACATTTCAGAGGCTCTGCAAATGAGGGCGGTAGCCATCTCCTTTTCCAGTTATGGTACAGCAAAGTGATGAGGTATTTCAACATTACCATATTTAGTATGAAGAATAGGCTACTTCTCATCGCCCCAGAATAGATACAATTGGGATGAGTTGATTCAGGATCATCATCATGTGACATATTCTTTCCAGAACTTGGTCTTCCTTATGGATTCTCTGAACACTCCACGATTCTGGGCGAGTTGACCTGCCGCAGATAGAGACATGCGTGAGCAATGATATATCACTTCACAATCGTCGTCTTGAGCGCCCTCTTTCCCTATTGCCGTTAACTCTGCTTCAGTTAATAATCTTTCCATGATGTTATGTCTCTTTATATCAACAACAAAAAATCTTACAACTTTCATGTTAGGATGTTGTTAAGGAGCCAGTCCTCATCGATGTTTATGGATCTTAACAATTTTTGTATTTGTCTTTTAGCTGTCCATGGTATACATAAAATTCTTCTGCAGCAACTCATTTCGAAAGCAGTGATTCTCTTTGCTATTGTTTTATTTAATGTCCATGTCTCACAACCGTATATTGCCACTGGAAATACGCATGTTCTGATTAGACGCAAATTTTCATTTGCGTAAGTTTCAATGTCGGAATTGCAATTCTTCTCTTGATTTTAACAGCGCAGTCTCCTGAACATATGTGTTTCCTGTGTCGACATATGGATGTGAAGCATGGACTCGAAATAAAACAGTGGCCAAGAGAATAGCAGCATTTGAATAAAAACGCTATAGAAGAGTTCTGAGAATACCATGGACAGCAAGGAAAACAAACCAGGAGGTGTTAAGAGCAATTAACGTCCAGGATGGTTGATTTCTGAACAGTTAAAGATTTATTCTAGTTAAAGAAAAAGCTAGTTTTTTCGATTACATTAAGAGACACGACGGCATGGATATAGTGTTAATCCAGTGGATGATAGAAAGCAATAGGGGCACAAGCCGCCAAGATGCCATTAGACAAAAGACATTCAAGAATGCCTGAGAGTGTCACTAAAAGAGGCTGGACAACTTGCTCAAGACCACGGAGAATTCAAGAGATCCTCAGGAAAGACTACGTTCTGGAAATAATGTTACTCTTCTTCTTCAGTCGGATCGGCTGCAAAGGTAGTAGTTGCTACATCTGTACCATTAACACCCAGACCTATTCTGTCACATTTTCCAAAGCCATCTTCGCCAATGAAAGGAGTTTCACAAGTATGTCCAGCAACGTCATCTATACCATCATCTGCAAACGTTCATCATAACGTACATAGGGGAGACTGATAGGGAGCTCGCAGGCCGATTCTGTGAACATCCATAGAGTATCATGAGCAAGAAGGGTACTCCTGCTGCTGACCACTCTAGTAGCACGGGCCATCAGGGTGCCTGTGATGTTCATGTTATTAAGTCATGCTTCTTAGATCGTATGACTCGACCCTCGTTTGAGAATCGGTGCATCTATCATTTCGGCACAATAGAGTCCTCTGATATCTATGTCCGACAGTCCTACTGGTGGATATCATATTGACTGTCATTTTCTCTCAGATCTCCTAGTTTCACTCTTCTGGTTTGCATCTATATTTAGTTTTGACATTGTCATGTGTTCTTGATTAAGTTATGTGAAGATATTCTGAATGCTAGTAACAAAGATAACATCAGTTTATGAAGGGATAACGAAAGTCATCCGTCTGAGATTGAATAAGAGGATACAGCTCTATTATTTATTTGGAGAAATCATCACTGATAGAAGGAAACAGATGGACCTATGTGTAGAGCTATCTAACGCTATATTCTAATAAGATTAAACTAACAGATAATGCCTTCAGTGCCATAGAGGTTCTACCAATGCTTAATAAGCTGGCCACCCACAACAACAGCTGAAATTAACGATGCTATTAATGACCTATCTTCTAACAAGGCACATGGTAAGGATTACATTTCAAATGGGGCCATGGGGAGTGAGGAGATATACTTTCACCACAGCTACGCCAACAGACAACAACATTATGGTGGCTTGAAGAACAGGCCCCACAAAATTTTAAAGACTCGAACATTATAACTGTATATACTAAAATAAGGACACGAGTGGTTCTAACAACTACAGAAGAATTTCACTACTTATGCACTATTGGCAAAATACTTGCTGGAATTGTGCTGCGAAAACTACAAATTTTAGGTGATCGGGTCTATTCTGAATCACAATATGGTTTTCATGGAAACGATCTGCCACGGCTATGATATTTTCATTACGTCAACTAATAGAGAAATGCCGGAATTCTGTGAACAAAAGCAGCCACAATATGTTTCATTGATCTTACAGAGGAATTCCAATTTGTAAGTCGTGGGGGTTTATTCACATTACTCAAGAAGATCGGCTGCCTACCATCCCTCCTAAGTATAGTCGAGTATTTCCATACAGGTATTATCAACTTTGAATTTGCTTCTTCAGAGGAGTGTGTGATAAAGAGTGGCGTAAATACATACTTCATTCTTACCCACATGCTTTTTGGAATACAATTTTCTTTCCTCTTGAAACACGCTCCTCGAGACCAGGAGAGTGATATATTCATTCATTCTCGTACAGATGGTGGCATCTACAATGCTCAAAGGTTGAAAGCCAAATCCATAAAAAAATAAAGTATTTAAAAGAGACTTGCTCTTTTTTGCAGATGATGCTATAATTACGACACACTCAGGAGGAACTGGGAAAAAACCTACTAGATGCCTTTTCTGATGCCTGCCATGAGTTTGGACAAACAATCAGCAAAAAGAAGATATAAACTATGACGCATGCTGCCATCAAGCAGTCACAGTTTTTCAGCGATGGTGGGCTAGAGATTGTTGATCACTTTACATATCTGGGATCCTCAGTTAACAATTAAGTATCCCTGGATCAAGAAATCAGGGTTGGCAAGACATCTACAATAATGAACAGACAAGCAGAAAGAATAATGGAGAAACAAAATTAACAATAAAAACTAAACTGATTTACCATACTTGTGTCCCCATCACCCTCCTCTACCGCAGTGAAATATTGGAAACCTATATGCACCAGGAAATATGACTAAACATCTTTCACATGCGGTAACTACGTAGAATTCTTGCGAGTATTTTGGCAGGATAATGTCACTAACACTAATGCATTGGAAAGAACAGACAATACCATGGTATTTATTAATGCTCAGTTCAGGTGGATAGGACACACTAGGAGGATGGACAATGGCAGAAAGATCGACTTTATAGAAAATTACAGTCGGAGAAAAGATCTCAAGAGTCGACGTCTACGTCGGTACATAGACGTGTGCAAACGCGACATACATGATACAAGCACTGATACGGAATCATGGGAACAGGATACCATGAATGGTAGTGCTTGGAGAGGAATAATCATGAGCGGTATAAAGACAAAGGAATAGCAGTTAGTTCAAAGGCTGCATGTCTAAAAAGACACACATCAGCACGGTATTGTACAATCTGTCTGTGATTCTTTGTACACACTGTGGAAGACTCTCTGTGCTTGAGATTTCTCTTAAGTTACATTCATCATAGATTATATTACATTTCTTATAGCACAACAATAAAATTATCGTTTGGAAAGACTGAAATGTCCCTACTACAATGTCATGTGAACGAGGACAATTCTTTCATATTATGTTGTGAATGTGTTTTTATAATGGTTTTTTGGTTGAAACGTAGAGTTATGTCTGTTATCAGTGATTAGCACTTCATTACCCTGTTACAAGTTTCGTCTGTTTGATTACGGTTTTTTTTGCAATTATTACCTAGTATCGATTTCACACATTACTTTTTCTTAGGCAATCAATTACAGTGGAATCCCAATATAGCAAATAGGTCCGGACCGATATATTTACGCAATAATCCAACTTTCCCATTTACAATAGAGAATAAACTAATTCGGGATTTTGTAAATTTTTGTTAAATATGAAATTTTGTTATAATTGTATTGTATAAAATAATTCCACTATAAAGTAAATTGACTAGTTTTATATCGATTATATATAATGTTTTTTCATGAAAGTTTCCTATAATGATTTGCCAAGATGCTCATCTGAGCCAGATTGTTGATTGTATGTGATTTTTGGACACGTGCTACAACGAAACAGTCATTGCGATGACGCTATGTTTTCTTCTTCTTCATCGTTCATTCTCAAACTCCTGGCTCTCCCTTGTAGCAAGACCATTGTCCTACTAGATTTCTAGAAGGATGTAGTCCAGAGAATGGAAATGCGTTGTGCCGCCGTTTTATTTGCGCCAATGGCCCGACACATCCGTCTTCGGTGGGGCTATGTTTTTAATTCCCCGCAATTTGTGCCAGCATTTTCAGATTTTGATATCAGTTTTTCTAATTTTTATTTTCTTCAATATTCATCCCAACATTGTGTTATAAACGTCAGACATGGACACTAACTAATGAACAAGAGAGAAAGCTTACTACGTGTGAAATGAGATGTCTAAGTAAAGCAGAAAACAAAACAAGCAAATATTATGTGAAAAATAATTAGATTACCAGAGCTGTTGGAACAAAATCAATGTAATATATTTAAAAAAGGAGACTGAAACAGTTCTGCCACCTAATGAGAATGAACCCTTACTGACCAGCGGCAAGAGCATGACAATGAACATGACAATGGAAACAGCAAGATACAGAGGAAGACCAAGAAGAAGGTGGATTTAAGGAGCTACCAACTTTCTGATACAACAAAGTATTACTGCATATCAAGCGACCAAACGTGCCATAGCCCGAAAACCGATCGTCATTCAATCATGCAGTGTATCACAGCATAAGCAGTGAAAAAACAATGGATATATAGATTTCAGTGTAGTCTCGTGATACTGGTAGAAAACTTATTCGCCGGGGAAACCTTCCGCTGTATTGCTTTATTATGAAGAAAGTATAACGTGTATTTTAAGAACAAAGTAATTGTTTCTGCGTTGCTATCTTGGTATGACAGAAAGACAGTAAAACATCCCAGCAGGTACGAGTTATACGGGGTTATGTGTAGGGGATGAAAAAATAATGGGAAGGAAACCTGTTGAAATCAATTATAATACAAAGAAGATAAACTAGGATACGAGTAAGAAATTGTAATGAGAAAATGGATTAAGAATGCATATGCATAAGAAACAATTGATAGACTATTAGGCAAGTACTACATGGAATGATATAATCAGGAATTGGAAGAGGTATGTATAATTCAAGAGATTTAAGAAAGAATTACAAACTTACACTTATCATACACTTACACGATATATGCATATGGAAGGATAAACCAATTACATTTTTTAAAAAGAACATTTATTCCTTAAATACTTATAAAAACATGATAAAAGCATTGAAAAATCGTAAATAATTAATTAAGCAAATTATAATACCCAGTGCACCTGCGTGTTAAAGCAAACTGGAAGCATTGTTTATACATAGCACCGTAATATTAAAAAATATTCCTAAGCAAAACATGTTATGAAACAAATCCACGAACAAATAGATTGATAAAAATTGCAAAAAAAATAGTTTATCATTGAACATATGAATCAGGTGTCATGTGTATTAAATTCATTATGATAATATTTATTGTACTGCGGTCTCATGATTTTCATCCCAAGGAATTATGAGTTAATGCTCTTTGCTTCAAAATGATCATAGCCTGCACAACCTGAAGCTGTTTCCATAGGTACCCGCAGTTTAAGCTAGGGTATGTCAGTAGATCTCCCCCCCCCCCAATGAAATTACTAAATAAACACAATAAAAAGTGAACTTAATAATTAACTGACACCCTTCAAACCATCTGGCTGGCGCAGCATGTCTCCCTACCGAATCTGAGTAGGATTAGTGTACTCGCAATGTTACTTCACCCACTGATACAAGATCGGTTCCCAGTTGAGGGAGTTTAAATAGAAACAAAAATAGGACAAAAGATGTGTCGAACTAGCTTTATTAAATCTGCATCATAACAAATCTGGGAAAGTAATGGCCATTGGTGTAACAATGAGCATACCACCCATAGTCTAATGTTGGTCAAGAAAAATCATAATCATCATCAGGTGCCAAGCCGGCTGACGTAGGCTGTCATGGCTCTCTGTCCACAGTATTATGTATCAAAGTCGTTGTTGTTTCCTTGCCGTGCCAGGTTGTCAAACTGTCTAATATTTTCTCACGTTGTCGACCTCTGTAAGATAACAAGAAAAATACGAACAAAATTTAGTCCTATATTTGAAAAGGACTACATTTTTACATGCACCATGGCTTTTTTTTCTGTTAACGTCAGCCACACTCATGATGTCTTTGCACAAGGGAGACTCCCCAAATGTCAAATTATTTTTTTCCACTGGCCTATGTTCATCAACATTTAATGTTGCAAACATGATAAAGAAATCAAATCTAACCAATACAAATCTTCTTCTTCTTCTGCGTTCATTCTCAAACTCCTGCAGATTAGCAGGATGTAGTCCAGAGAAAGGAATGCGTTGTGTCATGGTTACCAATACAAATAATAAGGCAAGTTTTTTTTTTTTTACTAAAGTACATGGAAATAGAGTGTTACTTCCTTCCACTGGCAATTAATTGCAGGAATCTAATAGGGCATATATATATATATATATATATATATGATAAACAAATGTATCTCAAAGGAGAATCATATAAATGAGCATAATTTATAGAGGGGAAGCTCATAATTATTCAATCTATGATTTACTTTTCACCGTGTTTTATATAATGCATTCAGTACACATGTAATATAACATCAGTTTTGTTTTTGCACAGAGAAAGGTGTTAGAACATTTATGTCAGTAAAAACAATTTTAAAAATAAATAACAGACAGATAATGTAATATATTGTAAGATTGGCATGTTACAAAACAAATTGGAAGTTAGCTGACTTGAAACTAATTGTGAAACTTTAACATGCAAGTTTTAATGTAAATTGTTTTCTGTACAAACAGAAGATTTACTCGGGTCTGCTTTTACATTTCTCACTGTAAAAATCTACTTCTGCCCAGTAACAGTTCATGTTTATGTGTAGCTTAACCCTCACCCTGCAAATAACAGTAGTAGATGTCAAGTAAAGTTTTCTCTTTTCCACACTGCTGACGCATATTGGGGAATATGGCTTAGGTCTGTATTTTTTATTGACCTGATGAAGTGGTCTATCAAGTCTGCCATCTTTACTTTCCCAGAATATCTGGTACCCATCATTTCCTTAGGTTAGGTCGACTTAGGAACCTTTGGTGATTATAAAAATATTTTCAGTTGAACTGGAAATTGAACCTTGGAACACCCGAACAGGAAGTCACTTCACTAACAAATGAGCTACAACATCCCCATATGTAATGTACAAATACAAAATTTCAATACTGAAATCTATATCAGTAGATCTCAAACTTAGGTCCTTGAAATAGACCATATCTCTAGTGATTGCACACAAAAACTTCCAACTCAACGACTTTGTAAACAATGATATGCCTATATGGGAATCAGTAGCAGAACATCACCAATACCAATAATGATGTTTCATTTGTTGACAAGTTATTGAAAGTAATCGTGACAAATGTTTAAGTCCCTAATCTGTATATACAATCACTAATTATCATGTGACTAATATGCATAGGACTATACTAATATTACAATTAATGTGACATGTATGTGTATATATATATATATATAATTTGGGTTTCTCACAAAATTTAAGAACTTCTGGCAAGAAGGCATAATTATCTATATATCTATAAACCAGTAATCCGTCAGGGTAGTATGGGTACCACATTGGATGCTTCAGTACACAAAGTCCTCTAGCAATTTCTATCTTCAGCGATGCGAATAAGTGAGGAAATATCCTGTTCTGTCCATTCCTTGATGTTGTCTGTCAAATGTCTTTATTTTACCTCCTCTGCTTCTCCATCCTTCGATGGTTCCCTGCAGTATTGTTTTTTTACAAGGAACATGTCGAAACCATGCTAGTTTTCGTTGTCTCACTATTGGAAGCAACGGTTCTTGTACACCTGCATACATCTCTATTTTATATATAATTATAGAAATTAGTGTACAACACATAGACAGAGTAGAAGTTACACTGCTTAAAAATTGGTAGCATATCCAATTCAGGATGTAGCCATAATCCCAGCATTTTGGGCTGTAGTGATTTTATAGGTAATATAAATGTATTCAATAGTTTATCAATAGTTTTCTGCATGTTCCAGATGCACAAATGCCTGAGGTGGAATTTGAACCCGGTACCTTGGCCATCACAGACAAGCTCTATACCACACTGCTAGAGCCAGACTTGTTTACTTTACACTGCTGCTTTACATTTAATAACTGGGCTATGGTATACTCTAGGTGTAAAATAATATAAAACTATGCTGCCTTTGTTTTATATTATATTCTGCCATTTTGCCATAGCCCATGGTTCAGCAGATGTGTAGTGTGTGTGGTATTAGATGATTTCTCAACAACTGGATACCACACATATGGCAACAGAACAAATGCCAACTTGAACATCACCTTCAACAACTGGGTAGATGACAGCAGTGTAAAAATACAAAATGCAACAATGATGATGAAGTGAATGTATGATAACAAATCTGATCTTGGATCACTTTCATCAAACTTCAAAGTTAATGAATCTGAAAAAAGAAAATGACTACTGCTCATTGTCATACATTTGCTATCATGGAAATCATAACAGTGTCATCCTGGCATTGAGCTTCATCACCGGCATCTGAATTATCAATGAAACAATTCAAGAAAAAAACAATATGAACTATATTTGGCTGTTAAAAGCCAAATTTTATTGAAGATTGATGCTACACCCCAGAACTCTATTTGCCCTAATTAAAAATAAACCCAGGTAGTTTAAATATCAAGAAGAGAGTATGCTTAGAAGTGTCACATTTCTTGAAAAAATTTAATAGACAAATTGTAAAATTATTATAAGTAAGATTCCATTATCATTTTAAAAACACGCCAAAGGAACCATTGACAATGATATCATACCTGTACATTGACAATGATATCATACCTGTACATTGACACTGATATCATACCTGTACATTGACAATGATATCATACCTGTACATTGACAATGATATCATACCTGTACATTGACAATGATATCATACCTGTACATTGACAATGATATCATACCTGTACATTGACAATGATATCATACCTGTACATTGACAATGATATCATACCTGTACATTGACAATGATATCATACCTGTACATTGACAATGATATCATACCTGTACATTGACACTGATATCATACCTGTACATTGACAATGATATCATACCTGTACATTGACAATGATATCATACCTGTACATTGAAATTCTCTTTGTCACTACTTTACTAAGTATCCATGTTTACCATCCACAAATTTCTACTGGAAACATGCTTGCTCTGATCAGGTGTAATTTCTGCAACACAATCCCCTGAACTGTTTATGTTTGCTCCTAAATATTCAAAATTTTTGACATCTACCAGTTCTTGGGCATCAATTATAACTTTTGTTTGGGTATGACTTTATCTGTTGTGTAATATTTGTTAAAAGAACTGCGTTAACTGCATATCTGATTTCTAGGACCTGGTGTCCTCCACTGTTGAGGGGATCAAACACAATGTGGACGTGGTCATCTCTTACATTTCTCTTGAAGTTCTCTGTATAGATGGTAAAGAAATATGGGGCGTGAGAGAGTATCCTTGACTTGTGCATTTCTGTACCAGAACTCTATCTCTATAAGGGTTTTCCTACCCTACTGAAATAGAATTAGAAGTTATACAAAATTTACCGTAGATTTTATTAGATTACCAACATGGTTAATTATGTAGCTTTTTTTACCAGCAAATTGGAGATAAAATGTTACAAAGGTAATCTGACATTTTACCATTCACTTTCACTGCTCTTCTGTTCAGGATACAATTTTGCTATTTGGTGTGTGAGGTGTTTTAGAAATCCCATGTCAGAATTTATCGATGCAATTCTCTACAGTTTGTATTGCTTTTTTTAAGGTAATTCACTGTTTTATCAGCGACAGGAAATCACATTAATTTTTACTGGCATTTTGAACAGAAGTTGATGAATAGAATATATAAAACTCAAAATATTAAAATGATGACAAAAGATATTTTCAAATTGAAATGGTCCAACACCAAAAGCAGTAAGTGATATAAAAAAGACAATAAACATAACAATAATAATAATAATTCTACTTCTAAATTTAATATTATTGTCATTCATAAAAGACAAATCAACAGATGTAGCTACCAAGATGAGAAAGGTATGTAAATACTAATATCAAAATCGGCACATTTTATATTAGAAATTGTTTTGTAAAACACTTGCATTATGGTCTATAGAAAAGTGAAACAATTATTGAATATGTAATACAATACAGTAATTGCAGTTTGAATAGATTAGCATAAGTTTTTATATTTTTCTCAAACAGGAATAAAACTTTAGTCAAAGTTGTAATTGTCCTTGTATGAAGCTCATATCTGAATACTTATGTATTCTTGCCGTAAACAATTCTCCATATAGGACTATATGAATTAGCTCTATGTGATAAGGTTAATACAGTGGAATCTCTTTACAGATTATATGTTTATAATACAATTCCTTATTTAACAACACTTCGGGGTGCAAAAGGTACTGCACTGCTCTCGGCAGACCCAGGGTTAGCAGATAACCATATTCCAAAAGTACCTACTTGTGGTGCACTCTGGAAACAGAAATACGATTGTTTGTGCTGATTCTGGTTAAACTTTTTAGGGATCGTGTCCGTGAATGTGGAGGTAGCAGATGGAAAGAGAACTGACTGCAAAAGAGACAGTCAATATCTCCGACACCTCTGCGCCAATACATGCAGTGGCACTTTGGCACACAGTGACTCTAGTCAGTCCGGTTTTAGCACTGGAGGGGTGGCCAGTGCAATTGACAGGAAAAGGTAGATGCATGATGAAAGATGAAAAATTAGGTAGATGCATGGTGAGAGATGAAAAATTAACATACTGAGTACAATGAGAGGGCAGCACAGCGCCATGTGCAAATAAAAAGGGAAAAATGTTTTAAGGAAAACAGAACTACACAAGACTAGCTTCCATTTACCGGTGCTCCTTACAGGCAGAAACCCAATTGTGGGCGACCAGCAAAGAAAGAAGCCCTGGCCCAACCCTACTGTCAAGCTTTCCTATACCGGAAACATGCTCGTGAGGGGAAGAGAAAAGTAAGTCTATTACTGTGAGAAGCACAAGGATTCACTCAGGAGGCAATGGTTCTATTAACTCATCTCATCTAAGGATTAGATGCTAGAATGTCAATGCTGTCACTTACCAGCTGTCGCCAATACTCAAACACTCATCAATCTGAATGATGACAAAATGACAATTGATAAACAGTACTTTTATACCAACTGTGTTACCAATGTCACGAATGGCCTTTGACAAAGGCACTAGAGAAAAAGATCACAGTATGTGGAATCTAATTTTAAGGAAATATATAAATGTTACCAGAAGAGACTGATCAAAAAATGAAGCTATCAAGAAAGAAATAAAGACCATCTCAAGTCAAGACTACATTGAGAGACATCAAATCAGATGGGTTGGTCACATCATGAGAATGAAACCAATGCGACCAACCCTTCGTGCATACAACAGAATATCAGGTTACAAAGCATGAGGAAAACCAAGAACTAGATGGGTAGAGACAATAAAAGAAATATTAAAAAACACGAGCTGACCATGGCCAATGTGACCCAAATGGCCAAGAACAGATATCTCCAACTTCCCCCCTATGACGCTTAACGCACTAGTGAAAATGACAAATCGATAGATTTAGGGATTCACTCAAGAGGCAATGATTTTATTAGCTCATTTTAGTTAAAGTAAACAGGGCATTACTTTGCTACCTTCTTTAAAGAGCCCCTGAATTGATGTAAATTATATCCAAATACTGAGGTATATTTTCTTTACAAAGCACATAAACATACTGTAACGGTATATTAATTTGTGTTTCCACTACTGCAGAGTTTTTAATGTTTTATGTATCACGTAGGTCTATTGATGAAGACTTTTTAGTCAGAATGTTCATTTAATTTTGTTTTTATACATATTTTTACTGCAGAGGTGGGTAAAATAAGCTAACAAGCAGGCTGATTTAACATTACTGTATGCATTGGCCCATGAGTTCAGAAAATACTAATCCTAACTCCAAAGGACTGAAAAATGCAAGCTTGCTGACCTCAAACAAAAATATGGCCAATAAGGTCCGATGACAAAAAAAAAGCCATGTTTGGTTGCTTGATAGACAATGACACAGTGAAGTCTCTTGCACCATCGATTACACATTTTCATGATCTTCTTCTGCTACTTGATATTTTCATGTTGTAAGCTCTAGCAGTTGGGGATACTGGATCCATTTTGATGAGATGACCAAATAATATCATAAATAAGTCTCAATGGTAAGTACAGGAACTGTTACTTAAACTTTATTATTTTCACAATAAATTTGGCCAATAATAAGATGAGGTAAGCTCACATGTACAGGGAACTGATATTGGTTTCCTTATATATAGACAATTTCTTTGTATTCTAACCACCAGTGCTCTAATCACTGGGTGTCAGTACATATTTATTTTAAATTCATAACACAACCAGTGCTATAATCGTTGGATGTCAGTACACATTTTCAATTCATAACAAAACCATTGCTCCAATCACTGGATGTCAGTACACATTTTCAATTCATAACAAAACCATTTCTCCAATCACTGGATGTCAGTACACATTTTCAATTAATAACAAAACCAGTGCTCTAATCACTGGATGTCAGTACACATTTTCAATTAATAACAAAACCAGTGCTCTAATCACTGAATGTCAGTACGGTAAAGGTAGGTCCATTGGCAGCAACCTTCTGTAGGGATGAACATAATTCTTCATGTACTAAGCTGCAGCAACTATTAGGTGGGGTGGCAGTTCCCTTCCTTGCTGAATGTCATTTCACATATTAAATGAATAACAAAACCAAACCAGTGCTTTAACCACTGGATGTTAGAACTCATTTTCAATCAAATACAGTAAAGTTAAGATCTCAGGATTTTACTGTAAACATCAGAATGTAGCAAATAGGAACTGAATGCAGTCTGTCAAACATATGGAACTGGTTTGACAGCCCTGATTCTTACATTCAATTACTGTACATCTTAAAAATATTCAGAGATCTTAGTATTAGTAAATAACTTGAGCAATTGTAGGTAGTAATTATCATTTGACCGGTTGGACAGTGGAGGAAGTTTCTATCTCACAATGTATCGTGACAGAAAGGACAGTTCAGGGTGTTTGACCCACAATGGATAGTTACAGTATATTTATTGCAACATGCAACAATATTCAGGATAGGCACTGTGTCAATAATTGTCAAAAATTAGTTGCAACTGTTATGATGGAATGGTATTGCATAGCCTCTAAGGAAATAAGGAACATCGGAAGAGCTCTGGCATTATGTGGGATGATAAAATACTCTATACAGTATATTTTATAGTTATTAGAACAAAAATTGTAGTCTGGTTATAAATTTTAAAAATTATCAAGGAAACTGCTGAAACTACAGATGAAACAGCATGGACTCTTTCTGTATTTGTTTCTCATTGCCTTCATAAAGCAGGAACACTTGTGGTGACCAAGTTTAATGCTCTACAATTGAGATCTATCTTTGCCAGAAAGAATTTGAACAATTGGTTATTGATCAAAAGAGCAATGATTATTAGGACCTATGTGATGTTAAGATTCAAATCCAAACTTGATAAAGACATTTTGATCAAAATATTAACTTTATTTTTTTCCCCCGTTCATTCTCAAACTCCAACCGAATCTCTCTTGTAGAAGAATGGTCCCACTAGATTTTCGGCAGGATATAGTCCAGAAAATGGAAATGTGTTGTGTCACCATTTTATTTGCACCAATTGCTCAAAAACATTCAACTTTGGCTCACACTTTAAAAAAATTTGTGTTGCTGATGTGTAAAATTAAATTACAACCATTAAAACATATTTCTTTATTGCTGATTGACTCCACTTAAATAAAATTACTAATAACACACATTTGTTAAATGTGTATTCATTACCACACATTTGTAAAACAGCCCTTCATCACCACATAAATGTAAAACAGAGCTCTTCATCACCACATAAATGTAAAACAGAGCTCTTCATCATAGGCATACTGCTCATCACCGCTCATTTGAAATATAAAGTAACAATGTAATAGCAGTGTAGCCAGTTGTTATAAATATGATTTATGTGTGATCGATATGTAGACATGAAGTTGGATGGATATATGTGAACAACAAGTTGACGGATTGTAGGGAAAATTTAGGTGATGGAACATTGGGGTAATTTGTATAATATATAAAAATACAGAGAACAAAATAAGTGATTGTTGGTCTTCAATGAGGTTATATTATAATAAATGAAAGATTCAGTGTATGAGGTCAATATACAATTGGGAGATACAACATGCTATTCTGATACATGCTATAGCTATTCTGTGCTATTCTGATGCATGATATAGCTATTCTGTTTATCAGAAATGAGATGAAGCTATTTCAGTTTTATGACAGGATCAAAGTTATTGTAGATTATTGTCATTATATAGAAACATGAAAATTTCTAACAAGATAGAGCTATTCTTAATTTCTTAGATAAAACTATTTATAATTTCTGTCAATAGAAAATGATTCAAAATTTCTGTCAAAGATAAAGCCATTCCTAATTTCTGATAAGATAAAACTATTCTTAATTTCTGACAAGATAAAGTAATTCCAAGTTTCTGTCAAAGATCTGGTAAAAATATATTGTCCACGTCAAACAATGCTATGACTCATATTTATCTTAATGCTTTCACTTATTCTGTCAAATCTTCACCTTTGTAGATGACGTACCTTCACAGCATCCCGTTAATAGTACTTTTAAAGTTATGCATATGGGGGGTGGGGGGGGGGGTGTCGTCCACCTAAGACATCTACAACACTGGTTATGTCGCTGCTTTTTTTCTGTCACAATATCTGGATGTTCAACATTACTTATTAACCATTATGTCTATGTTTCACATTAATTTTATATGAAAGCTAACCATCAAAAACAGTTGTAAGCATATCCTTTTGCATTTGCTGATGGAGATTTGAGGACTTATGAGTCTGTCCAGAGTACTACAATGTACACAGATTTCCAAGAATAATTTATGCAGCTTGAAAAGTAAGTGATTAAGAAATGTCACCCAAAATGACGCCTTAACGCCTCCTTCTAGCACCTACAACCCTAACAGGTTCTGAGATATGCTATCAGTATTATACTATTACTAGTACTACTACTACTACATTGGTTCATATATATTTAAAAATATTGACTACATCTTGAGATTTCCTTTGTTTTTGGTTCTTTCTATTTTGTCAGGACAAAAAAATGGAACTGTGGAGTAATGGTTTTATGATTCACTAAAAGTACACAGAAAAACACACACAGTCACGAAACATAACATTCGATAATCAAAAGACAGCACTGCCTATTAATAAATTACATATTAATTTTGTTTTTGTGAAAGGTCTTTTAGTAGAAACATTGATTTTATGTGTTTTTCTATGATCATTATGTGTTTCATAAAACTTCATCACTTTGTTTCCACTTTTCATTGATTGGTTTCTAATTTTATTGGTCTTACGTGTTATATCTGTATTTTGCTGATTACTTATGAGCTGAACTAATGTAACTTCAACATTTTTGAACGTAAAGTAACTATTTCTCTTTTTTAAAACAATTATTAACAGAATGAAATACATTGCTCCTACATTTTGCTAAATGTTACAGATTAATTAACTATTGGTTTATACTGTGTTATTTTATTTGCTTTGTCTGCGACAGAAATTTATCACCACCATCAAATCTCTGAATTGGCTGGTTGCTGATCTAGCGGTACAAGGGACCGTGCACTTTGTAAACACCCCCCCCCCCACAGTCTCATTCATTCACTTTGAATGCTGTGTCAAAGAATTTAGTAATGATTATCATGAATTAATCCAGACTTTAAACTTAACATTTTTTAGAATATCTGTCTGAGGTAGTTTTTGTACTTTAGATGCAGGATCTGTTGAGTTCTAACCAGAGAAAGAAAGAATAAGAAAGAATGTGGATAGAATAGAGATTCTATTTCTTCTTCTACATTAAATCTCACTGCTGCAGATCAGCAGGATATAGTCCAGAGAATGGAATTTGTTGTGTTACAGTTTACAGATTAGATGTAATATTTGCGAGTTTCTGCCAGACACATACCAACTTCAGCCTGATTCATTCGGATTATTTGATAGACAACAAAAGTAAGGAATTAAGATAAGGCATGAATTTAGCCCATGAGTTGGGGCTCAATAGCCCATACAACTATAAAGTTGAATGTTGAAGGATTTTTCACTGGAAGAAAAACCTATTAATATAGTCACATAATCTACTACAAGTCTAGTCTAGTCTAATGATGGTCTGTCATGCCTTAATAGTTTAGCATAGACTGGTAGGAGACTGGTAAAGACTGCAGACGTTCTGCACTCAATAGAATAGAGATGATCTGTTATACAAATGTTAAGTTATTGAAAGGACATTTGTATGAGTGAATATTATTGATGCAATAGAAATATAGTGTAGAAAATGTATTATAATGAATGTTTCCTTCTTATTCTGCATTCAGGATTCTTTCTGTCCTGCTAGATCTTCAGGCTAGTTGCCAGGATGAAGCTCCTGGTCTTTTCCAGGTCAGAGCGGCTGCCCCAAAGTAATGAATGTTTGATAGAGATAACACACTAGGTCAGATTTCAGGATACCATATCGTAACTAATATCAATCTTAGCTTTCAAGTATTAGTCTTGGTAATAGGCTAATTATTACAGTTTGACTGAGTAAGTATCCAAGAGGGAAGACATGTCTATGTCTAAAAAATCTACCGTATATTGAAAATTGATATGTCAGTTCTAAAGGTGCAGATGCAACACAATCAATGTAAACTGTGTGACATCAGCACAAAACATCACATTCTGGATAAACAAAGAGATCTGAATCCATATCTTCTGTTGAAGATTGTCTACATCTTCTGTTGAAGATTGTCTACATCTTCTGTTGAAGATTGTCTACATCTTCTGTTGAAGATTGTCTACATCTTCTGTTGAAGATTGTTTTCATCAACAAACTAGCTCTTGTTTATAAAAACATGCCAACTTCATGTTGATCAGTACAAATAAATTTATTGTGTATAAATACTTTTCAAAATGCAACAGTGACAAGTGAAAAACAAATACTGAGAAGATATATTCCACAATTTATAGATGTGTAATAGAAGTATTCAGATAATATGAAAACTTATTAAAACATTGTACACAACATTAGCAATAAACAGATGTAAATAGTTATACAACATTGTTACAACATTTAATCATAAGATATGATAAGGGCATATTTATGACTGAGAATGTCACTTGTATCAAGTGTTTTCTATTCTTACTTTCAACATTGTTATCTATAAGAGTTAAAATCTGGTATGTCTATGTTTTTTTTGGTCTGAAACAATACTTTATTATAGTTTAAATACAGTGTTTAACAGTAGTAGACACCTTTCTGTGTTTCCAGGCGATAGTATTATTATTTTAATGGAGAAAAGAGTACCTGGGAAGAGGAGAAGGGGAAGACCAAGAAGACGATGGACTGACGACATTAAAGATAATATGAATACATCGCTAGAAAATGCAAGCCACATCGCCCAAGACAGAGAGAGGTTCAGAGAGTTCATTGGGAAGACAACGTTCTGGAAGGAATACGTCACATGACAGTATTATTATTGTGCTATAAGAAATATAATCTATGATCCATGACGATGATGGATGTGACACACAAGACTAATTTGAGTCACAAAGAAACATTGACATTATGTACACGGAATCCCAAGTACGCTTGTACCATCATGGACTGCTGTGCATCTTCTTAGACGTGCAACCCTTGAGCTAACTGCTATCACTTTCTCCTTTCTCTTTATACCATTCCTGATCATCCCCCCTTCATGAAACACAATCTTTGGTTCCCATGATTCCGTATCAATGCCTGTATCATGCACATCGCATTTGCATACGCCTTAGTAATAATATGTAGGTATATTTAATAAGATGTTTTTACAAAGACCTTTTTTTTTCAAAAATATGTTGATTCTGTCACTGCAATATCTTTTCTATTTATCTTTCGCTATAAATACAATGCAAATATTTTTGGAAAAAAAATGTTAATTTGTTACAGTAAAGCATCATCTTGCAACATGCATACAAACAAATTTACAACATGTGGCCCCAAAAAGCAAATTTTAACAACATTGTAGAAAAATATTGTGAAACAATTATTAACAAAACACCCACATATTTCCAGAATGATCTCATCATATTCAACTATAAAATATAACCATGCCTATTTGTCACCTAGTCATTTACTACCTACCAGGACACAATATATTCAGTTGAGTGTACTGTTACAAATTAACACTCATAAACATCAGCTATAATTAGTTTTTGAAATTCCCAATTTTCTAAGTTAATAACCCATTTATTTTTCACAGTTAAAATAATTTTCACTCATTTAATAATAGCGCTAGACATTTATTAAGATGAGAATCTTATTTTTTTCAAATGATTGAGTTGATAATTGGACGGATCAAGTTCAAATCTTTTAATTACTTTCTAATTTGTATCTAGTTTTTCCCCAGATGTCAGCTCCTTGGCGAGGAGGTGGAGCTTATGAGGCCAAAACAAAGTCTGATCTGGCTCTCTTATATGTAAGATCAGTCTGCTCTAGCAAGTAGAGGTGCTGAAGTCTGGGCCAACCAACAAAAGTCTCACCGAAGCAATCAGGGTGGCATGCACCAACTCATGCAATGAAAGTATGTTTATGTCTGTCTTCAAAATCGGCAAAAATTCAGTGTGTATATACACTTCAGACAGTAGAGCATGTACTTCAAAAATGTCCAGAATATGAAACACTGAGGGAAACACACTAGCCCATAGAAACATCACTCAGAGAAAAACTTTAAAGACCTACGTATGAGTTACAGAACATAGTCATGATTATAGAAGATACAAAGATTCTGATATAAACATATTCAAAGTGAATGGAAGAAGAATAAATCTAGTTTTTCGCACGGGAAATAATACTTATTTAAATAACTATTAATTTTGCTTTTGCAAATACGAATTCTAACAATGTTGTTGAAATTCAACTTAAGTTAATGGTTATATTTAAGAGGTTATTTCCAATGATGAATCATGACAAAAGGGAGAAATAATTGCAATTTATCATCTAAAGTTAATACTTTAATACTGTCTAGCTAGCCTGTCTAGCTACCCTAATAAATAGCTGTTTATTGAATATTTTGTTGTATTTGTACTTAGCCTTGTCTACTTCTGTTTCAACATTCATAATTTCTATTTATTATGACATTCAAACTTTTTATGTATTGTGACATTCAAACTATCTATATAGTTGTAGTACTTACCTTTTTTTTATACGGCAAACATTGGAAATTAATTTTTTTCAATACTAAACATTGAAAAATTCCCAAAACTAGATGAGGAACACAATGTTATGTTTCTTTAAAGTTAGATTATTATTTGCTTATTATCAAAAGTATTAAACAGCAGCCCACCAATTATTGATCATATGAATAACAAATCATTGATTATGTTTTCAGCTATACACCAATTATTATTAGCTGAACTACCAATCAATGATAAGATGAATCACCAATCAATAATTATAAGCTAAACCACCAATCACTGACAGGTTTAATCACCAATCACTGAACTATAACTCTGGAATTTAAAAAAAAACCATTCATTTACATTTGTTGTCTTCAAATGTCCTGTATATTTATTTGGAAGCTGGTATTACATTGTGTCATGTTTTGTTTTTACTGTGCAGCAAATATTTACATACAATTAATATTAATAATTACAAATGAAAGAATAAACAATATTAAAAATATTACAATAACATTCTCCAAGTTCGTGGGTCATACAGAACATTTTTTGACTGGAGACATTCAAATCAAAATGTTATACACAAGATGAGCCACTTAAAAAAGCATCCCAGATTGAATTTTGATAGGTTGCCAGAAAATTATATACAAAATTGTTTTAAATTGTTACTTTAACTTTAAGTTCAAAACTAAATTACTCCTATTTAGCATCTATTACAAGCTAATTACATTACCTAATCTTTAATTTTTTTTTGAGTGTTATAAATTCTTTGTATTGAAATAAAATGTCTAATGCTGGTTTATGTACAAGAATTATTATAATGGAGTAGATTCTACTTTTGATGGCAAACAACATAAAATAGCCAATTTGGTAACCCTGATCACTTTCAATTTACACATTCAAGGCTACTATTAAATGGCTCATCCTGATATCAAAACACATGCAAGAAGTTACAAGCAATGGCAGTTACTTATATTTAAACCAACCGGCAATGAGTGATGTAATTCATGTCGCTATATTATCAAAAACAAAATTAAAGAAGCTGCTCCCATTCATGATTACAAAAAACTTGGATCGGATATAATTGTAATAAATTAGGAAATGACAACATTTATGCTGCGGTTGTGGTGAGAAATGTTTGTCTAATGCTTGCTCTAGTTATATTGCCAGATAAAGTGTTACCTGAATCTGCAAGCTTAGCAACTGCTTCTCAGGTACAATAAAACATGAAGAAAGTATTGCACAAAACCAATGTACATATAAAATATTAACAGAACATTGCTACTTCATTTTAGATGTTCACCTTCAAATAATCATTATAAACTTGTCCAAGTTCTAGAGGGAGCATGAACAGCCTAGAAATAAAGGTATAACCAGATTTGTCATCATTAGGATGTGGTCAACTGGTCACATTTCTCCGCAATAATTTGTCCTCCATTGCTCTCTTTACATCAACATTTGAACCTAGATATCCCTGAAACACTGTACAATTCAGATACATTTTAGAAGGGCATCCAGTTTTCTCTTCCCTTGGTCTTCCCTTCAGCAATTTCTTTGACAAACTTTGCTACATTGTAACCAAAATTCACTTCTACATTTTGGTACCATTACCAGAAGTTATTTATGTATAAGTATTGATAAGCCTTAGATTAGATTTTAATTATTTTTCCTTCAGATCAAGAAAAATATAATAGCAGATACACACAGTTGTAGACTTATAGGAATGCAGGCAAGTACAGTTTCTTGATAACCAATACTAATCTATGAGATGAGGGCATAAAAGATATCAACAAATCATTGCTGTGATTAAAGGAAATATTAACATGTAAAATTCTGCACAAGTAGGCTGGGTACCTACAGGGCAGAAGAGTATGTGTGTTTAACTAGTGAACCAGTGAACTATTGACATGCATACCTTTCGATATCAGCTGCGGAAGACTGAACACTTATGGGTCTCTCCTGAGTGTTTATGAGGTTGATCCAATAACCAAGAATGTATTGTAATATAAGGGACGGAAAAAATATCCTTTGTGGAGACACATCATAGATGAAGAAGTAAATGACAATGGCAATGAATAGTACCATGTAGTGATATCATTATGGAACTAATTAGAGTGAAGAAATGAACACGAAAATATAATCATAAACTTGATGACAGTATGAACTATGAACTTAAGAATAAAGTCTCAAACATGACTTAGCAATAGAAAATGATAATATATACTTTAACCATAGATAGTTTTTGCATGGTTCGTGGAGATTTTTCTTTAAAGACATACAGCTCACAATATGCTACAACTGATATATAGATCAACTCCATAGTAATACTGCACACTATAAATGATTAATAAATCAACTCTAGTTATTCAGTTCAATGATACAGTAGAATCCCTCTATAGCCCATTCTTGTATAACACATTTCCCTATATAACAACACTTTTCAAAATCCCCAATTATATTTATTCTACATTGTGTGTACAGTATATAGCGAATTTCTGTTATTACATAAATATTCTGTTGATCCGGACCCAGTTGTTATAACAGGATTCCATTGTATATAGATTAACATTGTATATAGATTAATGCAGTTATTATAGTTAAACCCTTAGTTGCAATGGTATTCTTAAGGATACGATGAAAAACCACTGCCATTTTGCTGAGAGCCTTTCTCTTCTTAGATTCCCAGGGAAAAAATCCATTTGGATGCTTATAATAAAGCATCCTGACAAATTATTTCCCTGGGAAACTAAGAAGAAGATCTCAGCAAAACGGCGTCAACCCCTCATCGTATCCTTAAGGATACCTCCGCAGTTAAGGGTACACAGTGTACTATACACTATAAATGATTAATAGATCAAATCTAAAGTTAATTTATTTTTAAATCAATCTCTAAACAAAATCATACCTACTATAATAAGATGCAGATGGATAGTTTCATACCATTATAAACTATAAACAGATATTGCTCTATTCCATTAAACTATAAATGGATATTGTTTCATATCATTAAGATAATAAATAGATATTTGTTTATTTCTAAAATTTAGTATAAATGGACATTGCTATAACTCATTATGCCATGAATGGACATTGTTTTAACTTATTATGCCACAATTGGACATTGTTTTAACTTATTATGCCACAATTGGACCTTTTAAAAAATAATTTTGCCATAAATGGACCTTGTTTTAAATAATTTTGCCATAAATGGACCTTGTTTTAAATCATTATGCCATAAATGGACATTGTTTAAAATTTTTGAAAATAGACAATTTTTTTTCACATCGTAAATTTAAACAAACATATTATTCTCAGAATAGAAAGATTTATATATATATATTTATATATATATATATATATCTTACATGTCCATTTCAAGTTCTTTGTTTATTGTTTGCAAAAAGGTAATTTGTGAACAGTGGTAAATTTTAAAACAAAACTGAATTAATTATATTTATACATTATTTAAACTTTTACTTCAGTTGAAATATTTCAGAATTGTAATAATGGCTGCAATGAAAGTCATTGAGGTCTTCTTGAGATTTTTAAAGATAGTACTATGAGAGTTCTCTACATCTCTTGTCCTATGTGCAAATTTGTTAACCGTGTTTTCCTGATAATCCTGATGTCACAGGGAAATTAAGTTTGATTCAGCTTCTGATCCGCCTTCAGTGGAGTTTCGTTGAACCTGGCTTGAGCAGGACATGCCTGTAAGAGGTGTGAGACCTGTGGATCCATCAACCATGCTGTCTAGTCCTGGGCAGAACAAGGATGAGGGTGTTATGGTCATTCCAGATGTTGGTGTGTTGATGGTGATACCTGTTGCTGCTGACAGCATGAGAGTACGGTCCCTTTTTATTAGGGGCAGAGAATTAGGGCGAGAGCTAAAAACTGATGCTTCGAAGGTCCCATTAGATGATGAGGTTGTAATTACTGATGCAGTGGCGGATATGGCATTGCTTGGCACTACAGAAGCTGATGAGGTTGAAATGCTGAGATTTTCTGGAATGAGGCAGGAAGCATTGCGGGAATTAAGGCTACAACTGGAAGCCCGCGTTCCAGGTTCCACTTTAATCTTGCCAGAATGCGATCTAGATTGGTCAACTTGGCACAATGGTTGATGAGCCTGCAGAATGAACTCTAACTGATCTTTCTCTTGTTGCAAGCTCTGAATCTCTGACTCCAGCTGACTTTGCTCAGCTTCAAGCTTCTCAGTTTCCTGGAAAATAGTTTAATCATATATGTTTAGACAAAATGAACATGGACTAAATGTAGCAATCAGTATTATCAATCATACTTTTGACAAACAATAACATAAATCAGTATTATCAATCATACTTTTGACAAACAATAACATAAATCAGTATTATCAATCATACTTTTGACAAACAATAACATAAATCAGTATTATCAATCAAACTTTTGACAAACAATAACATAAATCAGTATTATCAATCATACTTTGACAAACAATAACATAAATCAGTATTATCAATCATACTTTGACATACAATAATAGCTTTCATATTCTGCTCTGTGGCTAAGCAGTATTCCCAGACAACCGAGGTACATAGTTCGGTTTCAGCTACATATAGTAAAGCATTCATACTATTCAGAAAATAGTGACAATCTACTTACCGGTATGTAAATATTGCCAAGAAAATAACTACAGTTGTAAAAACCATGAGTTGATAGCTATGTGCTAAATAGGATATACCAGAACAGCATCTAAATATCTTTAACCAATTCCCTATAATTCATCTACTATTCAACAAGAAACTTAAACTTTCATCAATCTACATTTGATAAGCCTATTCTCCCACAGATGCGGAATATCTGAAGGTCTCACCAGCGACCCACCAAGATCAATCACAATGCAATAGCAAACCTCTAGTAGATGATATGCTTATAAAGTGTGGCTTTCCTTTTATTATTTGGGGGTTTTTGTGCTACCATAAAGGTTTAACTTTCTTACTTTATTATTTCTGATAGGCAAACCATGATGGTCCTGCTCTGTAGCCGTGTGGTACACAATGCATCTGTGACCGTCAAGGTACAGGGTTTAATCCAGGAACAGGAAATTTTGCATCAAGACAGTTCTTCTTCTTCTTCAGTGTTCATTCTAAACTCCTGTTGGATCTCTCTTGTAGCAGGACAATCATCCTACTAGATTTCCAGCAGGATGTAGTCCAGAGAAGGAAAATGCGCTGTCTTTCCGTTTTATTTGCGACAATGGCAATTGTCTTCAGCGGAATCCGGACTATTCATAAAGCAATGGCAAACTACTAAACATTTATATTGTCTAAAAAATCCTTAACACCCCAAAAAAAAGGTTGATGACTACATTCTGAGTATCGTACGTTACCAATTGTTCCTCTTATGGAAGCAGTTCAGCACAATATCTGTACAACTGCAAGTTTACCCACTATAAGTAGGAGGCTTCTTTTCAAATCATCACACCCTGCATAGAGTTGGAATCCTGCATAAAATAAAGCTCTGAAAGAAACCCTTCTTTAACTGCTGTGGATACTATTTTAAATTTGTTGTCACCTTTTTTTTTCCTTATGGTTTACCTCTTGTGGTCAGGAATACTTTTTTCTTATAGTTTACCTATTGTGGTCAGGAATACATTTTAACCCGCAGACTTAATCAAATTTGATTATATCAAGATGTATGCACATAAATAATAATGAAGGCTGTGGATTAGGTAGTCCTGCCATTGCAAATACTGAATATCACTTTTCTTGAAGCACATGTACAATATACTAAAACTTGGCCAAACAAACATATATCCGATGTGGAGAAGAGGAAGACAGTAGAACAAGTGCTTCAGGACTGCCGACTTCATGAAGCAAGTAGAGCAGAAATGGAACCCTACCAAACCAACCTGAAGGGAAAATGATGAGGCAAGCTTGAGAAAGATCACCACAATGATAAGAGAGAGCAATGTGGTTGTATGAGCGAATGACGAAGAAGAAGACTTGTTGCCAGAGAGCACAACTCTCTGATCCATCTATGACTTTCATTATGTTTCTGATTCAACACTCACATTGTGTTAACAAAAACAAACAAAAAACTGGCTTGAACTAGTAACTTACCGCCACTAAGATGTTGGTATGATCTACTCTTCTCTGACGACACTTTGCTGCTGCAAGCTTGTTCCGTTCTCTACGTACTCTCCTCTTTTCCTCTTCTTCTGGTGGAAGCTACAGAACAAAAATAAACAGAAAAAAATGTTATGGTTAAGGAAGACTAAGTTATGAATCAGCGTTGTAGCATACGGTTTCCCATAAATGCTCAGTTGCCCAGCGAGTGGTTGATCAGAAGCAGCCTGTCTAGCATCACCTACCGTATTTGCTCAGTAGCGATGGCGTAATTCCTCGATTTTCCCAGAGCATAAGCTCTGGTACCCTACTTTCTAATGACTGAGTGAACAGCGGGAGTAATTTTTTAAAATTTCAAACCACGAATAGCGAGTAGGCTATGAAACCTGGATCTGCTGGTTGGCTGATCATAACTACATTTTTTTAAAAGAGCTATGAAAATAAAGATAATTATTTATTTATTAAGTCCCAAGCTATGAGAGTATTCATCAAATAATAGATTCAGACGTGTATCTATCAAGTCCATATATTCCTGCGGACTCATCCTTCTAATCATCGTCATTGTGTGGCATATTCTTTCCATATGTATTCTTCTTTATGGACCTTCTGAACACCTCTTGATCTTGAGCAAGTTGACCTTCCTCTTCCAGGGACATGTTTAAACAGTCAGATATATCACTTGTCCATCGTTGTTTTGTGCGGCCTCTTCCTCTACTACCGTTTACTCTGCCTTCTGCTATTAGTCTTTCCATGCTGTTATGGCTTACTAAATGACAAACCTTCTAAAAAGTGACGCTATTTGACTTTTCGTGATTATCATGTATTTATCATATGTATTATATATATATATATATATACACATACAGACACACACACTAGTGGTAATATCTGGCGTTGCCTGATAAATAGATAAAAAGAAAAATAGATTAGATGTGAATATTTTTCATATAATGTAGTGTTGACTGTAGTGATCGAACCCATAGTCCCTCGCATAATATACTTCGCGCTCGTACGAAGTGAACTATTCCGGACACACGAAACACAGTGTAAAATTGTAGTTTTATAAATATTGCATACTCTCATGGTGACAACAACGTTTACCTGAGAATCTGACGATCGATAGATATGGTTTTTTTTAGAATAGATAGAAAGGCAGATGAAAATATTCTGTGATGGCTTCATTGATAAATTTGTACATTACATCAGCAAAAAAAACAAGGAGAAAGAATAGTGAACATGTAAAATAGATTAAACATCGATTGACATGAAACAATATTTCTCGGTCTATTCCACCATTTGTTTATTTGACTTCTATGCAACAGAGATAAACGGCTAACCAATCATATCAATGGTCAGCCTTGCCTGACCACAATATAACTTTTAAGATTTGTCATATAATCATATAAGCCTATATGTATTTTATATTGTCATATAAGCATATATATATATATATATATATATATATATATATATATATATACAGGCTATATATCTATATTTTGTGCCAAAAGTCAATAAAAATCACGCGAAAGTCACTAGAATATTATTACCGATGTCAACTCACCCCCACCCCCCCCCCCCACCCACCTTCGAAGATGGCGCGGCGATAGCAAGGGCATACGACCATTATCATAAAATCCACTCAAAACCCCCATGCAACTCCCTAACGGGAAAATGCAGTGTTGACAGATTGATTAATCTTATTAGTAGGTGAAAACCCTTCCCTCTTACTGATGGCACATGTACGGTAAGACGCATAGACCAATCGCAAAGACATATGCATAACAATCACGTGTCCTGATAATAGACTATTCCGGTTTACAAAACAAAAACCTCTATAATCTCCGCCGTGGTGATGTCTTCTGAAAACCTATATAACATTAATAAAAGAAACCCGACATCATTCTCTGCTGCACGGTTACGAGTTTATAAAAGATTCGTCATAGAGATAGAGATTCGTCATAGAGATAGGACAATAAACTGTTTAACCTATGTCAGTGTACTCACCAACAATCATCCATTCTAGAATTTAAAGGAAGCTTTGAAAAAAAAACTAGTCAGAAAGAGTTGCGAACTAAAGATTTTAAAATGACCCCAAAATAAAGGCATATACCTAGCATATACAAATAAGTACAACAGCCATTCTTTATCGGGAAAAACAAAGAAACAGTCAAAAATATATAACATATTACTTGATGACTTTTGTTTGTGCTGCTTTACCAAATTCAATGTCTATTGGTCGATAATTTAATATTGTTGATTGCGTTTTAGTAATAGTGCAGCGACCTTTGATACATATTTCAATATCGATATTAACGACTTTCTGTGTATAATAATACAGAATGTATCCTTACTTATAAAATAAATACGTGTAATACTAAGGGATGGAGGAAACGTGGAACAAAGGTGACAAAAAGTAACCCTTCGTTACGGACTAGTGATTTTCATATTACGTTTATTTAGCAGACGATTCACATAAATCAAGCCCATAAATCGTGGTTTAGTTGTTTTTTCATGCAAGTTATATATTAAATTATCAGGACAAAATATATAGGACATATCCTAACAATATGAATGAAAACACTGACAGTGAATATCTTGAACCCCTTTAAACGTGCGCTGGTTTAATGTCAAGGTTGTTCATCATTTTATGCAGAAGGGGTTCTCAACCTTGTCAAACACAGTCTACATGTAATCGTTAGTGCTCGCGAGCACTTCTTAATTTGCATGACTGCGAGCACATATATTTACGAGAGCACCAGGTTGTGAACGCCTGCTATACACGGTTTCCAAATACAAAAATTCTTTGAACGCAAACATGAAAACAACCATTAAAAAAGCCTAATAAATTTGAACAATCATTTTATAATGAGATCCCATGAAAAGTTCGCGATGAGATTCCTGCTTTTTGCAATGTGCTCATATTCTGCTTTTTCTTATTCATTATTTTTGCCCTAGATCTCTCTGTCACATTATGGTTTATGCATTTCCCGAATTTTTCAAGAGATTGTTACTTACAAAAGTGCATTGACAGAATCTATAATCAACTAAATATGATATATCTGAATTTTAATGGAGATTTCGTATATTTCTCCACAGTTATTGTTGTATTTACGTGTTATACATTAGTTACTAACGCTGAATGTGGGTGTTTCGAGCTATTGACGCAAATCAATAGATACAATGGTTTGGTCATGTGGAAAAATGCCATGTGATTCGTTAGTTTATAAAACATATACGAAGTGAGGAGATGCAGAAAGAAGAGCCAAGGGTAGACCTAGAGTACGCTGGATCGACAACATCAAAGAGACATTACACGTACACCAAATAACATTATCTGAAGCTGCCAGAAAAGCAAGAACATTGTATCTCCCTCGACACTCGTAAAGTGTAAAAGAGGAAGGAAAGAAGAAGAAGACGCAAATCAAAGGGTGACACAACGCAGTTCCATTTTATGGACTACATCCTGCTGGAAATCTTTTATGACCATTTTCCTGCTATAAAAGAGATTCGGTGGAAATTTGAGAACAAACACCAAAAAATACATATTCTTGTATATTATACGAATCTTTCCATTTCACTGATGATATGGCCAATAGTAAAAATAATAAATTTATGAAAAATCATATTATAGCGCTAAATATAGCACACTTCAACAGTCAAAAGTTATCACCAGGTTACAAATACAATGGAATCACTCTATAGCGCATTCTTTTATAATACCTTTCCCTATTTAACAACATTTTTCTTAATTTCTTATTGTGTACGCATATCCTACCATAATCTATGTTTTCAATTATCGATGAACAAAACAATGTGAAATATTGTGACAGAGCTTGTCTTCGAATTACACTAATATATTTGTTCAAACGCAACAAAAACCAGCTATCACAAAAGATAGCATAATTATAAGTAATCTGGCAATTGTCGCCAACAAAACGTGTGGGATGGCAAACTGTTTGAAACATCTTCTGCCAAATTTATAGCTATTAGATTGTGATTTTACTTTAATTTTGGCTGTGATAAATAACTGGACCTTAATCGTAAGCTGAAAATACTAATTTCGAATAAAAAATGTATTATGTCTACAAGAATATATTTTCGATTAAACGTTACTTTGGTATAGTAAATTTTTAAAAAAAAGATATTTTAAAAAATATGCGAAATCAATTTGGGGGTGAGGGAGGGGGGAGATCTACATTTTGAAATGTGCTTAAAATAAGCCATTAAATGGAAACCCTAATTCTATACGTTCAAATCCAGTCCCTCGTGAAATATATACAATACTGTTGACTAATAAATGTTAGTAGGAGAACGAAACTGTTGCGTCATATTGTACAGCTTGACGAGTGACATTCTCTTTGGAAATTTACATTAGTTGTGAACATATTAATCATAGTGACCAATGAAACTCGCGGAAAAAGCGAAATGAGTCATTTTGGAAGGCGGTTTTCCCCATTATCTGTTAGGTCTTATAATGTCGGCGGTCTAGTATCTGACGAACAATTGGAACTCCATTGCAGTCATTGGCTGGTTCTCCCATGCTGCCTGTTGGTGAACGCCGAACTAATTCCTAGATTTTCAGTCCCGCTATAAACACACCCTCTCCGCTGCATATAAATTATCATCTTCCCTGCCACAAGCTAATGGTTATCCGGAAACAATACAATAGCATGAAGCACAACAATTTTCCCGCTCTCAGAAATGGGCTGGTATTATGAGTCAGCGGGGCATACCACAGCTATGACATCACAGGGTGACACTAGAGGTCAGAGTGCGTGGGGGGGGGGGGGGGGGGTAGATGATTAGATACAGATGAGAAACGTGTGACGAGTGTTGCTGGCGTGACCGTCAATGATTATAACATATTGGCTAATTGGAAAACTGCCTTCTAAAATGACTAATTGACACTTCCTGTGATTTTCATTCGTCACTGTTTATACTTTGTGCCGACAGCCAACGGAATCACGGGAAAAGTCTTTAGAGTCATTTTAGATGGCTGTTTTTCAATTATCCAACTGGTTTTATAGTGCGAGGGTCCCGTTGGTGTTAGCCGCTTCTTCCTATTAATTTGTGTGTGTGACAGAGAGTAGGAATGGGAGAGGGGTGGTGCAGAAATAAACCAACAAATGTTTTGTGCGAGATCTGATCAGTGGTTTTCAAACGTGGAAGTATCTTGAATATGTAGTCAACTATGGCAGATATTTTATTTGGATCAACGGCTCGCAGATTGATGTGATGACGATTGTGCAGTGATATATCAGATTGTTTATCGCGGAGTGTTCAAAGAATCCACAAATGAAGACCACGTTCTGGAAAGATGTCAAATGATAATGATTTTCAGAAGGTTGAACTTCTCAAAACACTGCCATCAAAACTCTTACAGGGACAATTCTTATAACGCAGGTCACTTACAGTTACATGATGATGATTATGACGTAATCCCCTTAGCTATGAGCAGGTAGTTCCTAACAGCCCATACTTTTTCTGACAAAAGCATAGGCCCTCTTCAGTTGAGTAACCGAGGTGACGCCCGAACTTGCATATAGTTAGCAGTCTCAAAGGCATGGTTGTTTTAGGGGGGGGGGGTATGGATTCATGTTCATCTCCCGAAGTATTACGATGTAATATATAGTGTCTCGATCTGATGTGTGTGAATCAGACAAGGACAGCACCGCTTGGAACGCACCCACACACAAAAAACCCAGTGGGTTTATCCAAAATAGCTATGCGCACGGATCCCTAATAGCGTTAATTATTGACTTAAATTTCCGCCCGGATTTACATTGGTTGGCATACATAAGGTGACCAATGATCAGCCGTGGAAGGGTCATCCCCTTTCTACACAGTGATGCGAAATGGATATACCTGTTGCTGTCGATAGGTAACAAACCAGTCCCCAATAAAATGGGATTTCCCTTGAACTGTCGGCATGAGTGGGACAAGCATCAGTCAATTTGAGTGACACTATTTGGGAACAGAACGTATGACTATTCCAGAAAAGGACCTGGCCGACAGAAGCGGTGATAATGGACCGGGTTCTGTGGCGGCCAAGGTACCGGGTTTGAATTCCACAGGCTTGTTCATCCGGACCGTAATGGAAAACTACTTATATTGTCTAGAAAATTACTACAGGCAAAAAATGCTGGGTTGGTGTCCTGAATAGCATATGTTACCAATTGTTTTCTATATAACGTTCAATCTAACAATTGTATATGCATATTTTTTTCCCTCTTTGGCGGCCCTGGACACCCCAGCTTGCCCTTGTTCTGAACTATCTATGATCTAGTTTTGTTTTTAACTCAGCTGTGTTTAAAAAAAAAATAAAAATTGACACGTGCTGACCGCAGCGTAACCACTCATGATTAGAACGTTCGTGCAAAAACCCACGAAACATTACTGGCGCAGAGATCAAAGTCTTTGGAAAACAAATATCTAATCATCTAGTCTAGATGTAACGAGAATGCAGGAGCTAGGCGCGAACTGCAGCCGTGGACTTTGGTCTCCATAGTTGACTCCAGAATGGAGCCACATTCCAAAACAGTGACTCCTCTGATAGCAAGCCACGAATTGTCAAAAGTGGGGGTATAATGTTGAAAAAGTGTTAACATTTGAAGAGCAACCTGTTATTTGTAATAGAAAATGGTTACGTGTTTGCGATATTGTGAAACTGGAGTGACTAATTTCAACTATATTGGCGTTTCCAACCAAATACTTGCAATCAAACTCCATTTAATATCTGAATAAAGTTTGATCATGGCAACACAGCTTTCTGCATGCAATTTTACATTCTACACGATCTTATGTTTTTTTTTAAACTTTAAAATTACGCAGCTGTTGTACTGTTCTTACATCGGCACATTACGTTGATGTTTATACAAGTTTACCCCTGACAAAAATATAATTTGCAGTACTTTAAGATGACATTGTATGCTCCCAAGTGCATCGGAAATTTTCGTGCAAACGGGTTAAAACATTTTAACTGGACAAAAAAAAATATATATGTAAGAATTATAAAGATGTTTATGTTTACGTAAGAAATATAGAGATATTTATGTAAGAAATGTAGAGATGTTTATGTAAGAACTATATTGATGTTTATGTAAGAACTATATTGATGTTTATGTGAGGAACATGGAGATGTTTATGTAAGAACTATCTCATGTGACATATTCTTTCCAGAACGTGGTTTTCCTTATAGCTTTTCTGAACACTCCGCGATTCTGGATGAGTTGACCTGCTGCAGCTAGAGGCATGTTTAAGCAATCCGTTATATTACTGCACCATCGCCGTCTTGTGTGCCCTCTTCCCCTGTTGCCGTTAACTGCCTTCAGCTATTAATCTTTCCATTCTGCCATGTCTCTTTATCTTACCAAAAATACACAGCTTTCTTGTTAAGATGTTGTAAAGGAGCCATCCCTTTTCGACGTTTATTGATCTTAACACTTCTTGATTTGTCTTTTTAGCTGTCCATGGTATACGTAACATTCTTCTGTAGCATCTCATTTCGAAAGCAGTGATTATCTTCGCTATTGTTCTATTTAATGTCCATGCCTCGCTACAGTATATTGCCACTGGAACTACGCATGTTCTGATCATACATAGTTTGGCTTTTCTGCTGGTACCTTGTTACAGATTTTTCATTTGCACAAATTTCAATGTCGCCATTGCAATTCTTCTCTTGATTTCCACAGTGCAGTATCCTGAACTATTCATGTGTGTGCCCAAATACTGGAAATTTGTTACGTCCTCTAGTCGAAACTGTCAACTATTATCTTTGGTTGTACTTTAACTTATAATTTTTATTTTCTTCATATGTGTGAACTATAGGAATGTTTAATATTACCCAGGGCCGTAGATATGATTGCCTCAAGGAGGGGGTTTTACCTAATGTTGAAGACCTTTTTGTGAAACATCGATAAGAGAGGGGGTTCTTACCGACGTTTTGGTTAAGTTCCTAGTACTAAAAGTCATGTTCAGCATTTTCAGATAAGCACATGAACACCACAAACCCATCCCGTATCTACGGGCCTGATGTTCTCACTCGTTTCATCAAGGGGACGCCATTGATACTCAAGAAGTACAAAAAAATGTCAGAGGCGTTCTAAAAATAAAACGGCTTCATTCATAAAAGATAACGGGGTTACTATGGAAATAAATCATCAATATTAGATAATATCAGCACTGTGGCCAGCCGCGCATGTCGAAAGAGGCGATTACGGAGGTTTCGTTCACGGATTGGATCTCACCCAAAAGAGTCATACAGAGGTACGATGCGTTAGGGCGAAAGGCGCAGAAATCGCATCTAAACTGTAAAGCAGAATACAACGTCCTCCGTTCTTCGGGCTGCATCCTGCTGATCTGCAGAAGCTTGAGAACGAACGCAGAAGTCCCCAAGACGTTATAAGTAGTTTAACATTAACAACTGTTTACACATTTTTTGTAAAATAGTCATGTAAGGAAAAACTAGCTGTATTCAATGTTTATGTTTGCAACCAACCCGTGTTGTAAAGTCACAAATTTCGTAGTGTGTCCTTGAACCCAGATATTCGTATCTGAATCAAATCAGACATCCCAGGCCGTTAATGCTCAAACTTGAAACCGTGAAAAATGCCTGTATCTAAAATATTGAACTCGATAATGCTCTCAGATTACCAGCTGTCACTTCATGACATGACGGTATTACTATCTGTCAGTTGACAAAATCCAACTTGAATTACAAGACACTTCAATGTTTTGTGCACACACACACACAAAAAAAAAAATAAACTCCACTGCCTTGTGCAGAAAACAAGAGCAACAAACACATATTTTATCAAGAAATTGTCAATAACAACGTTTCATAACTTGTATAAGATTTGAAATTGGACAATCTGAAATTGGTTTCCATCATCAATCAAACATCTTTCAACTTCCTGCCAGACGTGTATCTTCACTAACTTATTACATTGCGTTAATTAGCCAATCCCTGATGATCTTTCCGTGTCATCGTGTCATATATATTGCTCATATAGGTTTCACTTCTCCAACTTTTGATGCATTTGACATCCATGTTTTTGTGTGTTTTTTTAAATCTCAAAATTGATTAAATATATACCGTATTATACAGGTAAGGTACTATTAAGGTATACCTACTATAGGGCGCTGAATAAGAAATTGAATTCATTTAAAAATAAATGTCGGGAAGAATTCAAGTCAAACATGCCAGTAAGAGAAGACACCAAATGGTATTATGTTTCTACAACAATAAGACGAAAACGATGGACATATCAAACATGTACTTAGAATGAATCTTCTTCATCTTCAGCGTTCGTTCTCAAACTCCCGCTGGATCTTCCTTATAGCAAGACCATGGTCCAACTAAATTTCCAGCAGGCTGTAGTCCAGAAAATGGAAATGCGTAGTGTCGCCGTTTTATTTTCGCCAATGCCCTGACACATCCATCTTAGGCGAGACTTAAAATGAATGAAAACAGACTGCCATTTCAAGCATTAAAATGGACACCAGATGGAAAAAGACAAAGAGGAAGCACAATAGCATCACAACGCTCGAAAAGGAGAACTCTGGTTTCTGCCCTATGCACCGTATTCGGCGCTAAAGGAACATGGATAGATATATATAGGACCGTAGACACATTTTCACCAAGAAATATTTGCCCGTTGTTACTTGTAATCCTCTGCTTGATCAGAACCATATTTTGGCTAAATTCCTAGTATTAATAGTCATGTTCTATCTTGCGAAGGAGATTTGGAGCTTATCGGAGTAAAAATGGCACCCCTTTATCTACGGGTTTGGTTGCACTAAATTTGGGAAGTAAGGGATTGCCATATTATTATTGATCTCCGTGGCATAGCGATTAAACCATTAGACGTGTTTAAGAGGTCTCGCGTTCGATTCCTGGTCGTGACGTCTTGTTTACAAGTGTATTTTCGGAGAATTCTTGGGATTGTTGCTTAAAGCTATGGACGCATGCTGTGAGTGGCAGTTTAGTCAGACGGAATGGTTCTTCGTTTAAAAGGGCGGAGTACATACAGGGAACCCGAATGCAATGAAGTCAAATCTTTACGCATTTTGAAGTTTTCTTACGCACTGGCTGAAGGTAGACAAAGATGAAAGAGGTTTACCGACAACGATGAAAGAAGTTTAGAAAACTATGACAACGATGAAAGAGGTTTATTGAAAACTATGACAACGATGGAAGAGGTTTATTGAAAACTATTACATCGGTGGAAGAGGTTTTTGTGATAGTGGCTGCGGCGGTGCTTAATTGCTAAGTTTAATTAAAAAGTGAAGGTGATGATATCTTTGAGGCATACTGGATGACAAATACTTGAAATCTTTAGAACGGACATATTTCTGAGGAATTCATAAAATACATATTGAATGAGGTGCTTCAATGAAAACTAAGCAACCAACACACAACTAAAGAATGTTCATAAGTAAAATAGTAGTAGGTATATGTAACTGCACGGTGTTATTAACTGAACACTATGATTTACTTTTCATTGACCACTGGGATCTACTTTTCATTGAACACTGGGATCTACTTTTCATTGAACACTGGGATTGAACTGAATGAATTGAGGGCAGTTCTAGTTCAGTTGTACAATAATTTCCAAAGAGGAGTGATCCAGTGGACACCGTCACACTGTAACATTGAAGGGAATTAAGTTGCAGATAGACTGGCCAAAGAAGGAGGGAAGTTACCTCAAGAAGACTGTCTAGTCAGTTATGAAGAAGTGAAGACCATCATTAAAGGCAACTATAACAAAAAGTGGAAAGAAGACCACCATAAATATAATGCAGATGACGGGTATTACCAACTGTCCAGAAGAGACCAGGTTATCCTGCTGCGCCTCAGAACTGGTCACAACAAAATGAGACATCATTTGTACACCAAATTCAAAATAGGTACAACTGGGCTCTGCCATTGCAGCCTTGCAAATATGACAGCAGAACATATCCTACAAGAATGCCCCCAGTATACAGACCTGAGAAACAAAACATGGCCCACCCCAATCAGTGTTGAAGAGAAACTGTATGGCACAGTGTACACTCTAAAACAGACAGCAGCCTATATCATAGAATCCGAAGTCCCAACCTGACTGAGTAATGATCGCCGAAGAAGAAGAACACTGGGATCTACTTTTCATTTAACATGGCTTTAAAAGGCTTGTTTTCATTTTGCTCGCAGGCCGTCCATTAATTAACAAAGAGTCACAGACTTAAGTATCAGCAAAATCAGCCACCAGGAAGTGTCACTCAACAGCAGAGCAACTACTAACAATTCTGTCATTGATCTGCTTCATAACCGCCCGTAAAAACAATGGTGAGATATATTTTTGTTACATTTCTCCTTACTCCTAAAGACACCCACCGCCATCACCACACAAGATCACATGATGGACATGTTCTAATTGATATAGAAGATAATTTTGAATGAAGGAAAACAACTAAAACCGTTGTTTATTTAGACTTTGTCCCGGTAATAGATCATATGATGGTTGATTTAAACTAAATATCCTTGTCGTGTGTACGTACAACTATGCGCATGACCTCCTTAACATCATGTGACAGAATAGAATGCTGCCAAAATTTCAGATGTGGTTTTGATAAATATAGACATGACGATATTAATATCACTAAATTACCATATACAATTTGTGATTGGTCGAATATCATATTGAGGATGTAGCGATCCTATTAACCCCAACATTTTTTGACTAGGGATTTTACTGTCTATTGTCTTTCCCCATTTGTTATCCACTCTTGCCGTTAAGCGTAGGGGTGGTTGGAACTCGAGCTTGCGTTCTAAAGACAGATGTGTGGCCTCGGCTGTGCTATGACCGTGTCTGTTCAGGATGTCCCTGACGTTTTCTATCCATCTTTTCCGTGATTTTATAGGTAACATAAATATGTTCAGTAGATTACCATTGCTTTCTGAGCGGTCCTGATGTACAGTTGCCTGCAGCAGTGTGTGATCTTATCGCCTCACATCAGACCTTATCATGTCACATCAAACCGTATCAGGCCATATTAAAACTTATCTTGTCACATCAGACCTTATCATGCCAAATCAAACTTTACCATGTCATCTCTATACAGGTCTTAAAATTGCATTCCTTAGCAGGACTTATCAGTGGCATCATATTTGATCATGTGTCTACACGGCTCATCATGTCACCACTACAAATGCCTTAATATGTAGTCCCTTGTCAGGTCATATTATGTCGCCTCTATAAAGCCTTATATGATGATGAACCTCCTTCGCAAGTCAAGCTCAGATTGGTATTGAAAATAAAGTCAGTTAGGTGTGGTGTTTGTGCGTCCTCAGATGTGGCTGCGACTCCGCACACTCGTGTCAGTAACTTAACAAGAATATGTAGATTTAATATGTGGACCAGTAACATAAGACTATGTAGATTTAATAACTGGGTTAAACTTAAGTAGAAAAGTGCCTTTTTATGTGGGTCAGTAACTTAACAAGAATATGTAGATTTCATAAGCTGCTCAGTAACTTAAGAAGAAAAATACCGTTGCTATGTGGTTAAGTAGCTCAACAAGAATATGTAGATTTCATAAGCTGCTCAGTAACTTAAGAAGAAAAATACCGTTACTATGTGGGTAAAGTAGTTCAACTAGAAAATGTAGATTTAATAAGCAAGTCAGTAATTGGCTTTGTGAACAACAACAGTAGCAAAAATAATGTTGTAGTATATACCGGTAATTGTAGTGTAGAAGACTAGATTCTTACCTTTTCATCTTTATTCCTTCGTGTGTACCTTCTTTGAGGAGCTGCATTAATTGTACCAGTAGACGTCACGATAAGATCAACATTTCTTATGTCTGTTATAACATTTGACACACGGCCTCGTTTAGCTTGTGGCTCCCACTCTCCGTCAGAGAAGTCTGAAGAATAGTCCTGGCTGTCTTGAGAAGCCTCAGTGCTGTGGTCAGCATCAATAACTGGGGGCACAAATCCACTTTGAGTGACAGAATCCCACGTTCTGTTCTGCTGTGCAGACTGAAGCTCCAAGAATGACTGTTCAATATTAGCCAGAGTTGTTGGGGTCAAAGTTGGAGTAAGTCCAGTTCCAGAACTTACAAGAAAATTTGGCAAATACTGCAGAGAGAATTTATTTTTAAAAAAAGATATTACAAATCAACATAAAACTGAGATGCTCATTTTTTTGTAGACAAAAAAGAAAACATTATGGAGTGCTGTGAAGTGACATGAAAGAGTGAAATATAGTCCTAAACGCTGATTCCAATTAACGTGACTTATCTTGGCTGATGAGATTAATTATTGATAACTTTACTATAATTTTGCACTACTAGCCAATGAGAAGAATGGAAAAAGTTGAATTAGCCAAGATAAGTGATGTTAATTGGAATCTGCGTGCATGATTATTCTAGAGTAGGAGTTCAGCAGAAACTGATAAGTCTACATAGGTAATAGCGAGTTGCGTATCAGGATCGCCTATGCCACCTGTCACGACACTTACTGATAATAGGCTGTAGCATTATAAATGTAAATGTATTATTAATAATAGCAATATATGCGCATATAAATTAGCCTAGGCCTATATATATATATATATATATATATATATATATATATATATATATATTATTTATATATAACTTGAACACAGATTAATGAAGATAATGAAATATTGTAGGACTGGTCATGTTTTGATAAAATTATGAATGGCAATATATTATTTAATTATAATTTTTACTGGCAAGCATGAAAAAAATCCACACCGGGGAAGAGTAATTTGGTTGCTGCTGCTGCTGCTGTGGATGTTGCTGGAATGCTGGGTGGTAAGGCTGCTGTCGATGCTGATTTTGGTGAGATTGATAGTGATGTTCAGGAGGTGGAGGCCCTATAACGTTATTGTTAAAGTTTCTAAGTGGTCCTCTCATGGCATGATGGTCTAAATGTTGTTGAGAATGATGAATATGATGCGCGTGTTGCTGTGAGTACTGATACCCGGCTTCCTGGTAAGGTGGGCAGTAGTAATCTTGATAAACATTGAATGACTGGTTATAATCCATCGTCATGTTTCTGCAGTTCTTTCAATTACAACTTACAGTAAAAACAGTGTTTCAGATATAATCCTTAGAATTGCTTATTCAACAAGGAGTCATTTAAATTTAAAGGCGAAAATGAGAACATTAACATTTTAACCAAGTTCTATCATTTTCTGATCATTTCGTCACTTGATAATTGTCGAAATATTCAATAATGTTATTTTCAGTATTGTTGGTACGGATATTTTGTTGTGTTTATTAATTTACATGATCAATCATTATTTAAATTAAGATTCAGAATGTATTTAATAAGACCTAGTTGATCATTGAATGAACTATGACCTCTGATCTGATTGGTAGAACTATCAAATCGCAACAAAAAAACAACTACTAGTTCTGAACAATACTTTAATTATGAAATATGAGCACAATTTTTATATGTATCCATGTCTATGTTACTTCCTTCAGGTTTTTGATACCTAATGACAGTTTTCCGCATGTACACTAACTTGTACATATGTTTACAGATTAGGCCCCCCCCCCCATATTCATCCCGCATGACAATACAGACTGGTGACCCCATCCCTAAAATATGAGGTCATCACCAGCCAATCAGATCATCCCATTCCCAAGCTGACGGGACCAAGAGGGTTGTTTTCTAGGACATCTTAACCTAACTTTACAAATGTAAAATAACATCCTTTGCAGCTTACACATTGACTTGATTACATAAGGAAACTCATGTTAAGTGATACTCCTACACGCTATATTCACAAGAGATGATGAAAATTAACGCGTTGGCTGAAAATTCCCAACATAAGTGTTGTCCTAGTTTCCTCTAGTTTCATTCATTAGGCCCTACTTTTTTTGTATGCTTCACAAACGTACGACTTTTGCATGAATTAAGCAATTTGTAAATTAAAGAAACTACATGAAGTTAAAAGTATATAAATTGAGTAACATTATCGTTTATCTGATGTATGTTTAACTGAAAGTTATCAAAGTTATAAATTTATATTCAAAACAAGTGAAACTTACCGAAGAATTTTCAACTCCGCCATTAGCCATGGAGGATAAAATGTCGGCCACATATTTGGTTGACTCGGCATAGCTGGTCGCTGTTGTGAGAACTTCTGACTGAGATGTATACATTTTTAGTCTGCAAAGACGAGTTCCACGATGAAAGAACACTTCAGTGAGACTTCGTTGTTTAAATCGGTGTACCAGACTGGCGTCACGGCACAGCTAATGTCGGGTATTCAAGGCAGGGAGATTCGTGAATGAGTCACTACTTCGTTTTGAAATGGAAAACCCGTACACTCGCTGATATACTGGCCTGACTCACCGTGAATCATCGTCTATATTTAGCATCATTACATCATCAATCTCAAAGACAATGTCACGTGATCGATTCTAAATTTAGAAATCCGATGCAAACGTCATCAATTGTACCGTACATATTCTGATAATTCTCAAATGTTTCCATGTGCCAGGTTTGTTGCAGTGGGCGATCATGTTTCCCTCTACAACTCCATATGCATGGTGTTTTAGCACTTCTGTTGCTATTTATTACACTATACGATATTGCTAGACTGCCCGTAATTTCTTCTATCCTTCTTTCATGGGTTTAAATCAGGGTCTCAACGTGGGCAAACCCCCACCCGGGGGCGGTGAGAGACTTCAGGTGCGGGATGCACGATCAAGAGGGCATCATGGGGGCGATGTAGGATCATTGGACGATGCGGGGGGGGGGGGGGGGAGGGAGGCGGGTACGATATAACTTTAGAGAACACTGAACAAGTTAAATATGGTACACAAAATAAGGTCACTTGCTACTATTTATAATACAAAAAGACGAGAGGTACAATTCTGGTTGATATTTGAAATCTATCTGAAACCCGTGGTAGGCATGTCAAACTGCGAACGAGAAGAAGAAGAAACCTGATCTCAACCTTATTGGAACCAGTGACAATGTTATGTTGAAAATATGTGTTGTTTTTAACTATATGCGCCTCAAGTTTTTTTCTGTAAACCTGTTACTTGAACATAAACATATAAAACAACGTGACTACAATCAGATCTGTTTTTTTTTTTAATGAATAAGAATTTGTCGAATACAGAGAGTAGTGTTGACTCAAGTATTGTAGGTGAATTGATGCCACCTAAAATAACCAGGTTCAAATCTTGTCTGTTGCCTTCTGATTTGTGTGTGTAAAACTCAAATTTTTCCTAATTATCTTATGCGGCGTGACATAAATTTTAGTACATCATACTGTTGTTTGTATAATTGCTGTCCTCAACAATGACATAAGCAATGACCACAACAATTATGGTCAGTACTGTGCTCCCCATCGATGCCAACACCTTGAAATGGAGATTTGGCTTAGTCCAGAAAACAGACGTCCAGCAAGCACAATTTTTTAATCGTTACTTTGCTCGCCCTGTGAAGTTTTCCAGGCAGGAACAGTGCCGGATTCTGAACCTCGACATAATCCACCCCCCCCCCTCCGCCCCAGTAAATATCATACACTGGAATGGAGAAGGAGTTAAAAAAAAAACAGAAATATAAAATACCTTGCACCAGAAAGAGATTAGTATTTGATACATACATGAAACCCACCTCAATGAAAAAATAACAATCAAGCTACGAGGGTACCAATGCTTTAGAGTTGATAGGAGAGATGGACTAACATGAACACCAAGAAAACGGAGGTAATATTTCAACCCAGTGAACAATACTATGACCCAGTCATCAAGGTCAATAATAGTAATTGTCTCCTACCAGTTGACAGATTCACTTATCTCGGTAGTACTTTCTCCAGAGCTGATTGTATTGATGCCGAAGTCAACAGCAGAATCTCTAAAGCGACTGTTCTATTTGGAAGATTGCTACAATGTGTTATACGCGTGTGATACATGGACAGTGTACAGCAGACACGCCATAGTGTTTAGTCACTTTCACACATGCTGTGTCCGCAAAGTTCTAATGGTAGAATGGAAAGGATACATTACATGATATTGAAATCCTCGCTAAAGCCAATATCCGAAGCATTTATACAAGGCCCAACTGAGAGGGTGGGATATGTTGTATGCATGCATGATTCCCAGAACAGTTGATGTATGTTGTATGCATGCATGATTCCCATAACAGTTGATGTATGTTGTATGCATGCCTGACAAATGATTCCCAGAACAGTTGATGTATGTTGTATGCAGTGCCTGACAAATGATTCCCAGAACAGTTGATGTATGTTGTATGCATTGCCTGACAAATGATTCCCAGAACAGTTGATGTATGTTGTATGCATTGCCTGACAAATGATTCCCAGAACAGTTGATGTATGTTGTATGCATGCCTGACAAATGATTCCCAGAACAGTTGATGTATGTTGTATGCATGCCTGACAAATGATTCCCAGAACAGTTGATGTATGTTGTATGCATGCCTGACAAATGATTCCCAGAACAGTTGATGTATGTTGTATGCATTGCCTGACAAATGATTCCCAGAACAGTTGATGTATGTTGTATGCATTGCCTGACAAATGATTCCCAGAACAGTTGATGTATGTTGTATGCATTGCCTGACAAATGATTCCCAGAACAGTTGATGTATGTTGTATGCATTGCCTGACAAATGATTCCCAGAACAGTTGATGTATGTTGATGAGCAGATGAGCTCCTTACAGGAAAACCACTGGCTGGTTGACAGAAGAAACTCTCCAAGGACTCTCTCAAAGTGTCCGTAAATAGCTTCAACATCGGCGCTACATGTCTCTCAGAATCGCCCATTGGGGCACAGCAACACCAGCAAAGACGTTCGAGTCGTTGAGAAGCAGAAAATCTCAGAGGCACAGAGAAAACACTTGCTACCCAATAAAAACAGAACAGCAAACATACAGGTCACAATTCTGATAATGCGTGTCTCAAATATGGCATGTGATCCTAATACTGTATGGTATTGATGAGTTTGAGAACGATGTGGAACATTAATTTTGTTTCAAATTGAAAAATACAAAATTTAGCATGTAACTGGATGAGTCTATCTTTCCTGGAAATATTTGCTTGCTTCTCGCATATGCCCACATTTTTGAAGTTGGATCAATTCTACAAAAGCATTGGAAGTCACCAGATAGATAGTCAGTCTTCAGATACCTTCAGCACGACAATCAATATAAGGTAACTGCGTGAAACGCGACAACAATTGTACTTACGTAAAACACAGGTTTTTTATAATAGTTTCACTCAGACACAACGGACTATCAATACAAATTTATTGATAGTCCGTCGTGTCTGAGTGAAAATATTATAAAAACCTGTGCTTTACGTAAGTACAATTACATCTTTCAGCAAGTGATAACTGACTGATTCGAATCTGTTTTTTTTTTATAACTCTTCTTTTGATTCCTATATGCTGCACTTTTCTTGCAACATCACACTTCCCCTCCCAGGTAATGCATTCTAGTCATAGATGCGGAAGAAGAAATAATCCTAATATCTTTCAACTGTTCCAACTCATTAAAGGTAGCATTAGCATATATTTCATCATTTGACTCCTACAATCAGTGTAGACAATAATATTCCCATATGAGGATATCTGACTGATTAGAAAGCCTGGAATTCTATATGCACTGGAATGTCAGTATAACGTTTCCTGGAAAGTGTAATTACCACTTCAATGGAAGTTGTAAATTTGATAAGTTTACTTTCCCACTCTTCTTCAGGTTATATGTCCCCTAATGTACATACCCGTTTAATAACAGCCACTGCCTTTACCCTGTTTCCATTTATGTTTTCAATATCATCTTGTAGTGGATTGTTCTTGTTGTATTGTTGTAGGATGAGGAATTGATGTAACTGGTTGAAGATGTAATGAAATACTAATGTAGTACTCGCTGATGTATTGGAGCATTGATAGTGCGCATTGATGTAGTATACGCCGCAGTATTGGAATTCTGATAGTAGGGCACTGATATAGTGGGATACTGAAGTCGTGAGGACATGGATAATGGAGGTGCTGACTTCATACATACACAGTTATGGGGCTACATAGATGATGATACCATTTGTCAGTTATGGAAGATATGTCTGATATCTTACATTTCTTTCCCATTTAATTTTCCCCTTGAATGATATACTTAGCAAGATCAAAGACTATTGTAATGCATACATTCAACATGTCTTGCTATTTCACTAGATATAATTGTGCCATATATGCGTCATATCTTTCAACGGTAAACTCATTGACGTCTTGGAATGTAAGTCGTCCCGTGTATTATGTGAGACAGACATGTGTTTTGTTTGTGAAGACTTCTTATAAAATGATTACCAGAAAAAGTCACGTACTCTATGGCACGAGCTGCCATCGCACTCTTTTGGACCAATATAAGATAACAGGTGCATTATGGGTGATATTTCTTAAGATATTGTCCTTTAAGTTTTAAAGGAGATTGGACAATGTAGAATAATTGTCTTGTTCAATTAACGTTGGTTAGGAAACAAAGACAATCACGAATAAATAATAATATTCTGTTTAGTCATACGTGTTGTAACTATGACGGCGGATATTGTTTAACAGAAAAAAAATTAAGCAATTTTTGGAGGCATATTGTTAACAACAGACAAAATGGACAAATAATGAGCAGACTGAAACAATGATCAGTGTTTGTGAATGCTCTGACTTAGTCAAGTGGGGCTTGTTAGGTGAGCAGAGTGACGCCATAGCCTAGTAATTAAAGTGTTGACAGTGTCAAGTGGTAAACGTGCTGAATGTGTCAAGCGGTAAGAGTGCTGGCAAGTGGTAAGTGGTAAGGGTGCTGGCCGTGTTAAGTACGTAAAGTACTGGCAGTGTCAAATAGTTAGAGTGCTGACAGACAGTATCACTTAGTTAAACTGTTGACACTAACAAGTACTTAGAGTGCTGACAACGTCAAGTTATATATGTGCTGACACTGACAAATGATGAGATTGCTGACATTGTCAAGTTATAAGAGTGCTGACATTGTCAAGTTATAAGAGTGCTGACATAGCCAAGTGGTAATAGTGCTGACATTGTCAAGTGATGAGAGTGCTGACATAGCCAAGTGGTAATAGTGCTGACATTGTCAAGTGATGAGAGTGCTGACATTGCCAAGTGGTAAGAGTGCTGACATTGTCAAAAGATTAGAGTGCTGACATTGCCAAAAGATTAGAGTGCTAACATTGTCAAAAGATTAGAGTGCTAACATTGTCAAAAGATTAGAGTGCTAACACTGTCAAAAGATTAGAGTGCTAACATTGTCAAAAGATTAGAGTGCTAACATTGTCAAGTGGTAAGAGTGCTGACATTGTCAAGTGGTAAGAGTGCTGACATTGTCAAAAGATTAGAGTGCTAACATTGTCAAAAGATTAGAGTGCTAACATTGTCAAGTGGTAAGAGTGCTAACATTGTCAAGTGGTAAGAGTGCTGACATTGTCAAGTGGTAAGAGTGCTGACATTGTCAAGTGGTAAGAGCGCTGACATTATCAAGTGGTAAGAGTGCTGACATTATCAAGTGGTAAGAGTGCTAACATTGTCAAGTGGTAAGAGTGCTGACATTGTCAAGTGGTAAGAGTGCTAACATTGTCAAGTGGTAAGAGCGCTGATATGGTTACGTGATTAGATCAACAAAGTGATTCTTTAATCCTATATATCTCACATCCATCGTATGAAATGACGCAGTAATTATGTTCCTTCTATTAACCCCTTAATACAGCTCCTTAAATACCGCCATGTGCTTCTTCTGTACGAGAAACAGGTAAGAGAAACAGGTCCAAGGCATTCTAGTTCTCAATAATTTTATGGTTTTGTGTTTTGATTGTTATTTGTTTCTTTAAAAAAAGTCCCAGTTTAACCACAAAGTAGAAAATTGTCCGTGTTCTATGTTTTATTATTTTTTATTTATTTTTTACTATTGATAGGTAGATATTTTACAGTAACCATTCTACCTCATTTAGTATTTCCTACTCATGTGCTTCTGGTTGCTCAACATTTCTTTAACCATCAATCACAACGTAGAATCGAGTTTGCGTTTGAAAGTACCGTGCCTGGTTATCACTAGACTTTAACTACCAACTGCTAAGCTTTAATGTTGTTTTGTTGGAGCGGGGTTGGGGTAGGATAAGTGAAAGTGCTTATTTACTTTTACCTATTCACATCGATACCGATTTACTTTTCCTTATTCACATCGATACCGATTATAGCCCATTGGGTACGAAACGACCAGGTTACCCTAGGTATCTACCTAGCTCCATTATTTCTTTATTCAATGTAAACGTAGTTGTGTTATAATTTGGTGTTTACCTATAAGTGTTCATTTGCCTAGACAAGAATTGACCAGAATTAGCTTAACTACGGTTCGTTCCCAAACTAGCGAGCTCAGTTTATTGCAATTTCTCGCAAACTGTTGTATGCATTCTACTGCATTTTTGCACGCAGTTTTATATTACTGATTACTGTAGCAAAAATGAGGTACATAAACTCACAATTAACTTAGATTGCGCACTATTACGAACTCCTGTAATCTTTTTGAATATATTTTAGAACATAATATATGGATATAATTAACTTTTTATATCTAAATATAGAAAATGATCCAGAAAAGCAAACATGGTCTGGCAGCACTAAAATGTAACGACAATTGTGGATATAGAACATAGGCTACTTCTTCTGCGTTCTCAACAGCTGGTCCTTTCGGTTATAGAATATAACCAGGGACTCCTCACACTGGTCCTTTTAGTTATAGAATATGGTCAGTGACTCCTCTGGTCCTTTTAGTTATAGAATATGGTTAGGGACTCCTCAAACTGGTCCTTTTAGTTATAGAATATGGTCATGGACTCCTCAAACTGGTCCTTTTAGTTATGGAATATGGCCAGGGACTCCTCAAACTGGTCCTTTTAGGTATAGAATATGGTCAGTGGCTCCTCAAACTGGTGCTTTTAGTTATAGAATATTGCATGGGACTTCTCAAACTATCTACTGCACAATCTCAACGTTTGGAACACATTCAGAATGAGGGTATGCGGATAATTCGGGTGTAGGTGTAATACATCTATCGCGATGATGACACGTGCTGGGATTAGTCTCTACCATGTCAAGACATGTACTGACATGGGTGTAATACTACATGAGAGCTACAAGCGACAAGATGTATCACCTGCACGGAGACATAATTGATGTTAAAGATTCAAGATTTCAACGTGTTATACCATGGATGACAGATGTGGAGATATTGCCCATGTCACCCCTGTTGAGGAAATACTCAAATAGGAAGAATATATAAGAGCTGGTGAGAATCAATCATTTCTATCATGCTATCGAAAGATTCAAATCACCCTCAGTATATAAAAAATTATACTGGTAACAATAGCACATATACCAAATTCCAGTGATAACAATAGTTCTTATAGCAACTATTAATAACAGTAGTGCATCTACCACATCGCAATAATAACAATAGTGCATATACCAAATCTCAATGATAACAATAATGCATATATTAAATCTAAATAATAACAGTAGTGTATATATCAAATCTAAATAATAACAGTAATGTATATATCAAATTTCAATGATAAAAGTAGTTCATAGGCCCTATTCATTCATTCATTGGTACCATGCCTTCCGGCGAAGGCGATCATGTTTTTCCACAGTCCTCCGTTTGTTATACATTTAAATATAGTTTCCTATGATTTTGCATCATTCTAAGCTTTCAAGCCATCCAACATTTTCGCACGTTGTCTTCCTCTATCTCTCTTACCCTCGATCTTCTAGTTGTTGCTATGCTCTCCAACCCACTTCTTCTCATGACATGACCCAGAAACTGTGATTGTCATCATCTAATACAGTTAATAAGTTCTCTATTTGAGTTGACCAGTTGTAGAATTACAGCATTACTCTTTTTAGCTGTCCATGATATTTTCAACATTCTTCTATAAAACCACATCTCTGTGGCCTCCATATTTTTTCTTGCAATATTGTCTATTGTCCATGCTTCATTACCATATAACAGTATAGGCTCTATGTAACATTTTAGTATATTCTTTCTTACTTCTATTAATAATGAATTATTACACAAGATGTTCCTCAACTTCTGGAATGCTGTTTTTTTCCTGTGCTGTTCGACTTTTTATCCCATTGACGCATTTACCATCTGAAGTAATAATTGTGCCCACATATTTAAATTTGTCTACTTGTTTTAAGAAATGTTCCGTTGACCTTGATGTTACATTTAGAAGGGTTACATGTTTCAGATGTAACCAGTACTTCTGTTTTCTTGGTGTTCAAGCTGAGACCTTTGCGCTCTCTTCTACTATAGTTGTAATCAATTGTTGTTGTTATTTTTCACTCTTTACTACCAGAACCAAGTCGTCAGCACACCTCAAGTTATTCACATTATACCCACCAACAGCTATTCCTGGCATATTTTCTATAGATTTAAAAATCATTTCACTGTATAAGTTGAACAGATCAGGTAATAGCACACACCCTATAGGCCCTATGCCAAATATTAATAGCAGTAGTGCATCTACCAAATTCCAATAAAACAATAGTGCATCCGCCCGTGTGTTGCCGGAGCCCGAAAGGGGAGCAAAGAATAGCAACACTGTTTACGCATGTCGTAAAAGGCGACTAAGGAGGTTATGTGATGGAGTTGGCTGTCCCATCCCATATAGGGGCAGTAACCCAAAGCCGTGCTGAAGTCGGATGTGTCAGGCCGAAAGGCGCAGATATCGAAGCAATGCTGTAAACCATGACACAACGCATTCCGTTCTCCGGACTACATCCTGCTAATCTGCAGGAGTTTGAGAACGAACGCAGAAGAAGAAGTAGTGCATCTACCAAATCTCAATGATAACTGTAGTGCGTACACCAAATTTCAACACAGATTATGAAGTGGAATCTTAAAGAAAATGTAGGCCTACCTCTTAAGCTATATTCCTTTCAGCGGCGGAAATTATTCCAATTTGGATATATCAGAACTATAAATCATCAACACATTGTGGGGGTCGCGGTTCTGGTAATCTTTCACCACATCCTTGTTGAAAAAAAGGCTGTTATAAAAGTTCTGCTAAAGTTAAACATGAATTGATGATTATGTGTACCTTAGTGTCACTTTTAGCACATAAACTAACCCTGCGTTTTATTACCGAACAAATTCCTTAGTCGTTTCCCTTTATACGATTCTATCCTATTAAGATATGAGAAAAGAGAATTCATAATTTGACCAGAACTGGTAGTATAATGAACATCTCAATTATCCACTATCTTCCAGAAGAAGAAAATATATAGTGCAGTATAAATTCTTCAAATTACACGAAAACGATGGACTTTTTAGACAAGACTGAAATAATAAGTCACTTCTAGAGCACCGACATGACATTGTTTTGAACAAGTAATAGTATCTGTAGTAGTAGCCAGACGATACAGAATAGAGACATAACTGTAAAGAGAACAACACATTTTAAGATCTAACTGTTCTAATATAACTTTAAGATATAGACCTAAACTCAGAAAAATAACCAGCTCTGTAACTGTGATCCACTGATTGTTCTTGACATTTAACCTTTTTCAACTAACTCCACATGTTCAGGCACGAAGATACAACTTGTGAGTCTTGATGGATGAAGTAATTCCACAAACGGTCATCTCATTATCTCCGTTTATATTTTTCTAAGTCTTCTCATGGAGTCAATCTCCGTTTATATTTTTGTAAGTCTTATCAGGGAGCCAGTCTCCGTTTATATTTGACTAAAGTCTACTCATGGAGACAGTCAGCACACAAATTTTAATTTTGTCATCTTAGCCATGGTGAGACTTCTTTGAAAAAGTGTGAGTGGTGTTCAACAACATCCTAAGACAAGAGTGAAGAATTCCTGTATGCGTAAAGTAACTTTCATTTTTGTGCCGGGACATGCGGGAGTCCGGGGTAATGAGAGAGCAGATAGGTTGGCCGCACACGCTGCTACTACAGCTGTTGTGAAGCAATGGATCGAGCAGACATTTTGAACACCTACGGGAAAACGTACGAGCAAATAATTGTATAAACGACGATGACTTTTGTTCATGACTAGAATAATGGAATTTAGTTTGAGGTGTGGTGTCGCTAGAAAGGAGCGGTTTCATGGGCAAGAAAGAATTATGGTCAATCAACTGCGTACTGGGACCGCCAGTCAACGTGTAATGGCGGCTACACTCAAGGAGAGATCTGAACAACTTTATAACATCATATGAACACAACTTTATAACTTCATAGTAACACAAATTTATAATGTAACATCACAGGAACACAACTTTATAATATAACATCATAGGAACACAACTTTATAATTTCATAATAACACAACTTTATAATGTAACATTATAGGAACACAACTTTATAATGTAACATCATAGGAACACGACTTTATAATGTAACATTGTTTTACCTAGCCCACAAAATATATATCAGTATCAAGCTTTGATGTGGTCACCAAAGGGCAAGAGAAAACGAGGAAGACCAAAAGAAACTTTACGTGAAACTATTACAAGAGAACTTTTCACCATCGGTATCAGAAACAATGAAGATCTAAAGCAAATTGCAATGAAACGAGAGAAATGGAAATCTATGACATCCACACTATGTGCCATCTTTGGCCATAGAGAAATAACTAACAAAATATCTTATTATATCAAAATGAATATGACACGAACAAAATAAGTAAATATGAAAACAATGTGAACTAAAGAAAACATAAGTCTTTCGTCGTTTATTGTTTGGTGCTTGGTTGTTGATCCAGCGGGATCCTTTGTTACGCCTGTGTGCTTATTGAGATATACACTGCACCGTTTAAAGATCACTTTAAGAGAAGATGATCAGTGGTAAAAACTATAAAAACAAATTGTACATCATAGATGTTCCATTTGGAATGAGAATTCATCGTCCTACGTGCAGCGTTCAAAGAACGTATACGTAGATACGTGATATCCTTTCCTTGTGCCATCGTTCTTCGATTACACTCTCAAGAACTATTTTCTTGTGCAATGCCTTACAAAAAGCTTCTTTCACAGATACTTAGCTTTGTCGTTGAACGTTTGCGGAAGAAATCACGTTTGTCCACGTACATGGAGTGTTTTGATATAGCCTTTTCATATTCTATAATTGACTGCATTATTCAGGACCAACATTTTCTCACTATATAAACCACATGTTCGTATATAACAAACAAATCACTTATTAGTCTTTCACAATGTGTTTATATTTATAATCAGAAATAGCAAGACATTTTAGTCAGTTTAGTTCATCACTGACGACTCCAGATTCTGTGATATAGTTTGTTATCAGCTTTAGTGATAATTTAGCTGAGGTCGGTTTTCTGCTGTTACAAAAAGCCTGTGTCAGTAACATTCATTGAGCTTCTTCTGGATAACGATGTTCAAACTAAAAATCTGGATTCTTCAGTTTGCGTATCAGTGTGTTAATGCGTTGATTATAGGAAAGAAATCAGTAACGGCTGATGCTTTATACCTGAATAAGTTCTCTTTGTCATCGTCTTGCAGGATGTCAGACAGAATAAATGAAGGATGTGCTGGTATACAATCTGGCAAGTTCAGAAGTATTGTGGAATGTGCGGTCAATTGTAAAGAAGATAATTGTATGGGTGTTAGTATAGATGACAAACAAGTCTGCTACATTCATCAAGAATGTTCACAATACATCATACTGACCGATTGTGGGTTAAATGAACTGGAGTTTAAATTGTATGTCCGGGACGTTCCATGCCAGCACAGAGGGGTATTTAATGAGATATCTCAGTCTTGTCAGTGCAGAGGAGGGTGGGTGGGGAAATATTGTCAGAGACTCCCAATATCTTGCCAGGAGCTAGTGGCATATGGCTACATGAACGATACTTTATGGACGTATATAAAAATTAACAGTAACGCTACACCTTTCAGAGTTATCTGCAACCTCCACCCCACATTCGTCACAAGCAGACTTATGCATAACACAGGTCTATTAAAATCAAACAGAACGTGGCAAGATTTTGTACATGGATTCTACATTGATAAGAATAATTTTTGGATTGGACTGAATCAAATGAAATTGTTAAATACACAAGACCTGAATATTCTTTGCTCTGACGTTCAATTTGGAATGAATTCTGGCTATAACTTGTTCTCATACAGGTATCGTAATTTCAGTTTAAGTGACAATAGTTCAGGCTATAGTTTCTCGTTCTTAGCTTCCGGATACACCGGAGTGGGAATAGAATACAACAAATATGAGATGAACTTCATCAGCTGCTTAGATGACTTACAGAACGTTCAATTTTCTACTTGGGACAACGACGTAGATGGTGAAGACTCTCAAAACTGTGCTGCTATGGCAGGAAGTGGTTGGTGGTATAAAACATGTGATGTAAAGTGCACTCCATTAGGTAAAATAAGTGAGTGGTTGCCAATAACTGGTCTTGATTTAGTTACAGCTAACTATGCGGAGTCCATTATATATTTTACAACCGCCTGAAACTAGTTTACATGAGTCGCACCTAAGACAATATCTACTTCTTTTGCAAATCTAAAAAAATGGCTCAAAAAGCGTAGAGGATTGCTTTCACTGTACTCTCGTTTACCCATATGTACTCCTTCCCATTCAACGAAACGGCACGCCTCCTGCCGAGAGTACCACTCATAGAACGCAATTCCATAGCTTGAAGCAATAACCCCCAGGGATCTCCGAAAATATCCACGTTTTATACATAAAGCCACGAGCCGGATTCGAACTCGCGACCTCTTGAGGACAAGCTGAATAGTTTAACCACTACACTACGGAAAACTCCGATTAACATTGCCGTCTGGTATATTCATGTACAGTGTGTTATGTACATCGTATGATACCGTGTAGAAAAAGAAGTGCCTCAATCATCATACAACAGCAATCTCTTAGTAGCTCACATATCTACAATTGGGTTTTCTTTTGTGAAAGCTCTGCAGTACTTAGGCTGCATGTATAGGAAGACACACAGCAGCATATGATGGAAATGTGATTCCTTGTACATACCGTGAAAGACTCTGTGTTACTCAGATTGGTCTTATGAGTAAAATCCATCATCATCATAGATAATAGATTATATTTTGTATAGCCTAACAATAGAACTATCGTCTGGAAAGGCTTAAAGGCGACCTATAGTAATTTATTTTTACAATTATGTTTTTATAATCCCCGAGTAGAAGGCTTTCTCTCATATCATTGCGCGCGCATGGAATAGTCTTATCAACCCCCCTCCCCCTTTCCACAATTCATAGAAGGATACCAAACGTGTATTGTTCTTAACTTCTGACGCTAAAAAATGTAGTTCAGGTTTACAATTAACAACAGACTATCTGACTATTGAGTACAGATATGCCGCCGAAGACGGATGTGTTGGACCATTGGTGCAAATAAAACGGCAACACAACGCATTTCCATTCTCTGGACTACATTCAACTGGAAATCTTGTAGGATCATTGTCCTGTTGCAAGAGAAATCCAGTGGGAGTTTGAGAATGAACGCTGAAGAAGAAGAAGAGTACAGATATGAAAAAATACAGATACCAGTATACAAGACAGACTAAATCAACGTTTCAACCATGAAGTCTTTATTAAGAAAATACAGGACAAACAGTACATTTTCGTAATTTCTGAAGATCGATGCAAACAAAAGAACTCATTTATACGAATATAAAATTCTGGGTCTCTTAACACCTTCAGCGAGCAGCTAAAATGTATACCTGAAGTATCGGCAATCCGATAAATCCTTTCTTTGTATAGTGATTTCTAAACATATTACCACAGGACACAAAGCTTTAAGAGCAGTGGCGTAGCGAGAGGGGGGGGGCAAAGGTGCGGACCGCCCCGGGCGGCATCATCGGGAGGGCGGCAAATTTATTTTCGTCCAGTCTTTCACAATCACTGACATATTTTTTTAATATCACAAGGACGGAAAACTATAATTGACCCATGCTACGCAACTGTTTAAGAGACAACGCGATAAAAATCTTGCAATGAGATAATGTGTAACGGTATAAGCGTTATGAGTGTCATACTCAGATCATACGGTTATTTCATATGTTTTCAATTAGCTAGTCGGTGGTTGTCCAGAAAACACAAGGATAGTGTGATCATCAGTACCTGCTCAGTAGCAATGGTGATATTCCTCGACCTTTCTCAGAGAATGAATCCATTTTTTTCCAGGCGATAGAGGGTGGATTATTGAATTCCTATTTATTCTACAAAGCACGAGTTAGCGATTTTACTATCAAACCCCACGAAATCACAAGTGGGACAAACTGGGTCCCTTGTGAATTAGTCGCCCCCCACCCCTACATGGGTGCAAAACTTTGGTGTTCTGTGAAGACTCCGATGGCTGTTACACACTCGGAAGGTTAAATATTGCAGAATCTACTTTATCGGGAATTACAGTCTGGGAAAAGATCTTAAGATCGAACTCTACTTCGGTACAAAGACGTATTCAAACGCGACATGTATGATACAGGCATTGATATGGAATCATGGGAACGGGATGCCAAGGATCGTTTTGCGTGGAGCAGTAACGGTATAAAGGTAAAGGAGAAAGTTATAGCATGTAGATAAATGGCTGCACATATAAGAATATACAAGAAAGTACACTTAACTATCAAATACAGCATGTTTCCCGTTAAAGGGTTGAAGGGAGGGATTTTGTAGTTGCGTGATAAAGGTCACATGCTCTTGCTGTCTCCACGTAATGTAGAGGGCGAGTTTTTACACGTTTACCTTCCGACAGGAAAAAAACCATAGTCCTTACCGGGGATTCAACTCTAGAGCTCACTAGTATGAGACCAACACTCTACCTTTCAGCCATGCGCCACACAGGAAAGTACCCGATGGTACATATGAGCATGCGATTCCTTGAAACATATTGTGGATTACCCTTTGTCACTCAGATCAGTCTTGTGAGTCACATCCATCAAAACCATGGATCGGTAGATTATATTTCCTATATCACAACAATAATACTATCGTCTGGAAGTACGGAAAGGTACATACAATTATTACAAACTGCTACGATACAAAGTGGCAATAAAATCATGAGAAAAGTCAAGAAGTGTTAGTGTCGATGGATGATACTCGATGAGTGCACATATACCATACAATTGACGAGGGACTCGTAAACAAATCATCACATTCGGTCATATCATCAATATTATTATGTGCTCAATTTTGTCTCTGTTTTTCACATTCAATATGTGCATGTGTATGGCGCATGGCCGAGAAGTTAGAGCGTTGGTCTCACAACGTCCAGGGTACGACTACCGCCAAGGACTTGTATTTTGTGTGTGTGTCAAAAGTTACATTTTAAAAAAATACATGAACATGACGTGGCGACACCAAGGCCATGTGGCTTTTATCACACCATTCACTTGCAACACCCCAGCAACTCTATAAAGCGATAAATACAGTATTGACAGTTTTTAAAAAGTATTTGAGGTTGTGTTAATTGAAAGATTGTTCAGAACCAAAACGTTAAGTTTTAGGCTAAAGTGCAGTAACTAGCTGCTGGTTGGCCAGAAGCTTATGGTCACGTGAACAGGGAAATTCTGTAATAACTATGATGCAGTAATCCAGTCAATTAGGGTGGCAATTGAACAACTGCTGAACTCTAACAGCTCGTGGTATACCTGACAGATGCAAGGTCAGTGCTTCAAGCTCTCCAGTCTGGAAAACTAATAGACTTACAAAAACTACATAATGAACTGTCTTACCAGTATAGGGTAACTATGCAGTGGATACCTTCTCACTGTGGAATACCAGGAAATGAAAAAACGGACCAATTGGCTAAGGAAGATGCTGCCGAAGACCAACCAGATCACCTACCATCAGAAAAAACAGATGATCAAGTCAATAAGAAAGCCAGAAACACCAACACAAGATGACTATCACATTATGAACAGATCAGAACAAGTTGTAATTCTACGCATTCGAACGGGACACGACAGACTCCGCAGTCACATGTACAAAAAATTCAAGAGTGTTCTGAGCATGAAACGCTGAGGCAGACATATTGGCCAGAGGAAACAACACTGGAATCAAAGCTCTATAGGACACTGTATGAACTACAAAAGACAGTGAGTTTTATTCAGGAGACATAATTACAGATATAGACATGTTTCAAGTGAACGAAAGAAAAAGAACAAAACATGCACAGTTAAAGACACAGAAAACATACACATATTTTCCATGTAGTTGAATACATGTACATCTGATATTACAATAAACTTTCTTTGTTGATCATATTTTTTGTAATTAATTTGTATGCATGCTTTAATATTTATTTGTTAGTTTCGATCTCAGAAACTACGATCGGTGAAACTTCTTTTTATATGTGCAATAGAGGTATTCTCCAGAGCTTTTTGTCATTCCCAGATAACTCAAACTCTCAGCGGTGTACAATACTGTGAAAAGAAATCGTTTACATAGAAGTGGTTTATATGTATATGTTGGAAGGAATGTTCCACCATTGTGTAAGCAGACATCCAATCACACCAAGTCTGAAACCATTTTGAAGACATCAATGTTAGCTTACCCATTACTGCACATTCTAGACAAGTGTGTGATGGTCGATAAGACCAATATTTGATGCAATAACTTCTTTTGCTAACTACTCTCTGAAATCATGATGACAGGAATACATAAACCACGATCTCCATTATTTTTAAAATTCAAAATCTCCTGATATAACCAAATTGAACTCATGCTCTCGGTTTAGATGAGCGCACCACAAGGGGTGCACATTAAATGTTCAAATCCCGCCGAAGACGGATGTGTCGGGCCATTGGCGCAAATAAAACGGCAACACAACGTATTTGTATTCTCTGGACTACATCCTGTTGGAAATCTAGTAGGACCATGGTCCTGCTACAAGAGAAATTCAGCAGGAGTTTTAGAATGTACGCTGAAGAAGAAATGTTCAAATGACCAATGACCGTTTGTGCTGCAGTTTTACTAGTTATGTTTAGTGTGTCAGTTCAAATATCCACTAGCCACGCACTTGTTTCAGTACCTGACTTTACCATCTTTCTTGTAACATTGTTGATATGGATTGTAGTGTTGCTATATTGTATATTGTGTGTTAAACATCAATAACACTGACGGGAAGTGAACCAGGTCGGTTTAACTCAACCTTGCAACTCAAGTGACATGTTTTCTGTACTTGACCAACCACTTTCTTGACCAAAGATGTGATCTTGTCAAGATTTGCAAGGCAAGAAGTTTTTAATTTATAATCCATAACATCTAATACTAGGGAGCAAGCTAAAAAGATAGTAACCTCCCCCCCCCACCCCCCAATTAAAAAAAACGTTTAAAAAATAGTTCCCAAAAAGGTCAATAAAAATACCCCAAAAACTGATATGCGTCTTATTTTATGAGGCTCATTCATGTGTTTATCTGAATGTCAGGCTCATTCATGTGTTTATCTGAATGTCAGGCTCATTCATGTGTTTATCTGAATGTCAGGCTCATTCATGTGTTTATCTGAATGTCGTGCTCACTCGTGTGCATTATGGAATGAAGAAGACGCGCTCTTGTAGATGTCATATCACTCAGTAGCGTAGGTGTCTGTAATGTTGATGTTTGTCTGCAGGTAAAAAAAAAAGTAAAAAAGATAAATCAATGTCGACAACCTGAATCTGATTGCAGTATTTATTAAAATCCCTGAAATTGGCAGCCTGAATTGTGAACGAACAAGTTATCGTGAATATATATTTAAACGATTCCATTTTCTCTGGACAGAGCAAGAAATACGTTATCTAAAACGACAACCTGAGTTATATGCACAATAACCGTCTCCAATAAAGACCTTTCAACTGATTTAATTAAGACCTCATTCATTACGTTTTTTTTATTATTGATTGGATTTCGGTTGGTCACTATTTGCATACTTGGAATTGCATTCCAAGGCAACTCCACGTATATAAATAGTGACCAACCGAATTATAAACGAGGGCCTCCGTCCGGCCACGTAACAATTAAAGATAACAGGTTTTACCCTATACGGTCGTGTATTACTAACTTTAATAACTTTATTGTCAAAGATTTCGAGCGTACTTAGTAAATGGAAAGGTTGCCAGATAACTGAAATTTATTGCATTCAAAATAAATGTCATCTAAAAATGGCCAGACTTATACCACAACTTCAAAATTACCACAAATATAAAAATATCAACAACAAAAATAAATTTCATGGCCAGTCACATTTAAAAATTGCCACGTTCAGTCAACCATATCATGACGACTGCCTTATAGAAGATGCTTGAAATGCACGCTGTCCGTTCCTTGAGCCATCTTCATAGTAGCCTCGACATTGAAAGTACATTATAACTGTGATGTCGATGCCATAAGTTTAACGATTCAAGTTATTTTTTTAAATTATCAGCATATCCAGGGATCGAATGTAGCTGAAAAATGTACATTTTGTAAAAAAACAACAAAAAAAACAGAGGTGTAATCATTATATAGTAAAGAACTCCCATCAATTATTGTTTACAACAACAAAAACACAGATATTTTGAAGTAAATTCCATAGTATATCATTGTCTAGAGCAGGGGTCGGCAACCTTTTGCTGTGTGCCAACTTAAGGTTTCAAATTATTCAGAGTGCCAACATCACATATCATTTTATGCAAGTCTAGGTCAATATTCTTATTTTACCATATACTTTATTTTTATATTTTAATTAATTAATATATAGTGATATTCAATAATATGTAAAGTCGTAGACAACATTAAAAGAAATAGTTTCTTGAAGATTTAAAAAAAAAACAGGAAACGTGAAGAGTCTGCGTGCCATTTGAAATTGCTTGGCGTGCCAAGTGTGGCACGCGTGCCATAGGTTGCCGATCTCTGGTCTATAGATTGTTGGTACAAGTATCTTGTCTTGCCAACAACACATCAGTTCTTTGAATGGTATAGCTCATGTAATATATCTACCGTTCGTCGCGTGTCAATGAAGTGTTTAATGACGGGTAACTCAATGTATCTATCACATATCAGATTCCTGCGATGCATCGTGGTCATGCCATATATAGTAAGAAAAAGCTTGGGGACAACGTATAATTGGAAGTTACCCGTGTATTACCGGATCATGAAAAGAGTGAAAAATGTGCGATACTGTTACTTGCCATGCAGAACGTAGGAGGCGACTAAGAAAACTTTGGTAGTGGGGTTGGCTGTCCCATCACAGAGGGTCACTTAAGCTATGATAAAGTCAGATCTTCTTCAGAATTTATTCTCAAACTCCCGCTGGATCTCTCTTGTAGCAGGACAATCGTCCTACTAGATTCCAATCAAGATGTAAGCCAAAGAATGGATATGAGTTGTGTCGCAGTTTTATTTGCACCAATGGACCGATACATTTGTCTTCGACTAGTTATCAACTCGAAAGCGCAGATATCGCAGCCAAGTTGTAAACGATGACATAATGTAATCCATTCTCCGGATTATATACTGCTAATCTGTAGAAGTTTGAGAACGAACAAAAAAGAAGAAGAAAAAGAAGAGATTGTAAAGTAGTCCAGTTTGCATAAAAAATTGAAACAAATATATATCAAATATAGAAACATAGGTGTAGTCATCAAATATAGAAACATAGATCCGGTCATCAAACATAGAAACAGAGGTTAGTTAGTCGTCGGATTATTATCGCTGCCAACTGGACACGTCCATAGTTGCTCCGATCTGTCCCTGAGTGTATCCACCTTTACACTTCTGCTGATAGTACCGGCCATCTGCTGGTTGATCATCATTCTTCTGCGCCCTCCAAAAAATTCACTTCTAGCAACACCGCATTTCAAACCCTGATCTTTAATCCTGGACATTGAAAAGGAATCACCATCCAGATTAGTTTCACTCTATATCTCTTATGGAGTTCAAAACATCAGCTCAATCCATTGCCCCATCGTCCAGTGCCACAATCGCGCATGACGCCATCTGATTTGCTCTTTCATTACCTCGAACCCACATATCCCGGCACGAAAATAAATGTAATGACTTTCAACCTCGTCTTTCTCAAGACCTCAATACACTGTTCGCGAACAAAACCCACCGCATCCTCCCAATCACACCCATAGAGTCACTCAAGACACAGACCTGTATTGCTTCTGTGTGCCTACCCACTCAAATGGTAACAGAGGTGTAGACATAAAATATAGAAACAGGTGCAGTCATCAAATATAAAAACAGGTGCAGTCATCAAATATAGAAAAAAAGGTGCAGTCATCAAATATAGAAAAAAAGGTGCAGTCATGCAATACCAAAGCAGAGGTGCAGTTATTAAAGATAAAAATAGAGATGTAGACATCAAAAATAGACACAGAGTTGTAGACATCAAAGATAAGAAACAGAGGTGCAGTAATCAAAGACAGAAACAGAGGTGCAGTTATCAAAGACAGAAACAGAGGTGCAGTTATCAAAGACAAATGATAATGTTCAGGACGACATTGATGTTTTTTTTTACTCTAAACGAATAATGTATGCTGAATACGCACAGTGGTAAGTAGATTTGACATACAGAATGTACAGTTTCGCTACTGTGTGTTTTCATGTGACGGAGTGCAGGGAGGACTTCTATGGGCTTTGGAAATAAAGGCCGCTTTGTCATAACAGACGCCGCGACATGTACAGGAAGGATTTGGATTGTGTACGTACAGTTGAAAGTGGAAAATATATGTGAGATTTCTATACTCCCATTTTAATGTGGGGCCTTGACTTCATTAGTTTAGTTGAAAATTAAAAATTAATTTGATCTATACCACATCTATTTTGTAATGGCAAATTGATTTGATTTATACCACGTGTACTCTGTAGTGAAGAACACTGGTCCACAGAGATGGATATCCACAAAAAGATGTATGGGAGCACTGAGAAGCTTTCAAATACAGCAGCATTTATTAATTTAAGAAAACAGGACTTTCTGTGTAGACAGGTCAAACTGCGAACGAGGAGAAGACAATGTATTTGAAAATAGGAAATCGATTTGATCTACACAAACAGCGCCAAGTTACTTTAGCGTGCATTCGTGCCCACAAGAAAAAAATATAACAACACAACATTATTGGGAAGATTTGTATAAAAATTTAAATATAAGAACGATAAATGTGCATTTTTGCACTATTGTAACTAGTAAAAAAAAATATTGATATGTCGTATGAAACAATATGGCTATCTTTAATTAACAGTAAATAAGGAGGAGTGTTTCTTCCTGTAACATATTTCAAAGCTAATGTTTACATTTTGAACCAATATTTTCTCGAAATCTTCATAAACACTAAACCATGCATCGTTATACACATTTCTGACAATGGTTGAAGTGTTTGACTCTATACGTCAAGTTGTGAATAAAATACAGAATCGGCTACTATGTTTTTTTAAATAAATCTCATGCCGTACTCTGTGTAATAAATTAATAACAAAAATTAAAAATTAGCAGATTTCGGACATGAAGTTAAAAATAGCCTTGATTATTGTTCTCATGTCTTTTTAAAAAATATATACTAAGTGACAAATTCTTTCCAGAACGTTGTCTTCGTTGGATACTCTGAAAGCCCCTCTATTCCGGGTAAGCAGGCCTGCATTGGCCAGAGACATGTGCATATATTCTTCGATGTTGCTGGTCCATCGTCTTCTTCTTCTTCCTCTTGTCTGGTACTCTCCCCTCTAAAATCAGCCTTTCGGTACCATCATGTCGCTTTAAGTGTCCAAAATACTGTAGATTCCTTCTTATGATGGTATTTAGAACCCATCCTTAATTTAGTTTCAGTAATTTCAAAACTTCAATGTTCTTCTTTTTCGATGGCCATGATATTCGTAGGATCTTTCTGTAGCACTTCATTTCAAATTAATTTATTCTTGTGGATATTGTCTTGTTTAAAGTCCAAGTCTCGCATCCATATGTTGCCACTGGGTCAATACATGATCTTAAAAGGGTTACTTTAGTGTTGTCTTTGTTTTTACTGATTGAATAAACAGAATGTTGAAAACTTGACTTGCTGAAAGTTATGTGCATCTTAAATATGTTGTAAACTCCATAGCTGTGAGCAAGTTGCTCTTTACATCTTATAATCTTTCTAACAAAAGCACAGATACGCATTGGTTGAGTAACTGCCGGGCCACTCGAGATCATATACAGTTTATTGTCATAAATGCATGGTTGTTTTAGGTGCTTATTTGATCGCTGGAGATATATTTCAGTGTGAAAGTATCTCTGAATCGCCATGTCCTACCTCTTCATCATTTCTTTTAAGTGGTCATCATCTCTTTGTAGGGTCTCTTTTGTTGATTTTTTTTCTGTTATTGTGTTGCTCCATCTTTTGCCTGAGTATCTGCCTTTTAATTTCAAGGTATGTCAAAGTGGGATGATATCCATTGTTGTACTAATCTTCTTTGAATGCACACTTCTCGTATTGCTGTCAAGGGCTTGTATTACAGACATCGCACCAGTAAGACACACCTATTGACATTGGCTTGTTATGTTCTTAATTTTTCCATAGCAGTTTTTAGGAACTGAAACATCTGCAGAGTAGTTGGAGCAGAAGATTCCAGTTGGTAAACATATGGTTTTATTGTCTTTTTCTTGACATTTTATATACACTCCAGCATCACCATTCTCACTGCACTAGTTGCTGATCCATCGGTATATACTTGTATCTGTGAACTTACACATTGTGAGACAGAACACGTATTGTGAGAAAGAGAACATGCATTGTGAGTCTGAGAACACACATTGTGACACAGAGAACATGCATTGTGAGAGAGAATACACATTCTGAGACAGAGAACACACATTGTGAGAAAGAGAACACGCATTGTGACACAGAGAACACACATTGTGACACAGAGAATACGCATTGTGAGACAGAGAATATGCATTGTGAGAGAGAATACACATTCTGAGACAGAGAATACACATTCTGAGACAGAGAACACACATTGTGAGACAGAGAACACGCATTGTGACACAGAGAACACACATTGTGACACAGAGAATACGCATTGTGAGACAGAGAATATGCATTGTGAGAGAGAATACACATTCTGAGACAGAGAACACACATTGTGAGACAGAGAATACACATTCTGAGACAGAGAACACACATTGTGAGACAGAGAACATACATTGTGACACAGAGAATATGCATTGTGAGACAGAGAATATGCATTATGAGACAGAGAACACGCATTGTGAGACAGAGAATACACATTCTGAGACAGAGAACACGCATTGTGACACAGAGAACACACATTGTGACACAGAGAATATGCATTGTGAGACAGAGAACATGCATTGTGAGACAGAGAACATGCATTGTGAGACAGAGAACATGCATTGTGAGACAGAGAAAATGCATTGTGAGACAGAGAACATGATTTGAGACAGAGAACATGCATTGTGAGACAGAGAACACGCATTGTTACACAGAGAATACACATTGTGAGACAGAGAACATGCATTGTGAGAGAGAATACATTCTGAGACAGAGAACACACATTGTGAGACAGAGAACACACATTGTGAGACAGAGAACACACATTGTGAGACAGAGAACACACATTGTGACACAGAGAATACACATTCTGAGACAGAGAACACACATTGTGATACAGAGAATACACATTCTGAGACAGAGAACACACATTCTGAGACAGAGAATACACATTCTGAGACAGAGAACACGCATTGTGACACAGAGAACACACATTGTGACACAGAGAACACACATTGTGACACAGAGAATATGCATTGTGAGACAGAGAATATGCATTGTGAGACAGAACATGCATTGTGAGACAGAGAACATGCATTGTGAGACAGAGAACATGCATTGTGAGACAGAGAACATGCATTGTGAGACAGAGAACATGCATTGTGAGACAGAGAACACGCATTGTGAGACAGAGAATACACATTGTGAGACAGAGAATACACATTGTGAGACAGAGAATACACATTCTGAGACAGAGAACACACATTCTGAGACAGAGAACACGCATTGTGACACAGAGAACACACATTGTGACACAGAGAACACACATTGTGACACAGAGAATATGCATTGTGAGACAGAGAATATGCATTGTGAGACAGAACATGCATTGTGAGACAGAGAACATGCATTGTGAGACAGAGAACATGCATTGTGAGACAGAGAACATGCATTGTGAGACAGAGAACATGCATTGTGAGACAGAGAACATGCATTGTGAGACAGAGAACATGCATTGTGAGACATAGAACACGCATTGTTACACAGAGAATACACATTGTGAGACATAGAATATGCATTGTGAGACAGAGAACATGCATTGTGAGACAGAGAACATGCATTGTGAGACAGAAAATACACATTCTGAGACAGAGAATATGCATTGTGAGACAGAGAACATGCATTGTGAGACAGAGAACATGCATGCCTCTTCTTGTTCTCGTTCACAGTTTGACATGTCTACACAAGTCCTGTTTTCTTAATAAATGCTGCTGTATTTGAAAGCTCCTCAGTGCTCCTATACATCTTTCTGTGGATATCCATCTCTGTGGACCAGTGTTCTTCCCGTAACTGGTTTAGTGTCAACTATTCGGGTTGCATGATACCATGTTGCTGGTGCGCCTCTCTGCCTGGCATCTCTGACTTCAGCACCTGTGCGTGCTTGGGCAGAATTGTGACCCTGCTCAATATTGTGTTGGTCCGACCAATCTTAGTTTCCAGTCTCTGTTGGCTGGACTAAGCCCCATCTCCACGTCAAGGAGTTGGCTTCGATGGGGCATGCCTCTTGACATCAATGTTTCAAATAAAAGCACAGGTTCCATTCAGTTGTGTAACTCAAGTAACATGTAAGGTTGTCTCATAGGCATGTTTGTGTGTTAACTGAAGTAACATGTAAGGTTGTCTCATAGGCATGTTTGTGTGTAACTGAAGTAACATGTACGGCTGTCTCATAGGCATGTTTGTGTGTAAGTGAGGTTTAAGGAAGCATGTTTTGTCACCGAAGGAATGTATTCCGGTTCGCCAGTATCCCATGATTACCACGTCCTGCAAGGAGCATAGCACACACTTCTGGGACAACAGCTTTATAATTCTTCAGTCAGATTTGACTCAACCGCAGTGGTGGCAGATCTAACATTCTCATGAACTAGAAAATCAACCACAAAAGGATAAAAATGCAATCTACCCTGGCCCGCATCTCTTCGTCATCCGTTGGGATTATTTAATAGAGAAGAAAAGTCAGAAATGTAGACAAGATGTGACAATGATCCCCCAAATTGTATCAGTCATCTTCTACGACATGACTATAAAGAAGAGTCTATTAGTTTTGCTCACTGAGCTAGAAGTCCAAGCACATGTTTTCACACAGACCGTACTAGGGAAATAAGCTCAAATATACAAACGGTTTCATGAGACTGGAAGGGATGCTTCCCTTTATGGCATTGCTTTTTTAGGTATTTATTGTATGAATGTCCAGATACTACAGAAAGACATATTTGTATTTATTTGTGAAATTTCGTGAATGGGGGAAGATAGTACGATAGGACAAGCTGTTCATCAGAACTTTTTTTTAAAGCAAAGAAATTCAGACATTCTGCTGTGTGGATACTTATGTATGGAGAATACATGTTAAACACTTCTACTCAACACATTGGTGCATTAAACACTCTACTCAATACATCAATGCATTAAACACTCTACTCAATACATCGATGAATTAAACACTCTACTCAATACATCAATGCATTAAACTCTACTCAATACATCAATGCATTAAACACTCTACTCAACACATCAGTGCATTAAACGCTCTACTCAACACATCGGTGCATTAAACACTCTACTCAACACATCAGTGCATTAAACGCTCTACTCAACACATCAGTGCATTAAATGCTCTACTCAACACCGCGGTGCATTAAACGCTCTAATCAACACATCTGTGCATTAAAAACTCTACTCAAAATAGAGAGGCATTAAAAAATATGCTCAAGAGAGAAAAAGACATTAAACAATCTACTCAAGGCAATCAATCAAGTGCCATGCCGAATGGCACAGGTGATCATGTTTCTCCATGACTCTCTGCCTCTTGTGTTGTCAATAAGCTCCGTTGGTGAGCTTCTACCATGCCACAATACTAGACCAATTAGCAACTTTTCTCTTTGTCATCCCCTATCTCTTCTCCCCTTGATCTTTCCATTGGTTATTAAATGTTCAAGCTGTGTTCTTCTCAGCACATGCCCTAGAAATCTTTTGGCTGCCAATGGAATTTCCATCATTCTTCTCAAAATCCACATCTCAGTTACCTCCAGCTCACCGTCACCTTGAGCCCTTCTGTTTACAGTCCATGTTTCACATCCATACACAAGAATTGCTTCAATATAATAGTACTAAGATTTGTATATGTACTCCAGTGTATAGAATTTGTCTCAATTTAGGAAAAGCAGATTTGGCTTGTGCTATCTTGCTCTTTATCTCATTAGAGCACTGGCCATCTGATGTTAAAATGGTGCCAAGATACTTGACTTTATGCACTTGATTTAAGTGTGCATCGTTGATATTTATACTGCATCTTGACGTGTGTATTTCTTTGAAACAATAATCACTTTTGTTGTCTTTTTGTTTACAAAATATTACCATCATTTTATAAAAGGATACAAGAGTATAATTGGGCATAATTCTTATGGATATAATAAAAACTTGAAAAAAAAAGAATCATTATACAGATTAAACTAAATTCAGAATGAATGAGAAACTCCGGTAGAAATACGACAACATTGTGTGTAACATTTTCTTCCTCTTTCCCTGACATGTCATGATTTAAGAGAATATGCAAGCTGTCAATATTGAAGGATTGAGATAAGAAACGATTATGTACGCTGTCAAGATTGAGATAAGAAACGATTATGTACGCTGTCAAGATTGAAAGATTGAGATAAGAGATTATAGAAGCTGTCAAGATTGAGATAAGAAAAGATTATGCAAGATGTAAAGATTGAAAGATTGAGATAAGAGATTGTGCAATCTGTCAAGATTAAAGGATTGTGACAAGAAGAGAGACAACCAGGTGTGGACTGTATATAAGAATGCTTACAGAACAAAGGAGTTCTTGTATTGTGGATTTCCAGGCCAAGATAAATGATTAGAGTGATATTTAAATTGAAATTAGATAAGGTGACGAACATCTGATACTACTGACGGTGACAAAATGTTGTGACATGTTCATGAGTACTTACATGGCTTTCCTCAAACTGAGCAGGACACCAACAATGTATAGGTTCGCCCACGTACTGTTTAGTACTGACGACGATGAGGATAATTGTGGTGTAGAGGTGATTCAGTCGGTCGATCTAGTCATTGTCGTAACGTCCTTTGAGACGGGCGTATGTCGCAAAACTCCCCAACATGCTGTCAAGCCTGAGAATGGAAACAAGTGATTGAATGTTAATACTTGAGAAACAGAATGTTATTATGAACTCTAGAATGTTATTATAATTGTTTACACACCATAAGAGGTGTAACATATTTTTGTTGAGTGGCACCACTGTGTTACAGACGAAAACATGGTTGATATCTTTATCACATGCCATCTGCTTTAGAAACTGCTCCACTTTGTTAGTGTTTCTTTTTGCTTGAATCAAGTGTCTTGAGTAATAAGTTTTACTGCAGTCTCTTCTTGTTAAAACTATGTAGAAGTAAATCGCGAGATGAATGCATTTCGAGGAATAGAAACAGAATCAATATTTGCATACCAGTCACTTATGTTGTTAACAATGATGGGGGTAATGTATGACAATGACGAGGACTAATGTATGATGATGACGAGAACTAATGTATGATGATGATGAGGGCTAATGTATGATGATGATGAGGACTAATGTATGATGATGATGAGGGCTAATGTATGATGATGATGAGGTCTAATGTATGACAATGACGAGGTCTAATGTATGATGATGATGAGGACTAATGTATGATGATGATGAGAACTAATGTATGATGATGATGAGAACTAATGTATGATGATGATGAGAACTAATGTATGATGATGATGAGAACTAATGTATGATGATGAGGGCTAATGTATGATGATGATGAGAACTAATGTATGATGATGATGAGGGCTAATGTATGACAATGACGAGGGCTAATGTATGATGATGATGAGGACTAATGTATGATGATGACGAGAACTAATGTATGATGATGATGAGAACTAATGTATGATGATGAGGGCTAATGTATGATGATGATGAGAACTAATGTATGATGATGATGAGGGCTAATGTATGATGATGATGAGGTCTAATGTATGACAATGACGAGGGCTAATGTATGATGATGATGAGGACTAATGTATGATGATGACGAGAACTAATGTATGATGATGATGAGAACTAATGTATGATGATGAGGGCTAATGTATGATGATGATGAGAACTAATGTATGATGATGATGAGAACTAATGTATGATGATGAGGGCTAATGTATGATGATGATGAGAACTAATGTATGATGATGAGGGCTAATGTATGATGATGATGAGAACTAATGTATGATGATGATGAGAACTAATGTATGATGATGAGGGCTAATGTATGATGATGATGAGAACTAATGTATGATGATGAGGGCTAATGTATGATGATGACGAGAACTAATGTATGATGACGAGGGCTAATGTATGATGATGACGAGGACTAATGTATGATGATGAGGGCTAATGTATGATGATGACGAGGACTAATGTATGATGATGAGGACTAATGTATGACAATGACGAGGACTAATGTATGATGATGATGAGGGCTAATGTATGATGATGACGAGAACTAATGTATGATGATGACGAGAACTAATGTATGATGATGATGAGGACTAATGTATGATGATGATGAGAACTAATGTATGATGATGATGAGAACTAATGTATGATGATGAGGGCTAATGTATGATGATGAGGGCTAATGTATGATGATGACGAGAACTAATGTATGATGATGACGAGAACTAATGTATGATGATGATGAGGACTAATGTATGATGATGACGAGAACTAATGTATGATGATGATGAGAACTAATGTATGATGATGAGGGCTAATGTATGATGATGAGGGCTAATGTATGATGATGACGAGAACTAATGTATGATGATGACGAGAACTAATGTATGATGATGATGAGAACTAATGTATGATGATGAGGGCTAATGTATGATGATGACGAGGACTAATGTATGATGATGAGGGCTAATGTATGACAATGACTAGGACTAATGTATGATGATGAGGGCTAATGTATGATGATGAGGGCTAATGTATGATGATGAGGGCTAATGTATGATGATGAGGGCTAATGTATGATGATGACGAGAACTAATGTATGATGATGAGGGCTAATGTATGATGATGACGAGGACTAATGTATGATGATGAGGGCTAATGTATGATGATGAGGGCTAATGTATGATGATGACGAGAACTAATGTATGATGATGAGGGCTAATGTATGATGATGACGAGGACTAATGTATGATGATGAGGACTAATGTATGACAATGACGAGGACTAATGTATGATGATGATGAGGGCTAATGTATGATGATGACGAGAACTAATGTATGATGATGACGAGAACTAATGTATGATGATGATGAGGACTAATGTATGATGATGATGAGAACTAATGTATGATGATGATGAGAACTAATGTATGATGATGAGGGCTAATGTATGATGATGAGGGCTAATGTATGATGATGACGAGAACTAATGTATGATGATGACGAGAACTAATGTATGATGATGATGAGGACTAATGTATGATGATGACGAGAACTAATGTATGATGATGATGAGAACTAATGTATGATGATGAGGGCTAATGTATGATGATGAGGGCTAATGTATGATGATGACGAGAACTAATGTATGATGATGACGAGAACTAATGTATGATGATGATGAGAACTAATGTATGATGATGAGGGCTAATGTATGATGATGACGAGGACTAATGTATGATGATGAGGGCTAATGTATGACAATGACGAGGACTAATGAATGATGATGACGAGGGCTAATGTATGATGATGACGAGAACTAATGTATGATGATGATGAGAACTAATGTATGATGATGACGAGAACTAATGTATGATGATGAGGGCTAATGTATGACAATGACGAGGACTAATGAATGATGATGACGAGGGCTAATGTATGATGATGACGAGAACTAATGTATGATGATGATGAGAACTAATGTATGATGATGATGAGAACTAATGTATGATGATGAGGGCTAATGTATGATGATGACGAGAACTAATGTATGATGATGATGAGGGCTAATGTATGATGATGACGAGAACTAATGTATGATGATGATGAGAACTAATGTATGATGATGATGAGAACTAATGTATGATGATGAGGGCTAATGTATGATGATGACGAGGACTAATGTATGATGATGAGGGCTAATGTATGACAATGACGAGGACTAATGAATGATGATGACGAGGGCTAATGTATGATGATGACGAGGGCTAATGTATGATGATGACGAGAACTAATGTATGATGATGACGAGAACTAATGTATGATGATGACGAGAACTAATGTATGATGATGACGAGAACTAATGTATGATGATGACGAGAACTAATGTATGATGATGACGAGAACTAATGTATGATGATGACGAGAACTAATGTATGATGATGATGAGAACTAATGTATGATGACGAGAACTAATGTATGATGATGAGGGCTAATGTATGACAATGACGAGGACTAATGTATGATGATGACGAGGGCTAATGTATGATGATGACGAGAACTAATGTATGATGATGATGAGAACTAATGTATGATGATGAGGGCTAATGTATGACAATGACGAGGACTAATGAATGATGATGACGAGGGCTAATGTATGATGATGACGAGAACTAATGTATGATGATGAGGGCTAATGTATGACAATGACGAGGGCTAATGAATGATGATGACGAGAACTAATGTATGATGATGACGAGAACTAATGTATGATGATGACAAGAACTAATGTATGATGATGAGGGCTAATGTATGACAATGATGAGGACTAATGAATGATGATGACGAGGGCTAATGTATGATGATGACGAGAACTAATGTATGATGATGAGGGCTAATGTATGACAATGACGAGGGCTAATGTATGACAATGACGAGGGCTAATGTATGATGATGACGAGGGCTAATGTATGATGATGAGGGCTAATGTATGATGATGAGGGCTAATGTATGATGATGAGGGCTAATGTATGATGACGAGGGCTAATGTATGATGATGAGGGCTAATGTATGACAATGACGAGGGCTAATGTATGACAATGACGAGGGCTAATGTATGATGATGATGAGAACTAATGTATGATGATGAGGGCTAATGTATGACAATGATGAGGACTAATGAATGATGATGACGAGGGCTAATGTATGATGATGACGAGAACTAATGTATGATGATGAGGGCTAATGTATGACAATGACGAGGGCTAATGTATGATGATGATGAGGGCTAATGTATGATGATGACAAGAACTAATGTATGATGATGACAAGAACTAATGTATGATGATGAGGGCTAATGTATGACAATGACGAGGACTAATGAATTATGATGACGAGGGCTAATGTATGATGATGACTGAGTACTTTCTAAAACTTTCGTTAATTCATGTTTTCCTGTGAAGGAGTACTGGGAGGCTTTCTATGGGCTGTGGAAATAAAATACAGTAAAAATAATTTTGACTGTACCTCCAACAGAAAAAAATCATGTCCCAAACGTGGATTGAACGTGGGACCCTAATGTTTTCAGAAGGGTGTTCTAACCATATGGCTAATATATGATAATGACGAGGGCTAATATATGATAATGACAAGGGCTAATATATGATAATGGTGTGGGCTAATATATGATAATGACAAGGGCTAATGTATGATAATAATGAGTGCTAATGTAGGAAAATGACGGGGGGGGGGGGGGGCGGCGCTAATATATGATTATGACTGCGCTAATGTATGATATTGACGGGTGGCTAGTATATAAAAATGACGGAGGTCAATGTATGATAATGATGTAAGTAACACTAATAATATATCTCAGACATTCTAATTCATTTCTTCCCAAGGGGGGGGGGGTGTTGATACGATGTCAAAGTAGTCGGAGAAATCTCATAATTTAAAGCGTAGTTTAGGGAATGATTGGTTTTCCGTCATAAATATAAGCATGTATGAAAAGAATATTTAAGAAGAAAGTTAAATAAATAATGGTTGCTGTTCACTAAAAATAGTTATTATAATCACAGTTAATTTGTTTATGTCCTGATAAAGTCTTGTTCTGACAAAAAGAGCGAAGCATTTATAGATAGAATGAAATGGTTTCTTTAAATTTTTACAAAGGCTTACGACCTTTGTAAAATGTCCAAGGGGTGAGTCAGTGAGAAAAGTATGGGAACCACTGTTTCAAATGAACAATACGAAATCATGGACAAAGCGTGGGTTTAGCATGGAGATAACAATAAATATAACACCATGAAGAAAACATGGAGAAAATATATAGTAAACATAGAGAAAATATAGAGAAAATCTGTCAAGAATATATCCAAAACATGGAGAAATCAATTAAATATAACATCATGTAGAAAACATGAAGAAAATAAAACAATTAAGTTCAAGTCACGCAGAAAAGGGAGAAAATATCCAGAACAAATTGTGAGTGATTACGGTTGCGTTTGACTCGTTTATGTACCTGGAAACACATAGACGGTAGGGGGGAAAAATGTATTCGATTTTAGCAAGCAAAATAAGCAATCTCTATAACTAAATCATAATTGTTGTTTCTTTTTTTTTAATTACAGAGAGAGAGAGAGAGAGAGAGAGAGAGAGAGAGAGAGAGAGAGAGAGAGAGAGAGATGTCAAACAGCAATGACATATCTATACTTGTTTTTGAGTCCGTGATATCAATAATTACATATTCGATTTCTAAAGAACAATACTATTCTATCGTCAAAGACATATGAAACTTGTTACAAAATAATATTCAGTCACCAAAGACATATGAAACTTGTTACAAAATAATATTCAGTCACCAAAGACATATGAAACTTGTTACAAAATAATATTCAGTCACCAAAGACATATGAAACTTGTTACAAAATAATATTCAGTCGCCAAAGACATATGAAACTTGTTACAAAATAATATCCAGTTGTCAAAGCCATATAAAACTTGTTACAAGATAATACCCAGTCATCAAAGACATATGAAACTTGTTACAAAATAATACCCAGTCGTCAAAGACATGACACTTGTTAACATTTTGTACAGAAAATCATCCGTAACCATCTCATAAAAGAAGATAAACTAGTGAATTCAAATTTTATCTAACAAGTGCATCTTATCTCCTGAATTTTATCTAACAAGTGCATCTTATCTCCTGAATTTTATCTAACAAGTGCATCTTATCTCATGAATTTTAATATTTGCTTCTACTGTTTTTGAACATAAACATTAAGAGAATGATTTCTTCCCCCCCCCCCCCTCCCCATAACTGATGAAGAATAACCCAAAAACCAGATAGAGAATGTTAATAAATGACCAATATATTAAACAAGCTTATTTCATGGCTAAAAGTACTTCAATGATATGAGGAAAATAGTAACATCTAAACAAATTACAAAAAAAGTTTAAATTGAGAATTATAAAATTCTACATCTATTCTATAGTAATGCATGGCTCAGAAACATGGACACTAAACAAATGATTAGAAGACAGAAGTGATACCTTTGAGATCTGGGTATATAGAAGACTAAGGAGAACATCATGGAAAGAGAAGAAAACAAAGAGGTTCTAAAAAAACTTACCGGTAATATGAAGAAAGAATTATTAAGAGAAATAAAGATCAGGCAAATAAACTATTTTGGACACATTAAAAGACATGACACCTTATTGAAGACCTTTAGTTAGTTAGCTATTCCTCTAGGGCCAAAGATAGGGCAGATGTCTTAGATTTCCATGTCTCGTGTTTCATTGCAATTTGTTTGAGGTCTTCATTGTTTCTGATACCGATGGTGAAGCGCTTTCTTGTAATAGTTCTACGTTCTATTGAAGACCATACTAGAGGGTAAAGTCGAATGGAAGCGAGTAAGAGGTAGGCAGAGATACAAATGGGAGAGTAATATTACAAGATGCACAGGTTACAGTCTAGCAGAGTGCACTTTTGTAGGGTATCCATGCCTGCTCTAATCAATTCAATTCTGTCTCTTCTCATTTCAGTGTCGTTCATCAAGGCTTTATCAGCCAACAAATCGGCTCTTTCGTTTCCCTTGATCCCAGCATGACCTGGACAGTAGATCCATGCATTTGGCTTCCGAGATTTATTTGCTTCATCAACTTTCAAATCAAACTAAAGTTCATATGCTAGTAATGATGTAAAGTTTTTCTTGTGAGCACGATTGGTTAAATTTTCGCACAGGTAACAGAATAAATCATCAGATATTCTTCAACATCTAGAAGCAATATTTCGCTCAGAATATTTCAAAATACAGTAACTGTTTGAAAAATAGCGCAACATATGTCAGACATGTTTAAGCAGTATAAAAAGTAGAATTATTTTGCATTATATAAATTTGTAAAAAGGTATATAGTATAAATGAAATGGAAGATATAATGGTTTTCCCAAAAAATATAAATTCACAAATATGAAATCAGCGCTAGAAACTGACCTAGAAGCACTTATTCTTATATAAGAAAGTAAAATGTTATTGAACAGTCTCACCAGAAGAGCAACTACAAAGACAAATTACATAAAACATGCCAAACGCTTAACATGAAGATAAATATAGAAAATACAGAAGTAATGAGATAGGAAGAATAGAAGAAAAAAAAAATACATATATTGGAAATAGCAGACTTAAACAAGTGACAGAATTCACATACCTAGAAAGCAATATCATAGCAGACGACAAGAGCAGCAAAGAAATACACAATAGATGTAGTAAAGCATACAAAGCCCCAGGGAAAATGACACCAATTGTCAGAAACAAAAATGTAGATTTAAACACTACAATAACACTATTAAAAACGATAACTATGCCAACGATGTGCTGCCAAACCAATCATGGACAATGACAGCACAAGACAAACGTAATCTTGTGACAGCTGAAACGTCATGCTTACGCAGAATCCTAGGAATATCGCTGAGACAAACTGAGGAATGAGGACAGTAGACAAAAATTGGCACCACCCCAATCTTGGAATATATTCAACCGATCCAATGGTTTGCACACATCAGCAGACTACCATCAGACATCATACCACAGCAAGCTATGCTACACAGATACAGTGATGGTAAACCTAGAGGCTGACCACGAAAATGTACCACCGAAATATAAGAGGCGACAAAATCCACAATATACTCAGCACACACAAGAGCCATCTCCAGAATACTTTTCTACCCTTGAACTGGAAAGGCAACAAAGGTTTTATCGAATAGATAGATATATAGACTATCTTAGCTCAAACTTCGAACTCACTCTGATGACAACAGGAAGAGGTGGTCCATATGCAAGCCCCGCTCCTAGTCCTCCAAATACGACAATCAAAGCAATCATTGAATGTTGGATGTCATAATAACTGGCAAACATTGCTCCATTGAAACAATATGAAAGATATAATGTTAAATATACGCACATGTGGTTAATCACAAATAAGGACTAGCATGGATATGGATAATAGTGGATTAAAAATTAGGTGCTGTTTGATGTTGGTCAGAAACTTGGATCCACACATCAACAGTTGTACATTCTCAGGAACTAAAAACTGGTGCCTTATGCCTCCACCAGACAGCATACTTGATGCTCTTGTATACTGCAGTTTTATCAAACAAAAATTACTCTTAAATTTATTCTTTTACTACTTGAGGAGAGCGGTGGTCTAGATGATAGAGAGCTTGCTTACTATCACCGGGTTACAGCGTTCAATGTTCAAAACCACATCCAGACAAACAAACAAATTTTGGTTGACCATTCTTCCGGTCAACCCAGCTGTAAATGAGTACCTGAATTATGTGTTCATTCATTTATTGGTACAATGCCTTCCGATGTAGGCGATAATGTCTCTCCACAGTCCTCTGTTATACATTTAAATATAGTTTCTGATGATTCTGCATCCTGCCAGGCTTTCAAGCCATCCAACATTTTCTCATGTTGTCTTCCTCTGTCTCTCTTACCCTCAATCTTTCTAGTTGTCACGATGTTCTCCAGCCCAGCTCTTCTATAACATGACCCAGAAACTGTGCTTGTCATCTTCTAATACAGTTAATAAGTTCACTACTTGATTTTTTCATATACTAGGAAGGGAATTTATCTCTCTATGTGACGCGTCCTTAACAGAACGTTGTCCTCACTGCAACTATGTAAGCCTCTCGGTTCTGTGCAAGCTGCCCATCTTCTTCCAGTGTCATTTTCAGAAGATCTTCGATGTCATGTGTCCATCATAGTCTTGGTCTGCCTCTTGTTCTCTTCCCTGGAACTTTCCATCATGAGTTTCTTGGCACAGATACGTCTCAGTAGTGTTTGCCATTCCTTTCTGAACCGGTACTGGTCGCTTATCAGTTACCATCCTTCGTGCACCCTCAACCCAATACGGGGTCTTTCCAAATCCAACCTTCGAAACCGTTGTTGATAATACCATCTTCCACAGTCTCTGCCAGCAGTTGTGTGTATGGTAGGGCAGGATGTCCACTGGGAGAGTTGTTTCACGTAGTTCAGTCGACTAGCCAAGGGAATTGGTCACTTCATCTAATAGTTGCTGCAGCTTAGTATTTGAAGAGCTATCTTCATCCCCAACGGCAGGTTGCTGACATGGGACCTACCTTTACTGTACTGAAAATTGCCAGATGAACTTTAAATCTGATATTATAAATTAAATTATGAATAACGCCAATAATAGTATTGGTCTACGCCTGAAAGTGGAGCAAAGAATAGAAACACTGTTTTATTTCTTCCAAGCATGTTATAAAAGGTGATTACGGTGATTAAGGAGTTTATGTGGTAGAGTTGGCTATCCAATACAGGGTCAAAGTGACCCAGCAGTCATGTGGGATCGTAAGGTATCGTATAAAAGTTTTCATCCATAACACAACATATTACATTCTCCAGACAACATCCTGCCAATCTGCAGATGTCTGTGAACAAATATGGAAGCAGAAAAAGCAGATGATTTATTAATCAAAGTTCTTCATCCCTCCTCTAGCAAAACAGAACTTGCCACTTAGAGCTATCAAACAAGTGAAAATTGTATATGCTCCCCCACCCCAAAAGTGTTTTAACAAATAAACAATATAATTAAGATAAAGGAAAAGTTGTTTTTAAAGAAACCCACCCCCATCTTAGCAGTCATATCTACAACCTTGTCATCAGTGTATATGAAACAGTCAGACAACCTTGCCATCAGTGTATATGAAACATTCAGACAACCTTGCCATCAGTGTATATGAAACATTCAGACAACCTTGCCATCAGTGTATATGAAACAGTCAGACAACCTTGCCATCAGTGTATATGAAACACAGACAACCTTGCCATCAGTGTATATGAAACATTCAGACAACCTTGCCATCAGTGTATATGAAACAGTTAGACAACCTTGCCATCAGTGTATATGAAACAGTCAGACAACCTTGCCATCAGTGTATATGAAACACAGACAACCTTGCCATCAGTGTATATGAAACATTCAGACAACCTTGCCATCAGTGTATATGAAACAGTTAGACAACCTTGCCATCAGTGTATATGAAACAGTTGGCAAATGTTTCATGTTATTCTAAGAATTCAATCAGCTCAAATTCTAGTCTGTCTGTATATGTAACAATCACAGTAACCAGAAGTGTAACAATCACAGTAACCAGAAGTGTAACAATCACAGTAACCAGAAGTGTAACAATCACAGTAACCAGAAGTGTAACAATCACAGTAACCAGAAGTGTAACAATCACAGCAACCAGAAGTCTAACAATCACAGTAACCAGAAGTGTAACAATCACAGTAACCAGAAGTGTAACAATCACAGTAACCAGAAGTGTTACAATCACTGTAACCAGAAGTGTAACAATCAAAGTAACTAAAAGTGTACCAATCACAGTAACTAAAAGTGTAACAATCCTGCTTCAGTTCAATGAACAATATAATATAGAAGCATCGAAGATTTATTCTTAAATAAAAATAATAATGCAGCATACGGGAATTGAACCAGGTCATCTTAGATGACACCTACTCGCCTCGCAACTTTGATGTGGTCGTAGACGGAAAATATGTCGACTTAAATTGCAAGGTGGGTAGGCATCATCTGAGTGCTCCTGGTTCAAATTCTGTTTCCTACATTGTTATTCTTTTCAGTTGGATGTGCAGTTTAGTGAGCTGGTGCCAGCCCCTTAATGTATGGGCTTATTTAATGTATGTTCTATCCAACGCTAGCATCTTTTCTTAAGTCCTGGATTCGCAGTTGAATGCACAGTTTAGTGAACTGGTGCCAGCCCCTTAATGTATGGATTTATTTAATGTAAGTTCTATCCAACGCCAGCGTAATGTCTTAAGTCCTAGATTCACAGTTGCGTGTGTAGGTCTTGCTATGAGTTCCGAATTCATCTGCATGTTTCCTGGGTCATAAGAGCACAGAAAAGTGACACTGTTATCTTCTTCTTCTTCAGCTTTCATTCTCAAACTCCCGCTGGATCTCTTTTGTAGCAGGACAATGGTTCTACTAGATTTTCAGCAGGATGTAGTCCAGAGAATGGAAAAGCGTTGTATCACCATTTTACTTTCACCAATAACCCAACACATCTGTCTTTGGTTGACACTGTTACCTGCCACACATGTCCTAAGAGATGATTAAAGAGGTTTTGGGATGGAGTTTTGTGTCTCATCCCAGAAGGGATCAAAGTGAACCATAAGCCGTGCTAAAGTCGGATGTCTCAGGCAAAACATTACAGATAATGCAGCCAAACTGTAAACCATGACACAGCACATTCTGTTCTCTGGACTGTTTCTCAAATACTACATGTTTCCCATTAAGGAAGTTGTGCAAAATGGAGGTGCTATTTGTTCTCTAGACTGCATCCTGCTAATCTGTAGGAGTTTGAGAACAAAAGAAGAAGTTTTTAATTTGAAAAAAATTAACACCCTTTTAATCATTCCTTTAGCTATTATCTCCCTTTAACTTCTGCATTCTACAAAAATAAATACAGTCATCCCTCAGTTATTGCGGTTAATAGGGACAAGAACCAATCGCGATAAGTGAAAAACCGTGAAGTAGTGTAATCCTCTCATTTTTATCACACATACATATTTTGTGTATGTATAATATCAATACTGGTAAGTGTATATGAAACCATATACGTGCATATGTTATCATTAGAACATTAAAGAATAGTTTCACACGTGTAAATAAAATATTAATAGTATAAATAACACACATAAAATAATGTATAAATAATATAAATATGATACGTGTGTGTGTGTAAATATGTAAATATGTAGATGTAACTAAAGTGTACATACTGTAAATATGTTTTTAGAAATCCGTGATGTACCGAGGAAGTGATAAATGTACTGAGGCCGCGATAAATGTACTGAGGCCACGATAAATGAACTGAGGCTGTGATAAATGAACTGAGGCTGTGATAAATGAACTGAGGCTGTGATAAATGAACTGAGGCTGTGATAAATGTACTGAGGCTGTGATAAATGTACTGAGGCTGTGATAAATGAACCACGAAGTAGCGAGGGATGACAGCAAACAAACTTTGTGCTTATATTGGACATGTACTAAGAATAAATGAAGAATGTTGAAAGTGCAGCCAAAAGACTAAATGGAGATTTAAGAAGATTACATGAGTACTGTCAAACATGGAAACTGAAACTGTGAGAAAACTATCTATACCATCTTTACCAAAAGTCATAAAGTAGCCAAAGACAATATCAGTCTATGGTTGGACACACAGAAGTTGTCAAGAGAAGAACATCCCACATGTTATCTTGGAATAACGCTTGATCAGCAGCTCACCCTCAAGAAGTATGTAGAAAATATAAAAAATTCAGCACTTGAACGATTGCAACTACTGAAAAGACTCACAGGCACATCTTGGAGATCAGACAACGATACCATTAGAGGATTATATCTTGGGTACATACGCTCTGCTTTAGAATACAAAAGTACACTCCTTACAACATGTTCCAAGACAAATATAGAATCTCTAGACAGAGTGCAGAACAATGCCCTACATCTTATTAGTGGAGCAATGAGATCTACACCAATGGTTGCATGTGAAATACATACAAATGTAGACCCCCTTGAGATGCAGAGAGATATGTCTGCAATGGAGGTTTATGAAAGAAGCAAAAGAATTAACAAAGAACACTCAAATAAACAACTTGTAGAAAACTGGCAACCAAACTACAGATTAAAACAAAAGTCAGTCCTTAGCCATGTCCATGAAATAAAAGACGGCTATCACTTCCCAGACAAGAGCTGCAGAGAGTAGAAAAATAGTTACCACCACACGCAAGTTTTAAATTACCGGAAATCAAGACACAAGAGATAATGCAACGAAAAGTTCTGACCCAGTAAGTCTTATGAAAGCAACACAGAAATCAATAGACACCTACCCATAACAATGGATCCATGTCTATACAGATGGGTCTGCTTTTATAGCCACTATCATAGCAGGTTATGGTGTCTATATAGAATATCCAGACAAAACATCTGATGAGTTGTTTGATGCCTGTGGGGAGATATGTTCTAACTATAAAGCTGAAATAACAGCACTAGAAGTTGCCTTGTACCACCTGAACACCATATTTGATACCTTTCCAACAAAAGTCCGAAACATTGTGACTTTTACAGATTCTATGTCTGCTCTTCAGGCACTAGAATGTGATGGAAATTGTAAACCTGAGCTAGTTGAAATATATCACCACGCAAACCAGCTGCTTACATCTTATGAAGTCAGCATTGTTATGCAGTGGATTCCTGGCCACTCAAACACACCTGGCAATGACATGAGAGCAAAGAAGGGAGCACAACAAGAACAGCCATATACACAATCAACCATGCACACAGTTAAAATGATGTTGAAATCTGTGAACAAAGAAAATTGGATGAACAGATTGGCCATGGGAAACACTGGGAGGGAAATCTATAAATATAAACCAGCCCAAATCCTAAAGATAACATAAACCTCCTGGGAAGGAAAGACCAGAGTATCATCTTCAGAATGCGCACACAACATGTACAGCTTAACAATCACCTGAACAGAATACAACCACAACACACTCCAGGGTGCCGGATGTGCACTCATCCCTATGAAACTGTTGACCACCACCTTTTTGAATGCCCAGTGCTGGAGGACATCAGGAAAATGCTACTCCCTACAGGGCCAGATAAATGGAACACATTATATGGAACAAAACAACAGCTAACAACAAACACATGCATATATCCCACAATGGCATTGGGTCAAAGGCATGAGTCCATGGACCGCTGGATCAGCAACCAAGAATTAATGAAAATAGACTGTCATTACAAACATTAACTGAATTTTATGATTTATATTTAGTTATACAATGGAAATCCTTTTATACCAATTCTATTATAACAAATTTCCCTATATAACAACACTTTTCAAGATCCCAATTATATTTATTCTATATTGTTTATACTATATATAAAGACATGGACAGACAACATCAAGGAATGGACAGGGCAAGATATTTCTACACTCATCCGCATCGCTGAGGATAGAATTCGCTGGAGGACTCTTGTGTGCTGAGGCATCCAATGTGGTACCCCTACGGCTCTGAAGGGTTATGGGTTTATAGATAGATATAAAGAATTTCTGTTATTACATACACATTTTGTCGGTCCAGAACATGTTGTTATAACAGGATTCCACTCTACAACCTTAGTGACAAGCTTCATTCATCGTGAAAACTGTTGCTATATTAAATAAATATAGCAACCATAGTGATAATATTACCAAGACTAACTCATCTAGAATAGCACATTATTCTAAAATGGCTACACCCACATAATACAGTCTGTTGACAACGTTTGCGAGTATTATTCTTGAAAAATTCAAAATTCTGGAAAATGAGCTTTTTTATATATATGAAGAATTTCATTTCGCAGTATCTCTTACACTTGTATTCAATGTGGGAAAACACTTTTAACTAATCCTCACACTTAGAATCCTACAATTACACCCAGCATTACAATAAGTAGAATTTCACTCATGAAATAACTCTGGGACTTTCAAATTTATTTGGAAAATGCAAACATTCATTATAACACATTGACAATTTCAAAGCTCTGTGGCATGTGATAGATTGTATACATTTTTTTAAAGATGGTGATGTTAATATCTAAAAAATGTGCAAATGTCCTTGGTAATGGAAGATAAGTATATTTTGGAATGAAGATCAGTAAAGTGTTACAGTACTCAACTTACGACCACGATCTGTTCCAACAGACTGATCGTAACATGATTTAGTCATAAGTTGAGTACGCTATGCCTACAGTTATGTGAAGTGATGTTATAAAAACATTTAAGTTAAATTATATAAATTTTTTGTATTATTGTTATAAATCATAAATTTGGATGTTCATTTTGTGCCATTTGTATCATCTCTACACAATTTTGTTTCTTATTTTTACATCACCAGGTTTACGAAAAACACTGTATAAACTGTACATGTAGTAAGCCTGCTGGGTAATGTTTGCACAGTTTACATTTTCAAACTCTAAAGGGCTCTCCAATCAACAAGCTTTAGCCATGCTTGGGGAAGTCAATGAACCTATGGTTATTGAGTGTGACTGTGTTATTTCTTAGAAATTTATGATGCCAACTAGCAGCATATCATCATGCCTCCATTTCCTTAGTTAACGACCGCCTATGATTGCAGACAAAGCAGTTAAACTGATAAATGAGGCAGAAATAAATCTGAAATTTAATACATGTATGGCTAGTGATTATGGTCATAAAGTCGAATGGTAGCAAGCTGCACAGGTCATAAGTCAATTTCTCTCGGTATATCTTTCTAGGAGGCGAGCAAGAGGTAAGCAGAGATACAAATGGGAAAGAAACATCATAAGAAGGACATGTTACAGTCTAACAGAGTGCACCACTAAGGCAAGAGACAGGGGATGTTGGATGACTGTTGCAGCCAATCTTCATTGAGTGAACAGAACTTAATGAATTAATGAATCTATCTAGTAATTTTATCTTAAAAATAATTTCAATATTTTATAAATTTATCACACAATTAAGACTGACAATTACTCCTACCACTGGATCCCTTTCAATAATTGTAATACTTGATGCCTTTGGGTTCTGCTGCTTCATCCAATAAGCAACAGATGAACCAATGACTCCTCCCCCAATGATAAGAATATCTGTTTCTTTGGGTATTTCATTTTCAGACACTGTTGCCTCAATACCGTGACATTTTTCTTCCTGAATCTTCCAAGGTGATTTGTACCTGTCTATTTTATAGGATAAATATAAAAATTAGCTGATGACGAGATACATATAAAGGATTAACTGATGGTGAGATACAGATAAAAGATTAGTTGCTTAGATACAGATAAAAGATTACCTGATGGTGAGATACAGATAAAAGATTAGCTGATGGTGAGATACAGATAAATGATTAGCTGATGTCGAGATACAGATAAATGATTAGCTGATGGTGAGATACAGATAAAAGATTAACTGATGGCGAGATACAGATAAATGATTAGCTGATGACAAGATACAGACAAAAGATTAGCTGATGGTTCTATACAGATAAAAGATTACCTGATGGTGAGATACAGATAAAAGATTAGCTGATGGTGAGATACAGATAAAAGATTACCTGATGGCGAGATACAGATAAATGATTAGCTGATGGTGAGATACAGATAAAAGATTAACTGATGTCGAGATACGGATAAAAGATTAACTGATGGCAAGATACAGATAAAAGATTAGCTGACGATGAGATACAGATAAAAGATTAACTGATGGCGAGATACAGATAAATGATTAGCTGATGACAAGATACAGATAAAAGATTAGCTGATGGTAAAATACAGATAAACGATTAGCTGATGGCTAGATACAGATAAAAGATTAATTCATGTCGAGATAGGGATAAAAGATTAGCTGATGGCGTGATACATATAAAGGATTAGCTGATGGTAAAATACAGATACATGAGATGGTTAATCATAATAAAACTTGCAACCCATCGGGGTCAAGAGGGTGTCACATTGGAGGCTTCAGTACAAATAGCCATTGAATCCCTTTATTCCTCAGTTATTTGCATGAGTGTAGAAAAATCATGTCTGTGCCATTCTTTGATATTGCCAACCAAAGATTTACTGTTGCTGCCTCTTCTCCTTCCATCTTAACTCTTCCTTGCTAGAAGTCAGTAACTTTGTAAATGCTCTGTGTATAATCCTATAAGCAGAGATGACCTTGTAATTTTTATTTGTAATTTTCATCGATTTTCAAAAATGGACATTGATATTCAACAGTATGCAAGCATATATTTCTAGTTGTGTCTTGAACAAAACTTTTGAAACTTTTAAAAGGTTGCAACCAGTTTTCAGAAAATCCTAGCTAGGTCCATATAAAAATACACTGGTGTTTCAAAAGTGGACTCACATCCTTTGAAGATGTGACCATCCACCTACCATACTGACAAGAACATGGCACTATGCAAGAAATCCTATGCTCTGATAGATGTTTGAATAGTACTGCAATGTGTCCTTGATGCTACATGCAGACATAGCCGTGAGAGGTATTACACTGGCAGTTGGATCAATCATCATGCGAGACATATTACACTGGCAATTGGATCCACCATAATACCCTCGCACACAAGTCTATCACAACGAACATATTTTTGACACAACACAATATTTTATTGCTTCCACAGCTTCCATACTTACCAGGTCATACTCCATGTGACTTTAGTCTTGTTTACTCAACCGATGAGATAAATGAGGGTTATTCCAAAATGTGCCTACCAGAGATGCTTCCTTCAGTGGCAGGAGTGATGGAATAAGTGTATACAATCACAAATTGTGCCTACCAGAGATGCTTCAATCAGTGGCAGGAGTGATGGAATAAGTGCATACAATCACAAATTGTGTCTACCAGAGATGCTTCAATCAGTGGCAGGAGTGATGGAATAAGTGCATACAATCACAAATTGTGTCTACCAGAGATGCTTCAATCAGTGGCAGGAGTGATGGAATAAGTGCATACAATCACAAATTGTGCCTACCAGAGATGCTTCCTTCAGTGGCAGGAGTGATGGAATAAGTGTATACAATCACAAATGAACTACTTTGAAGGAGATGGAGCTAACTAGTCTGTAAGTTTAAACTTTCGCATAAAAAAAACATGTCCCGTAATTTAATCGATAATCCTCATACTATAATTGTTACCTTTTACCTTTATATTAATATTTATAACTAATAATAATAATAACAACAACATCAATAATAATAATAACAACAACACATCCCATCATGGTCGTAGGAGTGCAACAAGGAAGATATCAGCACAAAATGTCCACTAAACACCATCGTCTTCAGACATTGGGACAAGTATTGAAAAATAATGTCCATACTATTCCTAGGTGTTGTCAATTCAGGATTTTCTGTGAAGTTTACTTTATTTCACCACTGCCAAAAGTGATTTTTGATAACCTGCAAGTTTGTTTATTTCCTGCCGTGCAAATATATTTGTCTTGTAATCTATATACCAGCAGCAAGGTACCAGCAGCATAGTCAAACTATGTATGATCAGAATATGCATATTTCCAGTTGCAATATACAGTTGTGAGGCATGGATAATAAATAAAACAATAGCAAAGAGAATCACTGCTTTAGAAATGAGATGCTACAGATGAATTTTACATATACCATGGACATTCAAAGACAAATCAAGAAGTGTCAAGATCAATAAACGTCGAAGAGGGCTGACTCCTTGAAAACATCTTAACAAGAAAGCTGTGTTTTTTTTTGGTCATATAAAGAGACATAACAGCATGGAAAGATTAATAACTGACAGCAGAGTTAACAGCAACAAGGAAAGAGCGCATCCAAGATGACAATGATGCAGTGATATTCAGATTGCTTAAACATGTCTCGAGCTGCGATAAGTCAACTCAATTAGTAACTCACATGTCTTTACGTGGTTCAGATGTGCTCCATTTCATTCCCCAAGGCCACTTTCTCCATCGATGAGGCCTTTACATGTGAGTTCCGTAATTATTTTTACGTGATCTTATGTAAACGCTGCGGAAAAAACAGTACATCAGGGAAACCGGCTTAAGATTGAGTGATTGCTTTTGTAACCATCTTCATGCCATCAAGCACAGAACACCCACTCCTGTGGCCACAGACTTCAACGGCGATGGCCATCATGGTGCTTGTGATATTTAGGTCACAGCCATTGGATCTTGCACCATTCTTGATTTTTTATTAGAAACTGGCCTCACAGCATGTGGGGCATTCCCATAAGTGCTCCGCCCTCTGTTCCAGCAGCCATTCGACTCGATGGTGTTTTGAGTCCAATGCTGAAGAAACAGATGTCGACATCAGGGCACAACTCTGGCCCTTGTGACAGGTTTCTTTGTTGTTCTGATCAACAACACCATGCCCGAAACTAGTTCAAGCACAAAGTCGGCCTCTCGGAACAACATGGTAACTGTTATCGAAGGTTACGACTACGAGATTGTATAGATGACGTGCCATGAAGCTTCTATAAGAAGATAACCTCAATATAAAGGTATGTCATCTACTAAGGTTTTCTGTTGCATGGTTGGTTTGTCTAGTAAGCCATTGCACCATCTTGCACCACTGATGATAGATATAGGTACGCTCTAGAAAATCGTCTCATTTTTTAATTGGGTACACTCAAGCCTTTTGGACTCAGTTCTGATCACTCTTATGTTTAGTACTGGTTGGTGCGGTCTTTGTCTTTATTATTTTTGTTCAGTCATTTACTCATTTGTTTGTTCGTTTTCACATATATTTACGTTTTTATGTACTTCCTGGCCTTCCGGCATCTCATTTCCATATTTCCGTTTGTTTGTTGTGATAATTTTTCCATTCATCGTCTTTTGATGTTTTGTGTGTATCTTGATAAAAACCTTTTGGTTGAAATGTTGAATATGATTTGTGTATTGTAATGTGTATGTTTTCTTGTGTGCACATCATTTCCCACTAGTTTTAGTTATAGTCTGTCATGTCTGATTAAAGCAATTATATAAACCTGTGTTTTACGTAAGTACGATTGTTGTTACGTTTCACGCATTTACATTGTTTGGATTGTTGTATTAGAATTGATGAGTGTTCAGAGAATCCATAAGGAAGACCACGATTTGGAAAGAATATGTAACATGATGATGATGACTATATAACTTATTTTTAACAAATGTCTGTAGCACTTACATTAAAAACCTGATCCTTCATTACATTTCTGTATTAAGTATTTGGCTTTCACATCAGTAAACAAGAATACAACACTAGTGACCTGTATAAATTAATGTTTACTGTAATACTGATCTTACTTTTCCAAATGGTATTCAACCTTGCCACAGAAATCTTAATTGTAATACTTAAAATTACAAACTAAACAAAAAATTTACCAGTGTTAGGCACATCATTCTCAGGACTGTTTTTCCAACCAGAATCTGTAGAATCATCATTTGTGGCATATGATCTTGCAATTTGTCTCCAAAACATTGCTCATTTGTCCACATTCTGTCTCCAAGAAGGATTACTAACCATTGTACAATATGAAGTGCTCTTGCATAGAATTCTTGGAATAAGCCAAACCATTTTCTGTAAAGGAATGATGTGTCTCTGTCAATATGAGAATTTTCATTGTCATAAAACAAAAACTATTTTTGTATTATGTACTCATTATGTATTATAGCAGATCTTCCGCACGTCTTGATTGTGAGCATTCATATTCTAAATATAGAGTTGAAGCGATACGGATATGTTCACATAAATATTTAATGTCACTATCTCTAACACTAACCTTGAGTAAACCCTAACCCTTTTTATGTTAGCTGACATACATTTTAGGTCGCGGTAATCAGAGAATAGAGCACACTATTTCTATTATGACTTCAAATAAATATCCAAATTTTATAATAATGCACATCTATGTGACATGTCCTTTGTAGAACATTGTCCTCCCTGTCACTCAGTATGCCTCTCAGTTCTGTGCAAACTGCACCGCTTCTGCAGTGTTATATTCAAAAGGTCTTCAATATCCTGTACTAATCAACGTCTTTGGTGGCATCTTGTTCTCCAACCTGGAAACTTCCTCTTCATAATTAATCTTTCTAGCCTACTGTCTTTTCATGTGTCCGAAATATGCTAACTTGCATTTTTATGGTTTTGAGGAACCAATTGTCATCTTTGTTCAGGTCTTTGCAGACATCTGTGTTGAATCTTCTCTTTGCCTATATAATTCTTAGATCTTTTTATAACACTTCAATTCAAATGCAGATATTTTCATTTCCATTGCAGATGTCATTACCCACATCTCACAACCATATGCTAACACTGGAAATAATATAGCTTCTTAATAGTTGCAACTTTGGTCTCTGTTTGCCCCTTGCCATAGATTTTTTCCTTATACAGGCTATGTCTATTGTCTATCCCAAGGTGGTGATGTTGTTATAGCTTCCACACTTGCCATGGAGCATATGGGTTTGTGAAAGAGATGTAGTCTGCGTTTCAGAGCCAGGTGTGTTGCTCTGGTTGAGTTGTAGTCATGTTTGTTGAGGATGGTTTTGATGTTATCTATCCATCTTTTCCTAGGTCTTCCCTTGGCTCTGTATCCTGATTCCATCTTGTTATAAGCTCTTATGGGAAGTTTATCATTCATCCTCATAAGATGTCCAGACCATTTTATCTGTTGTTTCTCTCTATATATTCGATACATTCCACATTATTATTCTGTAGCCTTGTAATATGGTGTGATCCTTGTCATGTTTGGGTAGTGGGACTAAATAGCCATGCAGCCAGTCTACTTTTACTGTGCTCTTTAAGAGGCTGTTATTTAACATTTTGGCCAAATCTCCCAACTCATCAATTCTCTGACTAATGTCATCACATCTAATGATATCTGGTCCTGGTGTTGTGTTTTTTGCACTTTTCAGTGTCTTCAAAATTTTCTTCTAATTTCGTCAACTGTGATTATCATGTTTTTTCATGTTCAAGTTCTTACACATGTCCATAATCGTTTTCCTGATTTCTTGATATGCATCAACATTTCTCTGACAAATTTGTGCGGTGTAATGTGTCAGCAATGACGCACCTTTTGTCTCATCCATTTTCTACCAGGCCGTATCAGCACTCTGGAAATCGGCAATAGTCGTGCGTCTTATCAGACCCTTCATGGATTTGTGCAAGTTAGGTGTCATGAAACAGGGTCTTATATGAGAAGAGATTGAAGCACCAACAAAGAAATAGGTAAAACTATGGATTAACTCTTCACAGTGCTATAAATAGCAGACTGTTTACATTTTTAACTAGTTAACATCACGGAAATGATTTCCGTGTAACACCAATGAAATAAATGGCTGCCGTGACGTCACATCCCGACAATCACTTGAGTTCATATCTAGACACAGATGAACTTATGCATAATCTTTTTTTTTTCAAATGTACATAATTTTTAAAATTTTCCACTGATTTGCACTGAGCGCTCAGTATTTCTGCTCGATATACATGGAGCAAGGTTCGCGCACACATTAGAAATAGTATTTCTATTCCTAACCGTACTCTAAGTACTTAACCTTAAGCTTGCCAAATCACACAACAAAGGTCAGGTAATACCTCAAAACTAGAGCAAAGGTCACAGTGAAGAGTTGATCCGTAGTTGCGCCAAGAAATAAAATTGTATCTACTTAGGCATCATCTGAGCAATATATTTAAGGGTAAAAGTACAGATTAGTTCTCCACTGTGTTAGCACATTGTTGACAATTTCAACGATCCAATGTCATGGATTCCATGTAACACCAATAAAAATAATGGCTGTCGTGACGTCACATCCAACAATCACACAGTTCAACTCTAGACACATACGAACTTATGTATAATCTGTTTGTTTTCAAATGTACATATTTTTTAGAATTTCCTATTATTTGTGGTGAGTGATCAGTATTTCTGCCCGCTACACACGGAGCGAGGTGCGCACACACATTAGAAATATTATTTCTAATCCTAACCTTACTCTAAGTACTTACCCGTAAGCTTGCCAAATCACACAACAAAGGTCAGGTAACACCACGAAACTAGAGCAAAGGTCACAGTGGAGAACTATACTGTACTTGCGCCTATTTAAGTAATTAAACTGGGTCAAAGAGCATGAGCCCATGGACCGCTGGATCAGCAACCAACCAAGTAATTAAACATTTTGATTAATTCCTAGATATAAAACACAGTCAATACGAAGACAGTGACAAAATTACAACTGTCTACCTTGTAATGGCTACTTTTTGTTCATGCACTTTGCTGGGACCTTTCCTTTTTTATACAGAAACCCATCAGGGCACAGCAAATCAATGTATTCTGTAGTAAAGTTAAAGTGTAATGATAACATGCGAAGTATTTACTTTTACTCAGCGAAATAACATCAATATAAAATATGTCACATGTTGGAATGTTGAAAACATTCAATTGTTTAATGGCCTAATAATAATGGTTAGACTTCATTTAAATTTAATTTATTAAGTCATTAATTAGTGTATGTATCTCAATCTGTATGGACTCTATGGAGTCAATAGGATGTAACTGGTAACAGAACACCGATCAATCATTAAATAAACAAATTATTTGTGCACCAAAGTCAAATGTACTTCTCCTTACTGTTATCTCCAGCATTGCATTGCTTCTATGACGTTATGTCATGCAGTCTAAATTAGGTTCAATAATAAGATTCATACTCATAATGGTAGCCTGATACTAATGATAATTCTTGCTTGTATTTTTGACTGCATTTCTAGCACGCCTAAATGTTTACATTCACTTTTACTAGATGTGTTGCCATCCCTGCGCTATGGAGACGGGGCTTGATGAAATATATATAATATTATATAGTACATCTATTTTGTTTTTTATTTTGTCGTTTTCTGTTGTTTGTCTCTTGAAAAAGGTTCAATTTGAGCCGATACATGGAGAATTGTCATGTTTAGTTTTATTGTATGTTTTTTTATATATACTTTTTGAAATATATTTTTATTAATAGGCCAGGTAAGTATTTTAGTAACCTGTTTACCTCATTTTGCGTTACTAAATGTTTACATGACCTTTGACACTGCCTGGCACATATTCAAAATTATCAGACTAAATAGAATTTTAACATGTGTTTTGTGACCAAAGACACAATAGAACCATATCTCAATTGTCTAGATAATATTTTTTTTTTAAAGCATGAAATTTAGAAATTTTCAAGAATATACATGAGAATAGCGAATATGACTACTTGAAAGTTTCATGGAAGTAAAAGCTGTGATAAAATAACATGCGACTACAGTGCCGTTGCAGCCAACCTTCGTTGCGGAGACGGCCCCGATGAAGACAGTGGAGAAAAAAAACTAAGGGATACTAGGCTATAGATCTCAGGAAGACAGCAACAAATTGAGCAGCAATAAACGAGTCGAGATTTTTCGACTGTGAACGTGACACTGCCGACTAAATGGACATTTACACCAAATCGATCCTCAAATAGGAAAGGGCAGTGAATGGGTGGAGGTAGACACTGAGAAGAAATCACTGACTAAAGTAATAATACAACTAGATAAAGCGTGTCGAAAATGGACGGCAGTCAGGGCTCAGGATACAGTGCAAGAACTCGCCCAACTACACTCGAAACCACAAGACATAATTATATACACAGATGGCTCTGTTAGTAGAAACACACAAAAAAAGCGGTTGGGGTTTTGTTGCCTACAGAAATGGCGTGAAGTTGGTTGAAAAATCTTCAGCATATTCTACTGTCACATCGAGCATGAGGATGGAGATAGAGGGAGTTACATCAGCTCTTAATTGGTTGATAACTGATACATCAACACACACTCACAGACTCAATACTCACAAATACTCACAGACGTAACTCACAGACTCTCAAAGCATGTTGCGCAAGATAGAAAAGTTCATGCTAAGAAAAGAATGGTGGGACTTATTGAACAACTCAGTTGTCCAGAGCATTACATGGATTCTGCCCTGGTCATGCTGGGGTCAGAGGAAACGAGAGAGCCGACTTACTGGCAGGCAAAGCGGCGATAGACGCCACATTGCTGAGAAGAGATAAGGCAGATTTAATAAAGGCAGTAATAAATTCATTTCAAGATGCAGATGATGTCAATGAGTTTGAGAACGTATACATACAGAGAATGTTAGAAATGGGAGTATTCAGAGGTGAGGGGAGGAAAAGTAGATTTTTTGGAAAGTCCCGAAGATCACACAATCAACACCTGACCGGAACTATGAGTCTACATACACTGGGATGGCTGCTGTAGCGGAGGGCGGAACACTTATGGGAATGTCCCGCGTGCTGTGAAGCCAGTTTCTAATCAAGAATCAATCGATCCTCATCAACACTGTGCGACTTGCATCTGTTCAGGAATAACATAGGGGGCCTCTAGGGGGCATATACCAGACAGAACCAGGGTCATAGGTACGTCTTCGATAAGGGGGAGGGGAACATGTACTGATTTAAAATGGTTATGTCTTCGAACTCATGAGTCATTCCTTCATTTTCCTTGGGTTTTCTTTTACCTTTTTATTTTTGGACAACCAATTTTATTTTATTTCAGGGGCTGTGAGATTTACCCTTTTTGGCTTTTTCCCCTAATACTAAGTGTCATGATCTGATTTCTTAAGGGAAAGAAACACCCACCGACCCTTATCAACGGACTTGACCCCAAACAAAACCCTCCAAAGTAGAAGAAATATGTACATAATTAATTAGGGCTTCATTCGTTACGTTTTTTTAAAATTATTATCTTGTTTTCATTGGCCATTATTCGTAGGCCTATACTTGGCGTCGCATGCCAAAAATAACCAGGAGACTCCAAGTATAGAGCCTATAAATGGTAGCCAGCAAACAGCTCGATAATCTTTGTCTTACTATAATCTAGGTTTATTTTTTTAAATAACATATGTATATTTTTGCATAGGGGGGGGGGGGGGGAGGGGGCTATGTCTCCGCATGTATATGAGTGTATATGTAGATATATATGTATATGCGTACATGTGTGTATATGAATTCATATATAGGCAAAAGTGTGTATACTCGCAGGGATGTATATACGTTAAAAACTTAATTATGGATTTATAAGATAATGAAAGTATGTATATATTTTTTTTTTAATGAAAAAAAATACATTACATTTTTTTTAAATGTATAATTCCACAGGAGATAACAGCAGACATCTCTAGAAGCATGTAGATAACAACATAGCAAGACAGAAACAACAAAAGAACAGCCCAGAAATGACACAACTAATAGGAGCGCCAACCAGACAATAGAAAGTCATTTTCAAGGCTACCACCTTTACCATAGGCCCTATTTGTTTTTCTTTTCTTTTTTTAAAAAAATTCTTTCCACAGGTAAAATTATCAGCATGTCCTGTAGACTAATACCAGACTGGACAACTGTAAAGAGAAAATACATAGGATCACAACCAAAACAACTAATGAACACATAGCGGCAACAAGAAAGATCACCAACCAATCAATAAAAAGTCCTTTTAAGGACTAACACCTTAAACATCCCATCAATATCACGGGAGACAGGCAGAGCCACACCTTAGTCCTTTTAAAGATTGCAGCTAGGAGACACGTCGGCGAACCCGGACGAAGAAACAAGTACTAGCACCAACCAGGCAGATAAGCCACAAACAATAAAAGGTTCTCAAACGCCCTAATATAACCGACATGGACACCAGTCTTAGGTTGAAAGTGGCAGGCCTCATCCATATGAGGCAAAACCATTAGTAAACAAACAAACAAAGCGCGATAATCAATCAATCAATCAATAAACCCATAACCCTTCAGGTTCGTAGGGGTACCACATTGGATGCCTCAGCCCACAGTCCTCCAGCGAATCCTATCATCAGCGATGCGGATGAGTGTAGAAATATTTTGCCCTGTCCATTCCTTGATGTTGTCTGTCCTTGTCTTCATTTTCCCTCCTCTGCTTCTTCCACTCTCGACAGTTCCCTGCAGTATTGTTTTTGACAAGGAATCGTGCCTGCATTCGTGTAATAATAAAACACGTAACGATTGCCTTCCCAATTAATTGTGTAAAGAGGTCTACTGTACTATATAAGATCATTTCCCAGAGTACATACTACAGAACTGTTTCAGCTTGTGACAAACACTCGGCGCAAAATATTCACGAATTTCTGTATAAAATTAACAAAATCACAATTTATTCCCATCACAAGCATCAAAAATATGGAAACGATTGCGCGGAATCAATAATGAAAACGTCGGAGTCGATTGTAGTTGAAGAACCTTCATGTTCTACTAAGACGAATGAACAAGTGGAAAATAGTTGCCTGTCCTGTTAGACAATGGAACAAACGAGTGATTTCTGGGAAAGAAACGTTTGGTTGCTAACAAAGGATGGGAAAATATGTTGCAGTGCTTGTAGCAAAATTCAAACACTCGGAACGGAGGCTAAAATGGGATCTAAGATTTTAAAGGAATAGACAAACAGTGAAGTAGCATATTTTGGCAAAACTCGCGAACAAAAGTTAACATCTTTACGAATAAAAATATTAAAACATAAAGCAAACGATGGCCACACACTCATAACAATATTAGAAGACGCGAAGAAAAAGACACTTGAAACGGTATCCCTAAAATTTCAATCACTTCAAAAAGAAACAGCTAAAAGGGTATTTCGCAAAGTCTTTAAAATAGCACACACAAATAAGTCAATCAAAATTTTGAAATGAAAATTAATCTGCAAGAACTTAACGACGTTGATATGGGACGGATACTTCGCTCTACAAATGATTGTGTTACAATTATAAATCATAGCAAGAAGATGAAAACTAAATATAACAATCAGGCGACAACAATCAGTCAGAAAATCTACATTATTTTGTATTTTCGCGCAATAATTTCAGGTTGTGAAATGATCAGACTAGTTAATTTATTTATTGACTTAGCTGAACTAGAAGATGTACCATTCGCCAGAATCTTCTCCGCTTTGATTAGATGTCTTCATTCTATTGGATTGACAGAATAATGCCTGAATGAATGTTTACTTTATGTTGCTTGTGATGGTACAGCGGTAATGTTGGGTTCTCGTAGTAAAATAAAGTTACTAAAAGATAAATTTCCATCATTAATTGTTTGATACTGTGCTACGCATAATCTGGAATTATCTGTCCACGATGCTGATAAGAAAGTTTCTGGAATTAATAGTTTCAAATCGTGTATTGACACGTTTTTTGTATCATGCATCGACCATAGAATAATCGAGAACTCCATGTATGTGCTAGTTCACTGGAAGCGCAGTTGTTGAATATTTGACGAATATTAAGCATTCGTTGGGTAGCATCCAGCTTTCGCTCAGTATCTGCAGTTTGGTAGAATTATAAAGACTTAGTTTGTCATTTAAGAATGCTTAAGATGATAATTCCAGAGATTTAAAAAAAAATAGGTGCACATACCAGGGATTGATGAAGAAGACTACTACTGTGTGGAGTTTATTCTAGACTTTGGATTGATGTGTGATGCACTTCAAGAGCTTCATGAACTGAGCCTGATATCGCAAGAACGAAACATAAATTCAAATGGTGCCAATAAAGCAATTAAGCGCACTATACAGTTGTTTGTAGGTAGGCTATCATATCCCGGACAGTAGGCCTGCTATAAGGAAACCGTCCAAACTGCTAAATCTATAATTTTCCAAGGAATTCCTATTTACAATAGAGATTTTTAAAAAGATGACCAAATAATATGTCCTGTTTCCGTCATGACAGCATGGATGCTTCACTAAAACAACGACGGCTTTTTGGGCACCAAGTAGCAACAGATTAAAATAGCAAGGAAAGAAATAGAAATATTGAACTTTCTAAAGGCATGGATAGATTATGGTTTTTATTATAAACCTGGTTAAAGTAAGCATTATATTAGTGCATGTATATCGGTATGTATGCGTGCGTGGGTGCGTGCGGGTGCGCATGCGTGTGCGCGTGCGGTTGTGTGTGTTGTAAATGTCCGTGTTGTGTATGTGTGTTTTTATTATGTCTCTTAATCTGTTTCTGGTAGGAGTGATTGTATTGCATGTGTAAAAGATGTGGTCTTCTGTTTCTAGGATGTTTCTTCTGCAAAGTTTACATTTTGGCGTCTGCTCTAGTCTGCGTGCTTGTTTCCCTATAATGGGCGTCATGTTGAATAATATCCTAAAGGCTATTTCCCTAGTTTTTGGCATGACTTCTGGAATGTGAAGGTTGTTGAAAGTCTCCGCATAGTCTGTCATAAATTAGGTATACCCTTTCGTAATTCTGAGATGTAAAGGGGTGCCTGGAGAGTAATTGTAACAATGAAACAGTATTTTTTTCAGTCAGAAATACATGTCTTTATTTCTATCTCTCTTGGTTGGTTCGTTGGTTGGTTGCTGATCCAGCGGTCCATGGGCTCATGCCCTTTGACATAATGCCATTAACTGGCATTATATTGCTGGAATACCTGTGGATTTTCGGCCCACCCTGGGACAGAGCCAGAGAATAACTATCACACCTTCAGGAAGGTAAAATTCAACGTATGCACTACTCCTAGCCACTGTAGCCAAGATAGGGTTCACTGTGCTCATTCTCCGCCACCAATTGACTACTGGTTATGCCGAACTTCTCTATTGCTCCAGGCATGCAACCAAATGTTCAAGTCAAAAGGATTGTCACGTTCTGAGTCACTGTGCCTCTATGATGGGTTTCGGCCATAGGAAAAAACAGTGCTGTCAGTTTCCTCCTCCCCAGTGCTGCACAGTACATCTCTGGCTCCCTCCCAACCACAGAGGGTGCATGCATATAAATTCAAGTGAACATGAAACACATTTCAACAACAAGATAAAAGCATAATTGTATAGATGACGTGCCATGAAGATTTTCTAAGAAGATAACCCTCAATATAACGGCATGTCATCCACTAAAGTTTTATGTTGCATGCGTGGTTTGTCTAGTGGGCCATTGGTGAGACCCACAGACGCAACCACATGCGTCTATCTCTCTTAAAAACATTCAAACAACATTCTCGAACAAACAATAATAGACAAGGGCAAACAATTTGACTGCTGTTATCTGCCATCAAATACAATCAATCGTCTTGTTCTCTTCTTGTACATGATTCTGTAGCCGCACTCTCTTGCATCGTATGGGATCTCTGGCCTTTATCTCATTCTCTGCATGGCATTCTCCGCAGATATATATCATAGTTTGTTGCTTTAGGGGATTTGGTTGACCCTCCTTCGCTGTCTCCACATTAGGGGTGGTGGACATTTTGCTGATTTTTCTTTAGGCCTTAGCCTACGACTTGAACGTTTAAGTTTAATACAATCTTATATCCTCTGTAAAATCTATTGAAAAACGCAGTGAAACATTTTTTTTTATAATTGATAGAATCATCATCATTAAGTGCCGTCTCCGCAACGAAGGTTGGCTGCAACGTATCTCCAACATCTCATGTCTCTTGTCTTGGTGGTGCACTCTGCTAGACTGTAAACTGTCCATCTTGTGATGTTACTCTCCCACTTGTATCTCTGCCTACCTCTTGCTCGCTTCCCTTTGACTTTACCCTCCAGTAAGGTCTTCATTAAGTTGTCATGTCTTTTAATGTGTCCAAAGTATTTTGTTTGCCTGATCTTTATTTCTCTTAGTAGTTCTTTCTTCATATTAAGTGTCTTTAGCACCTCTTTATTTGTTTTCTTCTCTTGCCATGATGTTCTCCCTATTCTTCTATATACCCATAGCTCAAAGGCATCAATTTTGTCTTCTAATTGTTTATTTAGTGTCCATGTTTCTGAGACATACATTAATATGGAATAGATGTAGGATTTTATAATTCTCACTTTTAACTTGTTTGTAATTTGTTTAGATATTAATAATTTCCTCATGTCATTGAAGCTACTTTTAGCCATTCCTATTCTCCTTTTAACTTCTGTTTGATAAAATAAGGGGATCTAATTCAAAATTTCACGTTTTTGTATATAGGAAACACTTAGTGTGTCGGTCTAAGTGTGAGAGTTTCATAATAATTTTTATTTAATATTTTAGACAGATGCATACAATTTAAAAAAGAACACACTAATTGGTAAATGCAAGTTCAAAGTGAAAGTACATCAGGAATAGATTTCTCAACTTTGTTTTGACACAATATTTAATTAAAACAAATCTGTTGACAACTGTGCATATTATCTCCCCTTCATTGCAAACGTAAAACCACCTTCTATAAAGTGAAAGCCACCTTCTATAAAGTGGGAAGTTCTCTGTTTACTGTGACTAAATTATATTTTATTAATGAAGCATTATGTTTAGTCAGTGTGACTATCTAAGACACAATAGTCAAGTTTTCTTCCAGTAAACAGAGCCCTATTTCTATCATGTGAGCACAGTTCACGAAAGTAAGATTGCTCTTAAGATGTCAACATTAGGACTAGCAAGAAAAACCAAAACACAAACAATGCGTGGTGTGTACTGTGCTATGTGATTTAGATCAGTGGTTGTGGTTTAGATCAGTGGTGCCAATGTGGTGTGGAAAAATCAAACAAAGTCAGTGGTACTGTTATTGTTGCCTACCATGCACATCGTAAAATGTGACTAAGAAGGTTTTGGGGGTTGAGTTGGCTCTACTATTCAATAGAGGATCTTGTTATCCAGAAGTCATGCTTAAGTTGGGTATGTCAGATCGAAAGGCGCAGATATCGCAACCATGATGTAAATGATGACATACCACATTCCATTCTCCGGATTACATCCTGATAACATACATGAGTTTGAGGACGAACGCATAAAAAGAAGAAGCAGATAAAGATCAGTGGTTCTCAAAATGTAATTAGGTCCATGTTTGGGGCTATATATTTGAAGGGAGGGGGATAATTGCACCAAAAAATGAAACTATGGCGCAGATTCTTCCAGATCTGCGACATAAAAATAAGTTTTTGAATGCTTCTATTTTTTTTTTTTACAAAACTGCCCACTTTATCACAGCACAAGGGGGAAACGATGGCTATCTGAAACAGCTCTGGCGGAAAGCTCTACTGCACTGTCTAACTGCTGCACTGGAGCTTCTCTTTGAACAGTTAAGTTCTGTGATGGAATCCATATCAGCATCTGGCCTGCTGGAAAACGAGGAAGAAGGAGAAAATAATAAGCGACGCATAAAATATACGATAGTAGTAATCCTTGAGGAAAGATGAAGCATTTTTCTGGTCTATAGGAATTAATCTCTAGTGCCGGGAACAACACATCGGCTGGAAATACGAGGACTGGGGCAACACAGTGCAATATAAGTAAAAACGGATTTAGATACAAATGTTATCAATATGTATACACACAACATACTAGCGAATAGACGCAAAGACATACGACGTTTTGAATAAGAAACCATCATCAGGACAAACGATAGCTGACTAACACTGAATAGATACACACATATGACGAAATGGTAGGCAAGAGATGATGAAAGCGAGAGAGAAAGAAGTGAAGCACAAGTGGGTATTAAGGGAGTGATATTACGGACGATGTGAAAAATCCTGGTAACAGGAGATAAAAAGGACATTGAGATCTGGTCAACAAGACATAGATGCTTTCCATCTTAGTTCTCACTCTGGATAATTGAGTTTCTGCGTTTTTATCAAATTCCTGCAGATTAGCAGGATGTAATTCATAATGCGTTTTGTCATGGTTCACAACATTGATGCGAGATCTTCGATTTTGACCTAACACATCCGACTTTAGAATGGCACTGGACCATTTTGACCTTATATAGGATGGGACAGCCAACTCCACCATATAACCTCCTTAGTCGCTTCTTAAAATGTACATGGGAGGCAAACATTATTGCTATTTTTTGTTCCCCTCTCGGATTTAAAAAAAACAACTAATGGTGTGTGACTTTTTAAAAACAATTTGTGTTGTCTAGTGCTTTTGACGGAACGAGTTGGTGGCACTTGCCTAAACACAATACGTGTTAAATTGTGGTTATTTTTTGCATCTATCATTCAGGGCAATATACTGCTAATTTTCCCAAACAACTTGCATATCATATATTAATAAAAGAAAAGTATGAAAACCAGAATACTGGTTTCATTAGTTATTATAAAGATAAAGAATGCAACAGATCGCATGTAACCCATGTCTGCTGAAAGACACAGTACAAATAGAAATGACCGGAATATACCGGTGTGGTATCAAAAATTCCTCATTACACATTGTTTACTACATTGTATAATCTTGTCTCTCAATTAGTTGTGTGGACTATTTGAAAATAATCCATCTGAAGTCACATTATTTAACCATTACAGTGATTTTCATTGGTCACTTTTGTATACATTGTGTCGACAGCCAATGACAAATCAACGTCAAGTAAAGTAATTTAGAAGAATGAGTTCACGTGACTGTATTTGACAAGAGACACGGTACAGTAAGTCGATATGACCTAGCAAAAGACACAAAACATTTACAAACAAAATGTAATAGTCATGATTGAATGATTGTCCAAACAAATGTCATGTGTTTTGTTTTTGCGAAAACTAATTGTACTTGAATTAAACTCATAACATAAAAACATGGATCTTTTTGTACTTGAAGTTTTAAGAAGATAAAAATGCGATTGCAATGGAACAATGGGATAAAAACTGAGGCTCTGTATGGAAAAATAATTTTGTGAAATATATTTTGAGGCTCTGTCTAGGATAGCAGGGCTATAGAGAGTGGACATTTCCATTATTCATTAAGGGTCATAACCCCGCAGATACTATCAGATAAGGGGATGTAATACATGTGAAATGTATTAATATGTGCAAATGTATTAATAAATCATAAGAACACAAATATTTTGATCTGATCATGTGGTAATATAATTTTAATAAACAACTCTCATTTATTTTGAGTGATTTTATGTAACTATTCCCCGTTCTACAATTTATAAAAACGTTTTTTTTGAAAGCAATATGCACGACATTCTTCCCTAACTGTTGACATGGTGAACAAAAGTGTGGCACATAAGCTTTTGGATGTTAAGGTATAATGTCCGTATCAGGTTCAAGTTCCCCGCGGAACTTTATACAAAAGTTGGCTCTTGACTTTGTATGGGAACTAGTGTCAGTAGTCCGTTCACATGTCTTAGACTCCACCGCGGGGTCAAGGTTCAGCCAGTGTCGAGTCAGCTCGCTCGTCACAGTACCGCTTGGGATCTAGGCTGGTTCCTCCCCATATGACATGTTAAGACAGGACGAAGTCACCGGGGTGAAGTTTTCGGTCGTACGGAATGTTAACAGCATAAACGTGCTCAGCTAAGTGGTGAGCTATACTTAGCGTCCGAGTGGCTTTCGAATGTCGGCGCCTGCTATGTCATACCGCCTCGAAAGAGGATTACGGGGGTATAGGAGAGCTGCTTAGAAAGTGCTTCACTCGACTTTTTTGTCATGAACAAATAACTTTGGAATTACTTAAATTTTAGTATTATTTGTATTTACACGATTACCTCCCTTACACTTAAACGTATTTTTGATTTAAAATTTGGATACTGCTATTTATTGGAAATAATAAATAAAGTATTTTGTTAAGAAGTAGTAATGTAGTCTTACAGTTTTTATGGCCATAATTCTGAATTCGTAATTTAAAAGATCTTAATTATCTAATTAGAATTTCGTTAACAAAAGAAAATAAATTTAGTATTCACGAGAAAAAAATGGAATTGCAATTTGTGAGTTTTAAAAAGCTTCATTTTTTAGAGAAAATTTACTTTCAACAATAACGCAATTTCATAATATAACGAATATGTCAACTAAGTTTTAAAAAATGTAAACTCAAAATACTTTTGACGTGATAAACATTGCTCACTAAAATTACGGAAATATACATTTGTTTATGTTAATGGTACATATGTATTGTAATTGTATGTTTTGAGTGCAAAGATGTGTCCATGTCTCACCAAGATTGTCTTGGTTTTATAACACTAACTTATATCTCGCCCTGTTTTGCCTATGTCCCAGTTTCTATAACAATTTACAAATACAACAGATGTGTTACGTGTTAAAATCAACACACTTGGTCTCGCTTCGTTCAAGCGAATAAACACGCTTGGTAACCCTAAATGCGGTCGAGCGTGAAGACATTGATTTATTTATACCTAGATCAGTGGTCATAAGGTATTTTCTGTAGACGTATTAATTAATTTACAGTATTATGTGATTGCCATGTTTCTTCTGTCACGGAGATCATCCAATAAATAAATTAAATTTCCAACACAGCTGACATGTGTTCTTTGATATAATTAAAAAGAAAGAATCTCTTCAAGAATCTGTTTCTAGTAAACAAAAATCTGAACGTAGTGATAGATAAACTTAATTTACAATAGAAATCGACCTTAGTTGGCGGGTCTGAAAGGGGAGCATGGGAAGAAAACTGTTACCTGTCAAGCATATCGTAAGCAGCAACTAAGAGGAATTGAAGGTGGAATTTGTTGTCCCATAAAGGCCCGTAGATAAGGAGGTTGTAGGGTTGAGATATTCAACTTCCCGTCCTTTAGCAAATCAGAATAGGTCTATGCCTTTTAGCATTAGAAAATTTTGGCCAAAATGCGAGTAAAAATCCCCCCCCCCCCTTGAACCCCCCCCCCCCCCCCCCCCACGTAGAGATTTTCACAAAAGGAACATCACAATTCACATGAAGAAGATCTGATACACGAAAACACACGAATGACTTCTTTAAGGGAATTACTCCTCCCCCCTCCACCTACTTTATAACATATTTATAACACTGGTCTCACCCCACAGTGTCAAAATGACCTAGAGGCTATGCTGAAGTTCGATTTGTCAGTTAAGCTGTCAATTATGGCACAACTTTTATCTGGACTATATCCTGCTAATCTGCATGAGCTTGGATACAGAAGATGAAACAAGAAGTTGAAAAGATGTTTACACCAGAAGGCATCGATCTTGAACAGATGTGTACACCAGAAGGCACTGATCTTGGTGAAGAATGGATTATCTTTTCAAGACTATCTTTGCAATCACTAGAGAGTTCGTTGATAAACATATGAATGTGAATGAATGCTGTGTTCACGGAGTTCATCTCCGAACATTTTCATGACACGGATGTTGTGAGACACAGAAGATCAAAATAATCCACAATCAGTGGTTCGAATGGACTTTTACCACCAGATCACGTGGAAGAACAGTTCACGAAGCCAGTGGAGCCTTCGCCAAATAACAAGCAGCCTAACGATGTGTGTGTTTGCTGTAACGCAAGTACACTTGCTAGAAATTGAAATCTATTTCCTCTAAGACGATATCAACATCATAATCAGGTGCCATGCCGGCTGGCGTAGGCGATCATGGCTCTCAACAGCTCTCTGTCTCCAGTATTATGTATCGAGATCGTTTTTGTTTCCCTGCCATTCCAGGTTGTCAGACTGTCTGTTTTCTCACGTTATCGCCCTCTGTCTCTGTTGCCTTCAATCTTGCCTGTTGTGACTATGTTCTCCAAACCTCCTTGTCTCATGAAGTGGCCAAAAATATGAAGATTGTCTTTTTCTTATATTATTGATTAAAGTCCGTTTCGCATTTCACTCTTTCAACACTTCCACGTTAGTTTTTCTGGCAGTCCATGATATCAACATATCTTAACCAAAAGGTTTTAATCCCTTACCGACCAATCATCAACTAAGGAGACATTTATTCGTGCACTGTAAATATCACGTGAATGTGTCTCCTGTGTACATCTTTATTATACGTTTTTTAGTATTCCTGTATTTCTGGTTGTGGTTTTTTGTTTATGGTGTTTTGTGTTGTGTTGGGAAAGGGTGGGGTTTACCGTGAGGATAAAATGAGACGAATGAACAGGCCTAAGTCTGACCCATTTATTCGAGATTCTTAATCAGGGTTGTCACGTACTTTAAAAAAAAATAAAGTGACATTTCCCCGTAAACATGACAGAAGTTTAACATTACAATAGGCTATTCATTTAAGATGAGTACCGTCTTCACACGAAAGGTCAGCAACAGTCCCCATTTACCTCATGTTCCTTTCCCTGCTATCACACCATATTACAAGCTTATAACCCGGTATGTGGTGCATGCCCCACAGGTGGAAGGGGGGGGGATTTAATTGTTTAGGGGGACATTTCGAAAAAAAAATTTGTACATGAGATTTTGTTGTCTATTATATGTTTTGAAAATTTAGCCTACTTAACTGGGTTTTTTTCTTCTAATTTCCTAAAACCGAAGTCTTGTGTCCTGAACAAGTTATAATTAGGTTTCATTTATGGAATAAGTCATGTTTTGAATAGACCTATACAAAATGTAGTGCCCCTTTATGTTCACATGGGAGGGGGGAGAGACATCAGAAGTTTTGAACGATTGAGGTGGGGAAAGGTTTAAAGAAAAGGTTGGGTAACACTGCTATTACCTGCCAGGTTCACAAGAGTACCACATTGGATGAAATAACACACAGAGTTCTCCAGTAAATTCTATCTTCAGCAACGCAGATGAGTGTGAAAATACCTTGACCTATCCAGCCCTTGATGCTGCCTGTCCATGATTTTCTTAGTCTTCGTCTGCTTCTTCCAACCTCGACTGTTCCCTGTAGTATAGTTTATGACGAATAATCATAGCATCACACGTCCAAAAAAACCGTCAGGGCCGTAGACATGTTTTCATCGAGGAAGGGGGTTTACCTATAAAATAATGTGAAAAAAGGCATTCGCCAATTTTTGTATGTTATTCCCTCTTTTTGATGAGAAAGGTGATGACATTTTTGATGCGAAAGCAGATAACTTTTTGGATGAGAAAGCGGATGACTTTTTTGATGTGAATGCTGATGACTTTTTTTATGAGAAAGCTGATGACTTTTTTGATGCGAAAGCTGATGACTTTTTTGATGCGAAAGCTGATGACTTTTTTTGATGCGACAGCTGATGACTTTTTAGATGTGAAAGCTGATGACTTTTTTGATGCGAAAGCCGCTGGCTTTTTTGATGAGAAAGATGACCTTTTTGTGAAAAATCGTGCATGTAGTGGTTTCACCCACTTTTTGGCTAAATTTCTAGCAATAAAAAACATGTTATGATTTCCTAAGGGTGGGAGTTGAACAACAGACCTTAACAACAGACCTACAAAGCATGCAAGTAGGTATATTTGTCGCTTTACTATTGGCAGTAATGATTCTTATAGACCTGTATGAATCTATTTTATTTCTAACGTACACATTTGTCGCTAGATGGACTAGTATTGTGGCTTGGTAAAAGCTCACCAACCAAGCTTATTGACAACATTAGAAGCAGAGAATCATGGAAAAACATGATCACCTATGCCATTCGGCATGGCACTTGATTGATTGACACATTTGTCTCATGCTCTCTATAGGAGATGCACAGAATTCGTCTGTAACATTTGTATTCGAAGGTTTGTAACCTCTCTCCATGACTGCAGTGAGTCTTCATCTTTCACACCAACACAACACAATAGACAACATAAGTGAGTTTCAAAGTTAGTTTTTCACACTAACACTGATTTTGCTTTTCCACATTAAAGTTAACCTTGACATATCCTCTATATCCATCTCCAGCCTTAGGGACCTATCTCTAAGTCTGTTTTTCGTTTTCCATTGCTGCATAGGGCTATGCAGGATCTGAGGTATTTGAAAATATTCAAGTCCTCAAATTTATACCAATTTATCATGTTGTTGGTTTGTGCTTCTGTACCTTCGCTGTTAACCAAGATCATATTTCATTCAGCGTTGATTTTGGTCTCCTTGCTAGCACAATGTGAAAAAAATTCTGACAACACTGTGTACGAAAACAAATTATGGTGCTTTATGGGGAGATGTAGCCACATCACGTGTCCATAGTCCAACTTTTTAATATTTTAAGTAAGAAAGATATCTCCAAATAATCACATGTATATTTTGATAATTTTTGTGTTTCTTGTTTATGTGTTGAGCTAGTGGGGTGCATGGCCATGTTTTTAGAACTCCGTTATCAGAGCCTTGATGTCCCGGGTTCAATCCACGGTTGGGACAGAATTGTATCTTTCTGAGGTACAATTAAAATCCTTCCTATATATGTTGAGGCATCTGCTATGGCAAAGCAGCCTTTATTTCCACAGCCCATAGAAAGTCTCTCTGCACTCCTTCACAGGAAAACATGCAGTAACAAAAGTTTTAATTTTATGTTGTTTATGTGTTTCTTGAAAAAGGACCGTAAAGTAGAAAAAAGGTCTTTGTTCTTTTGTTTATTTTTATTTATTTTTTACATTGATGTTTAGGCTATAACACTAACCATTAGTATTTCATACAGCTTTTGTGACTTGGAGATTAAAAAATCACAACTTCTGCTGCAGATAAATTGAGCTGCATGCAACACACTGAGGGGCACCCCTACTAGGTTCATACTGGGGTCCTCTCAGTGCGTAGAGTGAAGATAGTAAGATTTATGCATCTTATCAAAATTTCATTTTGTTAACTACTGTATGGTGTGTTTAGTTACAAATGTGGCCATGTCTCCCCGTAATTAACCATAATTTCACAATAAGAATTCCTAAGACACATTCCTTTTTGGATTTTTTTTGGGTTCAGTGGGACAGTTTTTTAAACAACACCATGCTACCAATGCCAAAAATGGTCTTTAATAGTCTCGCAGCAAAGAAAAATCATTACATGTGAAATTAAATATATTTAGAAAAGCTGTAATGGTTGCTAAACTAGATAAAATAAGAAATAAAGCAATTAGGAAAAGGGTAGGTATAATATCATGTATTGAACATATCAAAAGACAGCAAGTAAAATGGTTTGATCACCTTATGAGAATGAACCTAAATACCAATAAGACCATATAACAAAAGAATATCTGGACATAAAGCCACAGGCAGACCACGAAAACCGTGGATAGAAAAATCAAGATAATCTTGAACAAACATGGACTCAATTCAACCAAGGTGACACATCTGGCCCTGGATCGACAACACTCCATCCAAGTAGAACACTCCTTCATTAGGCATTTGCATTAAGCCGAAGTCTCCTGGGTATGAAATAACTCTCATAAAAACCACCCCACTGCCCATAGGAAGTAGAACTAATCGCTTGCAATTCCTGGTGCTAGAAAGAAAGAATGGCAGGTGTGAATACTATCAACCATAATTCACCTGAGAAAGACAACAGCTTTTTAAAATAGATTTAGCAAAGTCCCAGATGACTGGTTAAATGTAACTGTAGGGAGCAAGTCCAAGATGACTGGTTAAATGTAACTGTAGGGAGCAAGTCCAAGATGACTGGTTAAATGTAACTGTAGGGAGCAAGTCCAAGATAACTGGTTAAATGTAACTGTAGGGAGCAATGCTAGGATCTGGGAAGTCTTTTACTTCAGATAGGTCTTTGCTGTGACCATCCTGCATTTTTGAGACAAACTGTTAGGTAAAAAGGGTTGATTCCCTACCTGAAGCTCAGACATGATTTCTTCCCAGAAGTTATTGCAGAAAAAAATCATGAGGATTGGTAAAGTGGAATTCCTCTATAGAGAATCCTCTTATAACAAATTTCCCTATATAGCAACACATTTAAAAATCCCCAATTATATTTATTCTTTATTGTCTGTACTGTACATGGTAAATTTCTGTTATTACATACATATTTTGTTGGTCTGGACCAAGTTGTTATCTTCTTCTTCTGCGTTCAATCTCAAACTCCTGCAAATTAGCAGGATGTAGTCCGGAGAACGGAATGCATTGTGTCATGGTTTACAGCATTGCTGCTATATATGCGTCTTTCGGCCTGACACATCCGACTTCAGCATGGCTTTGGGCCACTGACCCTAAATGGGATGGGACAGCCAACTCCATCCCACAACCTCCTTAGTCACCTTTTACGACATGTGTGGAAGGTAAACAGTGTTGCTATTCTTTGCTCCCCTTTCGGGCCTCACAACACAAAGACGGAGTTGTTATAAGGGGATTCCACTATAATAAACTATATCTTCTTAGTTTCCTCTCATAACATACATGGCAGATTGTATTATTCATCTTTGCTCCACCATTGAATCACTGTAACACAAGCAGTTAATTTTATAAAAATATAGCATAACTTTCTGTAATATTTAGAATTTACTGAATGGCTTTTTGCATCTTGCAGACGATCATTAAGAAAACAAACAAAAACAAGCCAATAAGCTTTTTCTCTCAGTAATGGAAGACTTTCTAAAGGACCATGTTGTTAAAGCAACAGAAGATGTTTGTTTTCATCTTTCCTTTTTATCTTCCATATCTTTTATTATATTGTTCCTAAACAACATGGCCCCAGCCAGCACGCAGATGGTGCCTCCAGACAGCTCAAGTTTTAGCCATGTTTGCCAGATTTTGGAGAAATCTTTCATTGAGGACTTACAAATATCTTTGTACCTCAGCATTGGACTACCACAGGCCTTCAGACGCGTCTCTAAATAGTACTTATTGTGGAATACGACAATTTGGTATTCTGTGGACATGGTCCAGCCCTCACAATCTATTTTTATTAAGTGTTTCAATGGCAGATGGTAGCTGAGTGTGGCGTAAAAGTTCTATATTGGTGATTTTATTGTGCCATTTCATGTACGATTTTGCTGAGACATCTTAGCTGAAAGGTGTTTAGTCTCCTCTCATGTCTTGTGTAGGTTGTCCATGTTTCAGATCCATAATATAGTTGGGATTACCTTGTTGTGAAGCAGACATTAGTCATTTCAGCAATATTCTCTTGTACTATCGATATAATCACAGACGTACACTGTTCAGCAGATGTGGTAAAAACATTGAATGTATTAGTTACCAAAGCCAAAGGTGTCAGGCCATTGGTGCACATAAAATGGCAACACAACACATTTCCGCTGTGTGAACTACATTCTGTTGGAAATCTTGTAGGATCACTGTGCTACTATAAGCGAGATCCATAGGAGTTTGAGAACGAACATAATAAAAAAAGACCTACATAGTGTATAAACAGATAAACAGAAAACAAACATTGCATTTTTTGGTTCAAAATGTATTTAGATTTGCACGCTAACTTTTCTTTCCTCACATATTAACATTTCTTTCCTCACACACTAACTTTCCTTTCCTCATGTACTATAGCATTGTGAATGTTTATGTAGTTGATGCATCTGTTATTCTTATGGTGAAACCAATTCCATTCTTGATTGTTCTTCACATAAAACATTCAAGTAATAATTGTTTCTCATTGATGGTACCAATTCTTGTCTAGTTTCTCATTGATGGTACCAAAACTTGTCTAGTTTCTCATTGATGGTACCAAAACTTGTCTAGTTTCTCATTGATGGTACCAAGACTTGTCTAGTTCTCCTTGATTGTACCAAGCAAATGCAGTATACATAACTCTCACTACTTCTTCTTCATCCCAAGATTGAGATGGAAGTTAAGAGACAAATGATCTACAGTATATTTCCACCAACACTGTGTTACCAGTGACACACCTGTCTCTCTCATCTTCACATGAGATATAGTGACATGTGAGATGAAATGCTTGAGGAAAGCTGCTGGGGTCATCAGGCTTGATAGATTGCGAAATGAATATATCAGGGAAAGAATAGGTATAATATCTTGTACAGATTACATAGAGAGAGAAAAGATCACATGGTTTGGCCACATTATGAGAATGCATCACGAAAAGTTGCCCGTACAAGAATATAACCAAATGAGATCAGGGTACAAAGCCAGAGGAAGACCACGGAAAAGATGGATAGAAAACGTCAGGGACATCCTGTACAGACACAGTCATAGCACACACAGCCAAGGCCATAAATCTGACGATAGAATGCAAGCTCGAGCTTAAATCACCCCTACGCTTAACGGCAAGAGTGGATCACAAACCACCTGGGGAAAGACAATAGGTACCAAGACTTGTCTAGTTTCTCCATGATGGTACCAAGACTTGTCCAGTTTATCCTGGATGGTACCAAGACTCTTGTCTAGTTTATCCTTGATGGTACCAAGACTCTTGTCTAGTTTATCCTTGATGGTACCAAGACTCTTATCTAGTTTATCCTTGATGGTACCAAGACTTGTCTAGTTTCTCCTTGATGGTACCAAGACGCATGTCTAGTTTATCCTTGATGGTACCACGACTCTTGTCTAGTTCATCCTTGATGGTACCAAGACTCTTGTCTAGTTTATCCTTGGTGGTACCAAGACTCTTGTCTAGTTTATCCTTGATGGTAGCAAGACTTGTCTAGTTTCTCCTTGATGGTATCAAGACTCTTGTCTAGTTTCTCCTTGATGGTACCAAGACTTGTCTAGTTTCTCCTTGATGGTACCAAGACTCTTGTCTAGTTTATCCTTGATGGTAACAAGACTTGTCTAGTTTATCCTTGATGGTACCAAGACTCTTGTCTAGTTTATCCTTGATGGTACCAAGACTCTTGTCTAGTTTATCCTTGATGGTACAAAGACTCTTGTCTAGTTTATCCTTGATGGTACCAAGATTCTTGTCTAGTTTATCCTTGATGGTACCAAGACTCTTGTCTAGTTTATCCGTGATGATACCAATATTCTTGTCTAGTTTATCCTTGATGGTACCAAGACTCTTGTCTAGTTTCTCCTTGATGGTACCAAGACTCTTGTCTAGTTTATCCTTGATAGTACCAAGACTTGTCTAGTTTATCCTTGATGGTAGCAAGACTTGTCTAGTTTCGCCTTGATGGTACCAAGACTCTTGTCTAGTCTATCCTTGATGGTACCAAGACTCTTGTCTAGTTTATCCTTGATGGTACCAAGATTCTTGTCTAGTTTATCCTTGATGGTACCAAGACTCTTGTCTAGTTTATCCTTGATGGTACAAAGACTCTTGTCTAGTCTATCCTTGATGGTACCAAGATTCTTGTCTAGTTTATCCTTGATGGTACCAAGACTCTTGTCTAGTTTATCCTTGATGATACCAATATTCTTGTCTAGTTTATCCTTGATGGTACCAAGACTCTTGTCTAGTTTCGCCTTGATGGTACCAAGACTCTTGTCTAGTCTATCCTTGATGGTACCAAGACTCTTGTCTAGTTTCTCCTTGATGGTAGCAAGACTCTTGTCTAGTTTATCTATGATGGTACCAAGAAACTCAACATCTAATTTCTTAGAGTGCTTCTTCATCAATATTTCTGTTTTGGTAGTGCATTCTATTCAGGACATAGCATCAATCCAGCATTTTTTGGCTTTATTTATTTTCTATGCAATATAATTACATTCAGTAGTTTGCCATCTCTCTAAACAATATGAATATACAATTGTCTGCTGTGAGATTTGAACCCAGTACTTTGGCCATCACAGACTCAAGAGTTTGTAAGCTGGAGGAAGTGGGAAAAAGCTGTGCATTTAGCAAAGATAGAAAGTTATTGACAACAGCTGTGATTCAGCTGGGACGAGAGTGCAGTGATTGGGCTGCCAACAAAACAGAGGGATGATCCAAGAACTCATACTGCTGCACTTGAAGCCACATATAATTTACACAGATGGCTAAGTAACACAAGAAACACACATGTGTGGTTGGGGTTTCGTGGCCTACCAAAATGGCAGGAAATTAGGTAAGAAGTCAGCTGAATACCCCACTATAACATCAAGTACAAGAATGGAAATAGAGATAGTGACAGCAGATTTCACTTGGCTGGCAACGCAATCACCAACAGATTCAGAGATTTTATTGAACTCTCAAAGTATGCTGTGTCAGATAGAAAAATGTTATGATTAATTATACTGTACGCCTAAAGAAATACTACAAAGGAGGTGCATCTAATGTAGTACCGCAATGACCCTGACAGATTATGGGTTTATGAATAAATGGTTCATTTGTCATGTCAGAGGTGTTAAGTCTAAGGCATATGGTTCTTGCATTCCATGTACCCAGTCTGAGTATTACTGATTGCTTGTTTTGTCTAGGTACTATACATTATTAAAATCAGTTTCTCCATGTTTCATCTATTTCCATGTATCCAATGAGGCAGGCAGAAATAATGGGCAACACCTAATAGCAGTGCAGATTATGCCAGGTGTTAGCTGACCAGTACAACCAAATTGCTGCTCTCACTGAAATGAGTGACTCGTAGTGAACTTCCACCAATTTAAGAGAAATTGAAACTTGTAAACTGTCCCTTTTCGTGTTGTGTCCATTGACAAGAGGCGTTCTTCAAGGTATGATGGAAGTTGAAAGAAGACTAGGAGGCCAGAAGAAGACATGGCTAGATAATATCAATGACTGGACAGGGTGTGAAGTTTCAAAACTCATCAGGATGGTAGAGGATAGAGATGTATGGAGATCTTTCTGTACCAAATTTATCAATGTGACACTCCTATGACCCTGACGGACTATGGGTTTTATTATTATATCCAGAGCTGTCTTTACACCATTTTGGGCCGCTGGACAAAGAAATAGTGCTGCCCCCCCCCCACGCAGAAATAAAAAATAAATGGTTGATAATATAAAAAATAATGTATTATCTATTTTATTGTCACTATACTAATTTCAACAAAATTGTTGTTAAAACATGCAACTATAACCAACATTAAACATGAAAAACAGAGAAAAGAGATTGTATTTACATGTTTTATAGTATTACATATGATATTTACAAAAACAAAAACAAAAGAAAAGAAAAGAAAAAAAAAATACTTAGATTAGAAAAATTTCAGTACGGTACTTTATTATAACAAGCATTTGCAACCTTTCTTTTCAGAAAATTATTTTATTGGCTTGAAATCAATGGATGTCATTTTCTATGCTCATAAGTGAAAGCCAGTTCAAACGATGCTGATTTTTTATAAGTTTAAGTCTTGAAAAAGAATGTTCTCCTGTACAGTTGCTCACCATCATGCACATGAACACTCTGTTCTGAAAAACAGATTTTAAATTGTCCGAAATTATTTTTCTGTACAGTGCAGGGAGAGTCTAGAAATTTTCATCAAGAGCCATTTAATGCTTGAGATGCTCACATTCATTTAAAAGGTTGTCATAACTCAAGTCCTTGTGGTACATATTGGCAAGATTTTTGCATTTTTTCTTTAGTGCATCAGAAGTAATGGTTTTTAATTCACTCAAGAAAGAAAACAGATTTCCAATTTGTGAATACGCCTCTGCACTTCTTGTTATTTCAACGATTAAAGTGTTCAGAATAGGGAGGAAAGTTTCTACCTTGAACTTTTGGACTTATTTAGAAGTAATTCTTCTCCTGGCCTATCATACCTACTAAAATGCACACTTCGGGTTCGTTCCCGTTTTTTTCCATCACTGTAATCGGCATCTGGACACACATTCCTGGCTTTGAATTCATATTCAGTGAATTTGTCTCTAGTTTCCTGAAGATAGCTTTTCAGCGACTCAAGAAGATTTGTGGCAACTAGGATGTTCACATCCTTTGCTTGTAAAACTTTGTTTGTTGTATTCATCCTTTCTAGAATGCCCAACCAAAGAATTGTAAGAAAGATTGTTTCAAGGTGTTCCATTTTTTTGCTCAAACCTTCCGCCTCATGCCTTGTTGTCACTTGCTGTTCATTGTCACCTGCATGTTTTATTTTGTCGAAATCCCTACACAAAGCATGGACAGCATCAAAATGTGCTGACCAACGTGTGTCAGACAGACGCTTGACCACAACATCTTTTTCTAAATATGATGTCAATACATTCCAGCGATAAGTAGAACCAGCAAAAAATGGATACAGATGCTGAACAAAGTCAAAGAATTTTATAGACTTTAGACAACACTCTGCAGATTTTACTCCCACCAAATTCAGACTGTGTCCTGCACAGGGGACATAGCAAACTCATTGAGTTCATGAATACTTGCCTGCAATCCAGTGTATTGTCCAGACATATTTGATGCATTATCGTATGATTGGCCACGGCAGTTTGATAGTGGAATTCTGTTCTCTTTAAGAAAATCCACAACAGTGTCTGTTAAATCCTTTGATCCATGAGAAAAGATGGGGATAAACATCAAGAAACGTTCCACAGGTTCACAGCCTTTAATGTATCGTGCATTAAATGTCAGTTGATCTATGTGTGAGATGTTTGGAGTAGAATCTACACTCATTGAATAATACTTTGACTCTTTTACATCTTCAAGAATAGTACCAAGAACCTGTTGTCCCATTAAACCTCAATCTACAGAATGTGGTAAATGACATTCCTGAACATTGGTCCAGGTTCAAGGTTGGAAGTGATTGATAAACTTAAAGGGCCCGTTTGTATATAAACACAAAATTATAAGATTTTTATAAAATAATACAAAATTTTATACAGGTTTTCCGAAACCCTACAACATATTCGCATGGGCCCCCTATGCCTGTAGGCCTCCGTGCCCAATGGGCCTATGCGTTAAGACGGCATTGATTATATCAGTATCTTTTGCCCACCTCATCTTCTCCTACCATTGCCATTTAACTATGATCAAATTTTATGACGTGACTAATACATTCAATGACATCACCAGTACAATGTGAACGATTGGCTTTAAAACCACAAGCTAATTCAACCAAGTTGGGTCTGTGAAGTAAACCAAAAACCCCTCTACCACCAAGCCAACATATGGAGAAAATGTGAGTTTTCAAACAGTGTTCAGAACAGAATAGAATTCTGGAGATAGTGCCCACTGCAAACGTTTGATGTTCAACACTGAAACAAAAAATCTTTACTTCCAAGTCAGGAAGTCTCCGGATGTTTTTGGAAGTTGGTGAAAACTGTGACTTTATTGGCACTTCATAGAACTAAAAGGTTTAGCTTTATGTGCAATTTTTAATTTAGCTAGCTGACAAAATTAGGTTTCCCTCTTCTGCTCTAGATGTAAAACTAGTTACCAAATAATGTAGCAAATGTTTGTAGTGCTTAGGTGGCAGGAGTAAGTTCAGCCTACAACTTACAGCTGTATATTTCCATGTGACAAGACTAAAAAACATTGGTGGAGACACTCACAGAACTATTAAGTCAATAAATCTTCCATTCTTACAGTGAGTTCTAAATATGACAGGTCTGAAAAGATCTTGGCGGAGACACCCAAATAATTATACGTCAATAAATCTTCCATTCTTACAGAAGTTCTAAATATGACATGACTGAAAAATTCTTGGCGGAGACACAGAACTGTTAAGTCAATAAATCTTCCATTCTTACAGTGAGTTCTAAATATGACATGACTTTTTCTAAAAAAAACCTTGGCAGAGATACAGAATTAAAACTATCTGCTATAATGAAGATTCCTCTCCTCTTTTACTGGATCCCCTGTTATAAATCTGTCAAAATGAAACCTCTCCAAATCAATTGTTACATAATTTCTGTCAAAAATAAACTCTGTGCACAACCGATGTCAATAGCATGTTGTAACCAATGTCCACCCAATCCATTGGCAAAAATGAAGTTTTTCAGGTAAGGATGAGGTCCAACCACCAGGTTCTGGTCAAAGAAATTGCAGTCGTTGTAGCCAGCCCAAGCAGTTTTTATCTGAAAAGAGGGATACAAGGTAAAAGAAATTATGAAACAAAACCAAAATATTGGTTTGTAAATTCAGTATGCAGACAGATCAGGTCATAGCAAGACAACTATATACACTAAAATGCAAAACACTATATCATTAATTTAACAAATATAGACAGGGAAGTGTCACCTTTACAAACAAAATAAATATCTAATAATAATTCAAATATATTGTGTAAATAATTCAAATATTTCTTGTGCTGTCAATCATTTCTTCTTATGGTCCATGCCATGTGACATTGGGTATGTTTATCAACAGCCTTCTGCTTCATGTGCAGTCAATAATTTCCAATACGGATGTTCTTCCATGCCACAATGCTAGATTGTCCAGCATCTTCTCTCTTTGTCTTCCCCCACCCTTCTAATTTATGAATGAATTAATATCAACAGGCATAAATGCACAAGACCTGCAATCCTTGGCAACTGACCGACAAGCAAGAACTATGACATCAGCCCTATGTGCCAAACTTGGCAAAAGAGAACTGACTGACTGACCCTTCTTGCTTCTCAACTTGTCTGTTGTCATGGTGTGTTCCCTTTTTCCTGTTCTCATGATATGTCCAATAAAATGTGTACTGTCTCTTTCTGATGTGGGTGAGCGGTTTTAAAAAAAAAATTAATTTCTTTCAAGTCATTTTATTATGCTCTTTTATATGTCCATGGTGTTTTTAACATTCTTCTATAATACTACATCTCTGCTGCCTCAATATAATTTTTCACTATTCAGTGCATTGTCTGTGCTTTTCAACTATTATGAAATATTTAGGTACCACCAATGCATTCAATTGTACCACCAATACAAGTTTAGAAAGAACTAGCACAATGAGATATCTGGGTGTGTTTTTTGACAGAAGTCTGAGTTTCAGGTAACATGTTGATCACGTTATCATAAAGACGGGCAACGGCTTAGCAGCAATGAAGGTTATGGCTGCTGCGCAGTGTGAGCTGAAGTTGTTATTTCTTTTGTACCAGGGTTTGGTTGTGGCTGAGGTGGAATATGCACTGGCAATTCTGACTCTTAGCCAAACTCAGATCGAAAGGCTGGATAGAATCCAGAATGCAGCAATGCGTATCATACTGGGATACACATTAAAGGCAGCAGACTCAAGAGAGGAAGGTCGTGGATGGGACATCATACAAAGGATGTCATACAAAGCATGTGCAGATTGCAGGATGTGGCAGCAGGTGCGGAATGAATAAGTCTACCCACAGATTTCGAAACTTGTTTGAGAGTAGTAATATCACTTAGCAGGGAATGCAGAGAATGGTGTCCCACAGCTGTGGAGAAAGAATTGCAGGCTTTGGTCAGTGAGAATACCAAAGAGGGGAATGTGATTATATAAACGGATGGATCTGTGATTAGGCATGTTCGCAGTGCTTGGGCCTTCACAGCTCAGTGTGCAGGTAAAATGATCAAGGAGGAGAGTGGTGCCTTTGCAGTCACTAAGAGTAGTATGACCATGGAGACTATGTGTTGACCAGGGCATTTGAGAGGGTATGCACACAGAAGGTAACACAGGTCTGCATCTTGAGTGACTCTATGAGTATGATTAAGAAGGTACAAGTGGGTCTCGTTCGCGAACAGTGGATTGAGACCTTGAGAAAGGCGAGCCTGAAAGTGGTTACATTTATTTTTGTGTCAGGACATATGATCAGGTTTGAACTCCGAGCGAGTTTGACAGATTTGTATTTGTTAGATGGGTTCAATAATGATTCAGCTAACAAGTTGATGAATTACATTATAGTATAGATAAGAATGAATTCTCTGTTTTGACTTTTAATCCATTGGCTATCGCAGTCAAAAAGATATGTGAAACAGAAGTTAAAAGGAGAATCATCATCAAGTGCTGTGTCGAATGGCGTTGGAGATCATATCTCTCCATGTACATTGATCCCCATATATGTCATCATCTCTGTTGGTGTCGTCAATTGAAGCTATTTAGTCAAACTGTACAATATCTTTTCTCTAGGTCTTCCCCTTGGTTTTTTCCCCTCTATCATTCCTATTGACACTATATTTTCAATGCCCCCACTTCTGATTATGTGCCCAAAAAATGTTGACTGTCTTTTATTTATATTATCAATAATGCATATTTTCACATCCATCCTTCTAAGACATTCTTAATTAGTAATCATTGCCGTCCAAGGAATGTGTAACGTTCTTCGAATAAATCACATTTCTGCTGCCTCCAATGATTTTTGTGATGTCTTATTTATTGTCCATGCTTCACTTCCATAGAGTAGCACTGGTGCAATGTAGCATTTGAGGACACGTTTTCTAGTATCCATCAATATGGACTTGTTCTATAGGATTTGTTGCAAAAGGAGAGTAGGAATGGCTAAAAATACTTTTAATGATATGAGGAAAATATTAACATCTAAACAAATTATAAATATAAATAACCCAAATATCGTAGGTAACCAGACAAATAGGGGTAAATGAAAATAAGGTAAATATGTTACTGAAGAAAACTGTCAATATAAAATAATAAAATATAGAAAATAACAATAAAACAAAGAACAAATACAATTGTCAACGTGTCGGTCCAATTGGGACCTTTATCAAGACAACAAAAACAGTTAAGAAAACAAAACCATAACGAAATAAACCAAAATGGCTGGGAGAATGATTTCTCTCACCAGGAAATCATCACCCAGTGACAAATCCAGCGCAACACAATTTTAATAACTGCATATTGATGCGTTCCATATGTATAAATTATGAAATACTAAAAGATGAAAGATGCAAAACTAAAGAAAGGAGGACACTAAATAGCATTGCCAAGGATGGGGGAGGGGGGTGTATTAAGTGGGGGACAGGAGATAAAAGGGGAAAGGATAGAAAAAGAGAGTGCACGCAGGAGTGGGGGGGGGAAACATAGAAATATGTAAAGAAGAATAGCATTTGACAGTATAGAATAGATAATGAAATATATACACATCCAAATACAAATATGTATACATTCTATTTGATAATCATAGATAACTATAAATATAAGCACATAGTGATACAAATATCTAGACATATATAAAAGTATATACTGATATCACAGAATACATTGGAATACAGACACATACATGTATATAGGTAACTAACTGCAAACACAACAATATATATATATATATATATATATATATATATATATATATATATATATATATATATATATACAAACATGCATTCAAATACTTGATCTGTTGTCTTTTGATGTGTTACAATACTGGTATTGTTTTGGTTATCTGTCTGATGTTATCGTTTCTAAAATGAGTCAATTTAATTTTGACACCACAATTATAGACATTATTGAAGCTCTGTACAAAAATGCAAATACCGGTAGTGCTGTCTTGTCAAACAATACAATGGAGAGTTCTTCTAAACAAATGTGGGAGTTCGACAGGGAAGCATAATGTCCCCAGTACTTTTCAACATATACTTAGAGCACATCATACAAGAGACATTACATGATTAAAACACGTCTATATCGATCGGAGGTCGTCCTATTTGCAACTTGCATTTCGCTGATATTGATCTTATAATTGGGTCAGAACAATCATTGCAAGAGTTAACAACAAAGTTGGAAAAAGTTATCAGCAAGTACGGAATGGAAATCAATACAGATAAGAGCAAAATCTTGGTAAACAGCAGAGACACAGAAAACCAAACTAATATCATGATGAATGGGCATAAGCTTGAGGTGGTAAATACCTTCAAATACCTCAGATCCAGTATATGCAGCGATGGTAAATGCAAAGCAGAACTAAAAGTAAGGCTGGAGATGGCTTTAGCATCCTTGTCAAGGCTAACTGTGATTTGGGAAAGCAACATTAGTGTTGGAGTGAAAATCAAACTGTATAGGTCGCTGGTGCTTTCCGTTGTGTTGTATGGTTGTGAGAGTTGGACACTCATTGCGGACATGGAGAGAAGATTACAGGTTTTCAAGTACAAATGCTACAGATGAATTCTACGAATTTCCTATAGGGAACATAAGACCAATGTGTACGTAAGAAATAAAGTAGAGATGTGTGCAGGTGTCCAGGAGCCATTGCTTTCAATAGTGAAATGATGAAAACTAGCATGGTTCGGACATGTATGCAGGCACGATTCCTTGTCAAAAACAATACTGCAGGGAACTGTCGAGGGTGGAAGAAGCAGAGGAGAGAAAATAAAGGCATGGACAGATAACATCAAGGAATGGACAGGACAATATATTTCCACACTCATCCGCATCGCTGAGGATATAATTCTCTGGAGGACTCTGTGTACTGAGGCATCCAATGTGGTACCCCTACGACCCTGAAGGGTTTGGGTTTATTCATTCATCGTTTCTAATTCTATCTCTTAATGGCACTCTGAGTATTCTTCGTAGACATGTCATTTCTGCTGTCACTATTTTTCTTTTGTCTTGTGCTGTCATTGTCCAGGTTTGGCACTGGTAGCATAGTGATGGAATAATAATAGTCTTGTATAATGCAACTTTAGTGTCTATGTTTACATTTTTGTTCTTGAAAATATGTGTCATCTGTCCTAGGATCTGGTATGTTTTGTTGCATCTATTTTGTATCTCTTTACTAGTTTTCCCTTCACTCGATATAATGTTTCCTAAGTAAGTGAAATCATTTACCTGTTTAAGGTGTTTATCATCGATGGAGATAGTGATATTTCTTTCTTTCTTTGCTATTGCCATTATTTCTGTCTTTTCAATATTGATCTTCATGTTGAATTTTTGACATGTTGTGTGGAGTCTATTCATATGGTCTTGCAATTGTTCTTCTGATGTCGCTATTAGTACTTGGTCGTCTGCAAAGAGTAGTTCGTCCAATTTGTCTTTTATGATATCTTCCTCATTGGTACTTGTTAGTTTACAGATGTGGTCGATATATGTTATAAAAAGTAGAGGGGATAGGACACACCCCTGGCGACATTTTCTCACATGAATACATATAACATGAACATTCGCATACATAGAGATATATACATGTATTTTTATACCCATTCGTTCATATGAAGATATTCACATGTATTACTCTAACACAAGAATAACTCCATGGTATTAACATTAATCACCGTTTTGTTTGATTTACCCACTACTTTTTAACAACCTCTACCCCTTATTCTTATTATATTATACTCCTATTTATTTTGTAGCCATATTCCTCTGTACCTTGTAATTGTTTCTTTATGTGCACGCTCATCAGCAATTAGCTCTGTTTTTGTTAGATTTCAATGTATTTGTAATTTGTCTTTGTTGCTTATATCATATTTCAATCTGTCAATTCTATGAATGCGGAGAAACCTATTTTTGTGTAATCGTATTACCCCGTTTTTAACCATTTTTTTTTAAATACAGAAGGTTATCCATACACACATATGTATGAATTTATATACTCATATTTTTTTACATGGTTTTGTGTATCCATACAGTTGCTTTGGGTCTCGCATTTGCATGTGTGCATATTCTTGTATTAGAGTAATACATGTAAATATCTTCATGTGAACGAATGGGTATAAAAGTATATGTATATATCTCTATGTGTGCGAATGTTCATGTTATATGTATTCGTGTGAGAAAATGTTTATGTGAATGCATGTTTATATATTATGTTGATGCTTATTTTGTGTCATTATGCACACATATTCTTGTTTGAGCTATTGCTTGTGTTTGGATACATTTACATGCTTGGTGCATGTTGTGTGGGTATCTTTCTTATATCTATGTATTGATCATGTTAGATATATCCTTGTGTGTGATCCTAGTATACTTGTATTTGTATGTATGTTTGTATATATATTGTTATGCTTATTCATATGTATATATTTATATATCCACATTTGTGTGTGTGTGTGTATATATATATATATATATATATATATATATATATATATATATATATATATTGTGTGTGCAGTTACCTATATACATGTATGTGTCTGTATTCCTATGTATGCTGTGATATCAGTATATTCTTTTATATATGTCTAGATATTTGTATCTATATGTGCTTATATTTATAGTTATCTATGATTATCAAATAGAATGTATACATATTTGTATTTGGATGTGTATATATTTCATTATCTATCCTATACTGTCAAATGCTACTCTTCTTTACACATTTCTATGTTCCCTCTATTTGTAGCCCCCCCCTGCGTGCACTATCGTTTTTTATCCTTTCCCCTTTTATCTCCCTCCCCCACTTAACACCACCCCCCCACCCCCACCCCAGGTCCTTGGTAATGCTATTTGGTGTCCCCCTTTCTTTAGTTTTGCATCTTTCATCTTTTAGTATTTCATAATTTATACATATTGAACACATCAATATGCACTTATTAAAATTGTGTTGCGCTGGATTTATCACTGGGTGATGATTTCCTGGTGAGAGAAATCATTCTCCCAGTCATTTTGGTTTATTTCGTTATGGTTTTGTTTTCTTAACTGTTTTTGTTGTCTTGATAAAGGTCCCAATTGGACCGACACGTTGACAATTGTATTTGTTCTTTGTTTTATTGTTATTTTCTATATTTTATTATTTTATATTGACAGTTTTCTTCAGTAACCTATTTATCTTATTTGCATTTATCTTAAACAAATTACAAACAAGCTAAAAATGAGAATTATAAAATGTTACATGTAATCTATATTAATGTATGGCCCAGAAACATGGACACTAAACAAACAATAAGACAAAATTTATGCTTTTGAGATGTGGATATATAGAAGAATAGGGAGAACATCATGAAAAGAGAAGAAAACAAACAAAGAGATTCGAACAACACTTAGAACAAAGGAGGAATTATTGACGGAAATAACGATCAGGCAAAAAAAATATTTTGGACACATTAAAAGACATGACACCTTCTTAAAACCTTACTTGAGGGTAAAGTTGAAAGGAGGTAAGCACGAGGTAGACAGAGATATAAGTGGGAGAGTAACATCTCAAGATGGTCAGGTTACAGTCTAGAAGAGTGCACCACCAAAACAAGAGACATGGGATATTAGGTCTGTTGCAACCAACCTTCGTTGTGGAGACAACACTTGATGATGGTGCAGTAGACCAGTTTCATAGTCCTTGGTGCAGTAGAATAGTTTAGTAACCATTGGTACAGTAGTATAGTTTGTAAAACATACAATGTTGTCCAGGTATTCATTTTATTTTTGATAAATAAATTTTTTTTTAGTAATTTCACTCACATTCAGTTTTGCTAAATGCCACAAGAAGTGGCTTCCAGTCATCTTCAGTTTTTTTTTACTAAAAGCCACCAGAAAATGACTTTCAGTTGTCCTGTGTTTACCACTTCAAGTGACTGTAAATAGTAAACTTTCAGGCAAGAAGAAGCAGCACATACAGATGGAGCTTTAGCATGTGTATATTAAGAGTAAACACATTTACAACAATACAAGTGGACAATAAATAATGAAACACATACATTTGATGATTGGAAACTTGGTACACGATTTGTAAGAGCTGGCAACACATGTCGATCATAGAAGTTGAAGTCTACATCAAAATTGGCAATAGGAGGTTCTGCAGCCTAAAATAGAATAAACATAAATCAGAAATTTAGTCATCAGAATTGTGGTTATCAGAAATTTGATAATGAGAACTTTGGTCATCAGAAAATCATGAGTATGAAATGTGCAAATATATTGTATATTCGAAAAGGATCAATGATGGTAAGAGAACTTTTTAATCGATATTATTGGGGCAAAAATAAACTACACATAAAATTAAAACCTAGAACACTGCTGAAGTCAGAAACCTAGCACCTTGCTAAAGTCTGAAATGTAGCACCCTGTTAAAGTCTGAAATGTAGCACCCTGTTAAAATCTGAAATGTTGCACCCTGTTAAAGTCTGAAACATAGCACCTTGCTAAAGTCTGAAATGTTGCACCCTGCGAAAGTCTGAAATGTAGCACTCTGTTAAAGTCTGAAACATAGCACCTTGCTAAAGTCTGAAATGTTGCACCCTGCTAAAAAGTATGAAATGTAACACCCTGTTACGCCCGTGTGTTGCAGAGCCGAAAGGGGAGCAAAGAATAGCAACACAGTTTACCTTCCACGCATGTCGTAAAAGGCGGCTAAGGAGGTTATGGGATGGAGTTGGCTGTCCCATCCCATATAGGGTAGTGACCCAAAGCCATGCTGAAGTCAGATGTGTCAGGCTGAAAGGCGCAGATATCGCAGCAATGTTGTAAACCATGACACATCGCATTCCGTTCTCTGGACTACATCCTGTTAATCTGCAGGAGTTTGAGAATGAACACAGAAGAAGAAGAAGACACCCTGTTAAAGTCTGAAATGTAACACCATGCTAAAGTCTGAACATAGCACCTTGCTAAAGTCTGAAATGTTGCACCCTGCTAAAAATTCTGAAATGTAGCACCCTGCAAAAGTCTGAAATGTAGCACCCTGTTAAAGTCTGAAACATAGCACATTGCTAAGGGCTGAAATATAGCACCCTGCTAAAGTCTGAAACCTAGCACCCTGCGACAGAGCCGTCTTTACACCATTTTGGGCCCCTGGGCAAAGAAAGAGTGCTTCCCCCCCCCCACAGGAATAAAAAAATAAATGGTTGATACTATTAAAAATAATGTATTATTTATTTTATTGTCACTATACTAATTTCAAAAAAATTGCTTTTAAAACATGCTGTACAGCTGCAACTATATTCAACATTAAACATGAAAGATAGAGAAAAGAGATTTTATTTACATGTTTTATAGCATTACATATGATATTTACAAAAACAAAAATTTTACACACAAAAACAGATATTTACATATGTTTTTTAAATAATAAGCACCATAACATATTACATCTATTACACAAGGTCAAACAAAGGTATTAAAATTCGTAATGGAAAAAAAATACTTAGATTAGAAAGATTTCAGTACGGTACTTTATTATAACAAGCGTTTGCAACATTTCTTTTCAGAAAATTGTTTTATTATCGGCTTGAAGTCAATGGTCTTCAGGATGTAATTTTATATGCTCATGAGTGCAAGCCAGTTCAAACGATGCTGTCCCATTGTACTACGAAGCTGATTTTTATGTTTAAGTCTTGAAAAAGAACGTTCTCCTGTACAGTTGCTCACCATCATGCACATGAACACTTTGAGTGCAATTTCAATGTTCGGAAAAACAGATTTTAAATTATCCAAAATTATTTTTCTGTACAGTGCAGGGGGAGTCTCGCAATTTTCATCAAGAGCTATGTAATGCTTGAGATGCTCACATTCATTTAAAAGGTCGTCATAACTCAAGTCCTTGTGGTACGTATTGGCAAGATGTTCGCATTTTTTCTTTAGTGCATCAGAAGTAATGGTTTTTAATTTACTTAAGAAAAAAACAGATTTCCAATTTGTGAATATGCCTCTGCATGTCTTGTTATTTCAACGATTAAAGTGTTCAGAATAGGGAGGAAAGTATCTACCGTGAACTTTTGGACTTATTTAGAAGTAACTCTTCTCCTGGCCTATCATACCTACTAAAACACACACTTCGGGTTCGTTCCCGTTTTTTTCTATCACTGTAATCGACATCTGGACACATACTCCAGGCTTTGAATTCATATTCAGTGAATTTGTCTCTAGTTTCCTGAAGATAGCTTTTCAGTGACTAAAGAAGATTTGTGGCAACTAGGATGTTCACATTCTTTGATTGTAAAACTTTGCTTGTATTCATCCTTTCTAGAATGCCCTTCCAAAGAATTGTAAGAAAGATTGTTTCAAGGTGTTCCATTTTGTGCTCAAACCTTCCGCCTCACGCCTTGTTGTCACTTGCTGTTCATTGTCACCTGATATAGAATTCAGTGCATGTTTTATTTTGTCAAAACCCCTACACAAAGCATGAACAGCATCAAAATGTGCTGACCAATGTGTGTCAGACAGACGCTTGACCACAACATCTTTTTCTAAATATGATGTCAATACATTCCAGCGATGAGTAGAACCAGCAAAAAATGTATACAGATGCTGAACAAAGTCAAAGAATTTTATAGACTGTAGACAACACTCTGCAGATTTTACTCCCACCAAATTCAGGCTGTGTCCTGCACAGGGGACATAGATGGCAAATTCATTGAGTTCATGAATACGTGCCTGCAATCCAGTGTATCGTCCAGACATTTGACGCATTATCATATGATTGGCCACAGCAGTTTGTTAGTGGAATTTTGTTCTCTTTAAGAAAATCCACAACAGTGTCTGTTAAATCCTTTGATCCATGAGAAAAGATGGGGATGAACATCAAGAAACGTTTCACAGGTTCGCAGCCTTTAATGTATCGAGCAGTAAATGTTAGTTGATCTATGTGTGAGATGTCTGGAGTAGAATCTACACTCATTGAATAATACTTTGACTCTTTTACTTCTTCAAGAATAGTACCAAGAACCTGTTGTCCCATTAAATCAATAAATTCCTCACAAATATTGGCAGATAAATATGACGTATTTCCTTTTCCAGGATTTCCATACATTTTGAGATGTTCTTCCAGGAAAGGATCAAATTCACTCAGTAGCTCTAGTATACCTAAATAGTTACCATTATTTGCTGATCCAATAATCTGATTTTCGCCACTTAATGGCAACCCTCTGGAAGCGAGAAAACGAATTACAGAAACCAAACGTGTCAACAGTTTATGCCAATATTCCTGCTCTGGGCGATGTTGCTTAAGTAATAAAGAATCTACACTTCCAGTTTCTTTATGCCTTATAAAATATTCTGTCATGCCCTTTCTATGTTCTTCTCCATTTTCATGTTCTACAATAACATTGCTATGCTTCCAGTCATTGAACCCAGATGTAGCAAAAGAAAAGTTACTCTTCGCGTACGTACTAACGCGTAGACCTCCCTCGAGGGCGATTGCACATACAGTCGTCCTCGAGGTCTAAATTAAATCAATTTAGTTTGGTTTAATGAGTTGTAATATTAACCATACACTGAGTTTACTTCACAATCAAATAAAACTAAATAAATTATAATTATTATTTTAACTTACCTTTGAGTTAGCAGTACAGGTTAATGTGGTAGAACGCAGAACAAACTTTTCCTGAAGAATTGAGGGCACGATAAACTTCTGTCTGAACTGCGGTTAACTTCCAACAGGAAAAAAACACTTGGACATCCAAATTTAATGAGGGGCCCCCAGGCACGGCTTATAGAGGGCAGTCGCAGCGTGCCCCAGGTTTATGAGTCCAATTTACAAATGGGCGGAGCTACTTCACTTCACTACAATACCCCTAGAACAGCTAGGGAGAACAGGAGGGGAGAATCTTTGCTAACCGGCCAAGACAAGGACATACAGGGAAAACAGGTTTTATTTACCCATCAGCCACAGGCATTGCTATTCTGGGCCCAAAATTTCCTTAACTTGCAATAAAGCTTTTCTTTGAATGGAAAATAATTATAGGGATTAAACCTCAATCTACAGAATGTAGTAAATGACATTCCTGAACATTGGTCCAGGTTCAAGGTTGGAAGTGATTGATAAACTTAAAGGGCCCGTTCGCATATAAACACAAGATTATGAGATTTTATAAAATAATACTAAATTTTATATGGGTTTTCCGAAACCCTACAACATATTCGCATGGGGCCCTATGCTCGTGAGCCCCCGGGCAAATTCCCAACGGGCCTATGCATTAAGATGGCATTGACCTGTGAAAGTCTGAAACCTAGCACCCTGTGAAAGTTTAATAATCTAGAACTGTGTTAAAATTTAAAATATAGCAATCTACTACAGTTTAAAATCTTGCTCTCTAACAATAACATGACTTTCTGGCAGAAAAATCTCTACGTCTGTAACATATATAATATTTATCTATAATAAAACAATGAGAAAACATTGTTACATCTGTATATACATATACATAATTAAAATGTGTGAATTTGACAATACCTCAGTCGCAGGTTAACTGTCACAAATGTAGTGTCCACTGAAACCTTCCCATGGGAAAAACAATCCTGAAGGGTCTATAACAAATGGACAGTCCAGAGTTGGTCCACTGGGACAGTGAGTCACATAAACATAATGTTTTCTGTATGAGATAAATGAGAGAAAATAAATTATATGACCTGAACAGGAGCCTCATTACCAACAGTACATGAATTAACACCAGGGCTGTTCAACTAGTGACCTGTATCAGTATTTTTGTAGCCATTGGCACAGTAGAATAGTTTATCTAGAGTTGCATTGTATTTTTGATAAGCAAATTTTTAAAGTAATTTGTGGTCAAATGCAACATTTTCATGTACTTGCCAGCACATAAATTCTACCTCAAAAAATAAATATATATAATTCATGATAATACACTAGTAATGCAGTAAAATTATAGTCCAAATGGTGACAATTGAAAATACTGTAAGGAAGATATGTTAATCTTCACAAGTCAATGTTTCAACCAATAGGCCTTTATCAGGAACCCAAAATGGCACACAATGATTAAAGTATGACACTGCTATCTTTTGAACAGTCCTCAATTACACAATTATGCAAATAATAAAAAAAATTATATTTTTCTAAGAATGGAAGAACATACCAAATTCTTTTTTCTTTTCAGTTCCCTGTGGAACATAAAGCTGCAACTGTAGCTCTCCAACAATTTCTGTACTGTGTTGTTAACTTCACCTGTGCCCATGAGGTCCCAACTGAACTCATTTTTTTCTTCTATTTCTTTTGTCAGTTTCTCTCCCCTCTTGAAACATGCTTTTCACCACCAGACGAGTGGTATATTCATCCATTCTTGTACAGATTAAAATACTAAAACAATGCTTAAAGTTGAAAGCCAAAACCAAGATAAAGAAGGTCCTCATAAGAGAGCTACTCTACAGATGCTGCAATTACGACACATTCAGAGGAAAAACTGCAAAACCTACTAGCTGCCATTTCTGATGTCTGCCGTGAATTTGCACTAAACAAAAGGAAGATGCAAATTATGAAGCAGGCTGACATCACGCAGCCACAAATTGTCATCGATAGTAATGAGCTAGAGGTAGCTAACCACTTTACTTATCTAGGATGTTCAGTCAATGAAAAATAAACCCTGGATCAAGAAATAAGCATCATGATTGGCAAGGCATCTACAACAATGAACAGACTAACAAAAATGGTATAGGGGAACAGAAAATTAACAATAAAAACTAAACTCCTTGTTTACCAGGCTTGTGTCCTCAGCACCCTCCACAACGGCAGTGACATATGGACAACTGATATGCATCAGGAGAGACTAAGCAGCTTCCAAATGCGCGGTCTACGTATAATTCTTGGAATTAGTGGCAGGACAAAGTTACTAACACTGAAGTATTTGAAAGAACAAGCATACCACAGTATTTCCTATGCTCAGTCTGCACAGACAGATGGATGGAACACACTTGAAGAAAGGAAGATGCAGAATACCGAAAGATCTACTTTATAAAGAATTACAGTCTGTGAAAACATCAACCTCTACTTAGGTACAAAGACGTATACAAAAGTGAAATGCATGATACAAGCATCAATACAGAATCATGGGAAGAGGATGCTATGGAATGTGTTGCATGGAGGGGAAATATCAGGAATGGTATAAAGACAAAAGAGAAAGTAATAGCAGTCAGTTCAAGGGCTCTACAACTAAGACACGCAAAAACATAATGGGGACTGTGTTTCACCTGTACATACAGTGGAACCTGTACTTTGTGGCTCAGATTGGTCTTGTAAGTCACATCTATCACTGACATGGATTGTAGATTGTATTTCTTATAGCACAAACAATAATGCTATCAACTGAAAGATGGAAATTGTCGGGATTTTTTTCCAGATTTTCTGAGATTTTCCAATTCATCTCTTTCCCTGCAGGTTTTGATCTAATAATTGTTTAGTTATATTGTTAGACTTTTTTCTGAGAGCGCATGCCATCTATCCCCATTTGTTATCTTTGATCTCACTAGGCACCTGTGTGTTCTCCTCCACAGCTCACCTACTTGATATGAACTCTGGTCTTCTCATGCAAATGTTGTTCGTCCACCATAAGTGATGATGACCATCTGTTACACCCACTTTAAAAAATTCAGTTACTAAAGTCCTTGGCATAGATGGCTAATAAGCCTATCCTGGCCACAAAAGTCATTGGACAAGCCAGGAATGGGATGATCATTGTAGATGGTGTTTGATCTATTTGTGACTTTCTAACTGCCTTTGACTGATCTAGACATTGGTGTAATGGGTTGTGGTTGTATTCTGTTACTTTAAGGTATGACCTAACCAGTGCTACCTGATGTTGTACTCTAACACTGGGGAGATGAATAAGTTACTACACTATACAAAGTTACTATACTAAGTTACTACACTATACAAAGCTACTATACTAAGTTACTACACTATACTAAGTTACTATATTTTAAGTTACTATACTTGACAAAGTTACTATACTAAGTTACAATACATTAAGTTACTATACTATACAAAGTTACTATACTAAGAGTGCTTTGAATGAAAACCTTAAAAGTGTGATAGAAATTATTATATGACATTGTCATGTAACTTGTACGTTGATGGCTGATGCAGCAGCCCATGGACTTATGCCATTTGATCCACTGTCTGTGTGTGATATATGCATGTGCTTGTTCGCTGTTGTTTTGTTTCATTTATCTGGCTTCGGAGGGAGAAACATTAGTTAAACTTGTTAATATTGTTGTTAAAGAAATCAAGAGTGTCCTGCACATGCCATCTTGGTGCAGACAAACAACATGACATTATAACGACAGTTAAAAGATGAATATCACACTATTGATTGACAAACATTATAGAGGAGCAGTGTTGTTATCCATTATTTAATCAGTAAGGGAGTAAAGCCATGAGAAATGAATCGGTGAATGAAGGTCCAGTGCAGTAATGCATGTCTGTCAATTTAGTATGTGTATGAACTGAGTCTGGTTCTTTGGTGAAGTGGTACAGAGCCATTCTGTAACGACAAAGACACCGAGTTTGATCCCTGCAACAGGGATTAGAGCATCCAGACTGTTCAGAAAGCAATGACAAACTACTAAACATATTTACATTGCCTAGAAAATCACTAAAGCCAAAAAAGGCTGGGTTGATAGCTATGTCCTGAATATGATATGCTACCAATGAGCTGAGTAGATAGTTTCATAATGTTGTGAGTCATGTGACAAACTGTTCATGACCAGGTCAGGCATACTGGGTGGTGATCCCAGAGTTTAGTGCAGCAGTTGAATGATTTGCACAAGAATGAAATACTAATGACATCTTACTTTAGTTATTTAAGCAGGAACATAGATACATCTCAGAAGAATGAAATACTAATGACATCTTACTTTAGTTATTTAAGCAGGAACATAGATACATCTCAGAAGAATGAAATACTAATGACATCTTACTTTAGTTATTTAAGCAGGAACATAGATACATCTCAGAAGAATGAAATACTAATGACATCTTACTTTAGTTATTTAAGCAGGAACATAGATACATCTCAGAAGAATGAAATACTAATGACATTTTACTTTAGTAATTTAAGCAGGAATATAGATAAATCCCTGAAAAATGAAATATTAATGACATCTTACTTTAGTTATTTAAGCAGGAATATAGATAAATGAAATAATGAAATACTAATGACATTTTACTTTAGTTAGTTATTAAAGCAAGAATATAGATATGCCCTAAATCCCAGAAGAAATACTAATGCCATTTTACTTTAGCTATTTAACCAGGAATATAGACTTAATACCAGAAGAATGAAATACTAATAACATTTTAATTTGGTTATTTAAGCAAGAATATAGATAAATGAAATAATGACATACTAATGACATTTTACTTTAGTTAATACAAAACAAATATATATTAATCCCAGAAGAATGATATACTAATGACATTTTACTTTGGTTATTTAACCAGGAATATAGACTAATCCCAGAAGAATGAAATACTAATGTCATTTTACTTTGGTTATTTAAGCAGGAATAAAGATGTTTCTCAGGAGAATGATATACTAATGACATTTTACTTTAATTATTTAAGCAGGAATATAGAAAAATCTTAGAAGAATGACATACTAATGACATTTTGCTTCGGTTATTGAAACAGAAATATAGATAAATCACAGAAGAAAGAAATACTAATAACAATTTACTCTGGTTATTTAAATCTGTTAAAATATAGTTTAACTGTGAAACATTTACAGGAACAGGCCCATACGAGGGCCTACCTCACACTCTTTGCTCACAATTGTAAAGAAATTTGCCATCGTCTTATGTTTTAGCAGTTTGTAATGTCATCGAGAATGCAATATGTTTGTGACGTCACCCTGCCAGTTCCTTTCTCTCTGTTAGTGCAATGGTAGCTGTATCGATACTTGACTATCTTCCACTGATAATGATGCAATATACAGATATATAGATTTTAGTAGGGGAGGGGGTGTTGGATGTTATGGATAGTTCTAACAGTACGCCTACCTCCCCCCCCCCAAACCCTAGCATTATACCTTCTCTTTCAATGTGCACTAGTGTCATTAAATTGTGATAAGGATGTATTATGCAGATGCATATAGTTTGAGAGGGGTGGTAAGGTTAGGTTTAGTCAAACACTACGCATAACACCCAAACCATTCTAAACTCTAGCATTACCCTTTCTCTTCCGATGCGCACTTGTGGTATTGTAGACTCCACTAACATTAGCCATTATTGTTACATCTGGCGACATGCTTTGCAAGTGACGTAATTTCATTGACCATGCGAATACTGTGCACACTACGCAATTGCAATGAACCTGTGCATGATCTCTAAGTTCATTCACATTCCGCTTATGAAATACTACTGGTATGCCCTAGATCTGTCAAAGACGGATGTGTCAGGCCATTAGCGCAAATAAAACGGTGGCACAACTCATTTACATTCTCTGGACTACATCCTGCTGGAAATCTAGTAAGACCAAGGTCCTGCTGCAAGGGAGATCCACGCAAGTTGGAGAATGAACGCTGAAGATGAAGAAGATTTTCCCTTTAGATGTCTAAGATAAAAGACTGACTGATAGCGACAGTAATATTGAATAGATAATGGAAATAAATGCTCACAACATTATGTTACTAAAATGATTACTAGAGATGTTGGCAGAAGCTATCATTGTTTTTTTGTGTGCCCGTTTCTCTTATGTACTTAATATGGCAGTTCACACAACTGATGCTGTCAAATAACCAGACTCGTACATGAAATTGGGTGGTAAGTGGTTTTAGGAAAAGACACTGTGCTTGTTTGGATTAGCATAATCTAAAGTTTTACAACAAGGTACAATGCTCAATTATTGCTGATATTGACTTAAAGAGGGACAGTATAGATATGATCAATAGTTAGTTTGTTCCTCTATCTACTTTTTATTCTTCTTTTATCTGATGTCGCAATACATTAAAAAACCTTTTGTGAAACAATTATTCATTAGCATATACTAGGAACACTAAATATTGATTTGTGTCCCATGTGATCCACTTCACAGGGCCCAGTTTTGTTTTCATGAAATCTTTGTATGAACATCGACCCAGTTGGGTAATATACTGAAGAGGAGCTATGGAAAGCTCTTGAAAGATCACATCTGAAAAATTTTGTAGTTGGACAACCGGACAGTTTACATTATAAGTGCAGAGAAGAAGGTTCAAATCTCAGGTTAGTTGGAAGTCCTTAGACTAAGTATGTTTGTTTGGATCCCTATGAATAAACCTCTTCGCATTGACTTCTCAGGATTTGTGTCTCATCATCAGTACACCAAAAAAAGTTGTAATGCACCAGGCATTTACTATGTGAAACTTTCCTTAACTCTCCAAGGTAAAAATCTCATTAATGCAAATAAGTTTGTGCTCCTCGTTTGTATAAGTTTGTATAGCTCTGTCAAATACCACAATAAAAATTAGATGAGTATTGCTTTGTGCAAGCTTGCACCATTGCAGCTTGTGGTCTTCGTGCAAATTTCTGGATCTAGCATGGATTAAACCTGAAACCAAACTGATGGTTAACAGTAACCTCATTTTTTTAGCCTTAGCTGCTATGTGCAACTGAAATATGGACTGTCTATCAAGTATTTTATTGGTGTGCGATGGCAGGATCAGTATATCCCTGACATGGAGATCCGTGAAACGTCAAGATGGAAAGCATGTTGTTGATATTCAATCACTGTTGAATAAAACGGCAACACAACGCATTTCCATTCTCTGGTCTACATTCAACTGGAAATCTTGTAGGACCATTGTCCTACTACAAGAGAAATCCAGTGGGAGTTTGAGAATGAACGCTGAAGAAGAAGAATCACTGTTGAATAATTCCATTCTGTTTTAAGAGCTAAAATGTCAATTTTAAAATTACTATAAATAAAACATTATATCAAACTGGAGATCCTGGTCAGTGCAAAATTGTACATTCTGATGAGATCTTACTAAGTATGAAAGGGATCAGAACAAACACCTCTTGGTCAACTATTGTTTTTAAGCTTTCATTCTCAAACTCCCACTGGATCTCTCTTGTAGCAGGACAATGATCTTAATAGATTTCCAGAAGGGTGTAGTGCAGAGAATGGAAATACCTTATGTCACGTTTTATTTACACTAGTGGCCCGATACATCCACCTGCGGCAGGTCAACAGTGAAATGATGGTGGTTACTAATATTTAAAGAACAAAGTCAAAAGTAATGATACCATAACAAACTTTAAAAAACAAATTAAGAAATGCACAGAACCTAGGTCTACTATAACCGCTCATTGCTCTGAAATATAGTAGGACAGTTATTGCATCTGTCTTCCATACTTTGAAATGGCTAGATGACTTCTAGATCTGTTTACTGGTGGATCTGACACAGATGTACTGCCCTGGTGTCTGGAAATGACAAATAAGACATGCTTGCATCCTAGTCAGACATTCTCAAGAAACCCCCGTTGGATCTCTCTTGTAGCAGGGCAGTAGCCCTACTAGATTTCCAACTAAATGTAATGTGTCAACATTTTATTTGCGCTAATGGTCCTACTTATCCATCTTCTGCGGAGTCTGAAGAGTGAGATTGGATAACATGCATGCTCACTCACTGAGGTTGCTTAGAAGTCCCTTTTTTATGTGGACCTTTCATTTGTTTGTGCACCTATCGGTGTATACCAGTACTAGCAGTACTAGGCTGGATATATCAATCAATCAAGTGTCATGCCGACTGGCGTAGGCGATCATGTTTCTCCACGACTCTCTGTCTCCTGTGTTGTCAATAAGCTCGGTTGGTGAGCTTCTACGTGTCACGATACAAGCCCATCTAGTAACTTTTCTCTTTGTCGACCCCTATCTCTTCTCCCTTTGATCTTTCCAGTGGTTATTAAGTGTTCAAACTGTGTTCTTCTCAGCACATGCCCTAGAAACCTTGACTGTCCGCCTCTAATGTTTGATATGATTGATCTTTTTACGCCAGCATCAATGAGAACCTCTGCATTAGTTTTCTTGGCTGTCCATGGTATTTTCATCATTCTTCTCAGAAACCAAATTTCTGTAGCCTCCAATTCACTTTGAATTTTCTTGTTTATAGTCCATGCTTCACATCCATAAAAAAGAATTGGTTCGATATAACATCTCAGCACCCGAATTCGGGATATATGCCTATATGATAAGGAAGTTGAGTTATAAAACTGTCATAATGCAGATTTTCTCATAAGGTGCTCAGCTGCCTAGCCAAGCAGTTGACAAAAACAGTCTGACTGGTGCCGCCGCCAGGAGCACTTGGTAGAGATGGCAACATTCCTCAGACATTCATAAAGCATGTACATTGGTGCCAATTTCATGGTATCTAAGTGAACCACCGGAGTTCATTTTTGTTTTCAACTGAACTCGAAGATCACGTGATTGAAGGTCAGGTGACTTATAAACACTGCACTGAGACGGCTTCTCATAATGGACGCCCTGATATAACCGACGTGGACACCAGTCCTAGGTTGAAAGGAGCGGGCCTCGACCATATGAGGCAAAACCATTAGTAAACGGAAACAAACACAGGCTTCTCATAAGGTATTCACATATGCCTACCAGCTTATATAGTTCACATCAATCAGTAGTTCGCAACCTGCACAAACATTTTCACTGATTGTTCGCAGGGATTTCTGTCAAATTTGAAATACTGACACTCCCAACTGTTTAACGAGGATTAGACGCTGCATGTCCTCTAATATATTCACGTTCATTATCTCCATTTTTCTCCCAGTTGTACCGAGATCTGCTAAATGTGATAATTAAAATAATAAATGCTGAAAAATAAATCTTCAACTCAATTTCATTTAAATTAACCAGTATTTTATTTTCATTGGCCAAATATTGACGTATGTCTAGGGTTACCCTACGTACGGGTTTCCACGGACACGTCATCTTTTTATGCCCCTGTCCGGGCGGCTTTCCAGAAAAATGGCTTTTGTCCGGGTTTTTCTCCGTCCCCGACCGTATGTCCGTCCCCGATCGATACTTTCTTACTTACTTATCTGTGCTATATACTTTAATCTATTATGTATCGTGAAATAAACACGCGCGCCAGCTATATTTAGCGCAATGTTAACACGGAACGAGTGTTTTTTCTGATGCAAAGACACTGGACACAGGAAAGAGATACGTTGCTCATTGAATCTGTCACAGGAATTCTGTTTGTGCAGCATAACTTGAAGCATATGTCATGCAAAGAATTTCACACTTATCTCAGCAGCCAGCCTAACTTGTTGAAGGCCATCAGTTCTTCAGAGAAATACGCTTGGGCTCAGCCCCAGGCGCAATCTATGATCCCAACGTCAATTTCCTCAAATGCGGACGATTTTGATGATAATGACTCAGAATGAGATACTTTTACTACTGTTTGGTAAACTTCAGTAATTTAGTTACTAACTTACTGTTTCTTTTCAGTCAGCTAGTGTGGTGCACTGAACACTCAATTAATACAAGTTTATAATTAAATAAGAACAAAATTTTATGTAGTTTAACTTTAATTTTATTTGTTCAACACTTAATATTGGCCATATTTGATGAAAATTTTGCGAATCCTTGTTTTCCATCTGACACTTATGGTAACCCTACAATAAGGGTGCACTGGATCACACATTTCAGTGGCTCTGCTTATACGAGGGAGGTAACAATCTCCTCTCCCTCGATGTCTTTTCTTTCCGGACTGATCCGGTACCCAATTAAGGCTGGGTCGACCGAGGAGCCGTTACGGTCTGAAAAACATTTCAGTCTCATCTGGGAAATCAACCAGGACCACTCATATACGAAGCCAGTGCGCTAACCACTGTGCTAACCACTAATACGCACAAACAATAGTGCCTACTATATGGGGCTTCTTCTTCTTCTTCTTTCGTTCACTTGAAACATGTCTATATCTGCAATTCTGTCTCCTTAATAAAACTCACTGTCTTTTGTAGTTCATACAGTGTCCCATAGAGCTTTGATTCCAGTGTTGTTTCCTCTGGCCAATATGTCTGCCTCAGCGTTTCATGCTCAGAACACTCTTGAAGTATATGTTTGGCACTCTGTACTGCCTGTCCACATGTACACATGGCCGTGTTGCCAATCTTGAACTTTGTATACATGTGACTGCGGAGTCGGTTGTGTCCTGTTCTGAGACGTAGAATTATAACTTGTTCTGATCTGTTCATAATGTGATAGTCATCTTGTGTTGGTGTTTGTGGCTTTCTTATTGACTTGATCATCTGTTTTTTCTGATGGTAGGTGATTGGTATATCTGGTTGATCTTCGGCAGCACCTTCCTTAGCCAGTTGGTCTGCTTTTTCATTTCCTGGTATTCCACAGTGAGAGGGTATCCACTGCATGGTTACCCTATACTGGTAAGACAATTCGCTAAGTAGTTTTTTCAAGTCTGTTAGTTTTCCAGACTGGAGAGCTTGAAGCACTGACCTTGCATCTGTCAGGAATACCACAGGCTGTAGGTCAGAGTTGGAGTTCAGCAGTTTTTTAGCTGCCACAGTAATTGCCTGGATTTCTGCATCATAATTATTGCAGAATTTTCCTGTCGGTGTTCTGATTGTATCTCTAGGCTTGTGTGGATATTCTATATATACACCTGCACCTCCATTCCTCACAGCATTCTGTGCTGACCCATCTGTGTATACTCTGACCCATATATCTTGTGGATATTCCTCGTCCAGGAAACTGAGGGTGACTGTCCTCCGCTGCACACTGTTCTGTTCGTCCTCGCTTAGTATTCCTTTCACATGGGTCTGAATGTATATTGGCATTCCATGCCTTTCACTCCATGGGGTTTGTTCTGGTACAGACCTTAAGGGGCTGTCAACTTCAGGTAGGTCTGTAAGTTGTCTACGGAGTCGTTTAGCTTGATGGATAAAGCTGCTTCTTTTCAGTCGCCCCATTGCTAGGTTTTGGAATCTTTCCTTCATTGGATGACTTGGCATACACTGAAACTTTTCCGCTTGAATTAGTACTTTTGTGTCTCTGCGTTCGCCAAGTGTTTGCATTCTTCCCATTTTCTGCATCTCTGCTATGGGTGTTGATTTCATTGCTCCCAACATTATTCTAAGTGCCTGGTTTTGCACTTTATCTAGATCTTGTAATGTGGTATTTGATGCAGGACACCACGCAGCTGAACCATATTCCAGGTGTGGTCTTATGCCTTGCTGGTAAACTTTACTGAGTATATTCCCACTGGCTCCCCATGTGGTTCCACTTAGTTTTCTCAGGATAGCTAACTTCCTCCTGGCTTTTGTTGTTGCTTTGTTTATGTGCTGCTTCCATGTCAGCTTATCATCAAAAGTAACTCCGAGGTATGTTGGTTGTTTGTCTTCCTTCAAGAGCTCTCCGTCTATCTTGATATGACCAGCTTTTTGTTTTGGTGAGAGGGTAAAGAGTGTAGTGCTGCACTTATCTGTGTTAATGCTGACACACCATCTATTTGCCCATAAGGTTAGGGCATCGATAGCTCTTTGTATTTGTTTAGTGGCCACTGTTGCATGTTCTTCCGTGCACCAGATCACCAGGTCGTCAGCATACATTGCCACTTTGATCCCGTGTGGTAGTTCAGCAACTAGGTCATTGATGTAAACCAAGAAAAGTGTGGGTGACAGGACTCCTCCCTGGGGGACTCCATGACGCAGTAGGACTTTCTTGCTTTTGCGACCATCTAATTGTACCCTGGCTCTTCTATTATGCAGGTATGCTTTTACCCATTTGTACATTCTTGAGCTAACCCTGCAATTTCGCAATTTCTTTAGGAGCCCTTCTTTCCAGACCTTATCAAATGCTTTCCTAAGGTCTATCCATGCTGCTAGTACCAGTTTCTTATCTTGGAAGGCATCCTCAATCTCTTGGGAGAGGTAGGTTGCCTGATCTTCAGTAGAGTAGCACTGTCTGAAACCTGCTTGTCCGGGTTTTTCTCCGTCCCCGACCGTATGTCCGTCCCCGATCGATACTTTCTTACTTACTTATCTGTGCTATATACTTTAATCTATTATGTATCGTGAAATAAACACGCGCGCCAGCTATATTTAGCGCAATGTTAACACGGAACGAGTGTTTTTTCTGATGCAAAGACACTGGACACAGGAAAGAGATACGTTGCTCATTGAATCTGTCACAGGAATTCTGTTTGTGCAGCATAACTTGAAGCATATGTCATGCAAAGAATTTCACACTTATCTCAGCAGCCAGCCTAACTTGTTGAAGGCCATCAGTTCTTCAGAGAAATACGCTTGGGCTCAGCCCCAGGCGCAATCTATGATCCCAACGTCAATTTCCTCAAATGCGGACGATTTTGATGATAATGACTCAGAATGAGATACTTTCACTACTGTTTGGTAAACTTCAGTAATTTAGTTACTAACTTACTGTTTCTTTTCAGTCAGCTAGTGTGGTGCACTGAACACTCAGTTAATACACGTTTATAATTAAATAAGAACAATATTTTATGTAGTTTAACTTTAATTTTATTTATGCAACACTTAATATTGGCCATATTTGATGAAAATTTTGCGAATCCTCGTTTTCCATCTGACACTTATGGTAACCCTACAATAAGGGTGCACTGGATTTAAGGGCGCACGTCGAAACGTCCTCTTTTTCTATCTGACAATTATGGTAACCCTACGTATGTCTATTGGTCTATAATAAAAACACATATAGGCCTAGGTCCTGCAGACTTGTTTGTTGCTAGGATAACAATATTAACATGAACTTGTTAAAGTCTATGCTAAAAATGCTATTCGTCCGTCAAAGTCGACGATGACCATTCAGATCAACTTGGATGTGATGATGATATATGCGGTGTGCCTGATATGCTTGGAATTGCCTACCACACTCTGAGCATGTGCGGGGGAATTATGTGTGTCATTGAGCAGCTCTTGCCTTGCTATGGTAAAAATATAGACATATTTCTTCTTTAGCGTTCATTCTCAAACTCCTGCAGTTTAGCAGGATGTAGTCCGGAGAACGGAATGCGTTGTGTCATGGTTTACAGCATTGCTGCGATATCTGCGCCTTTCGGCCTGACATATCCGACTTCGGCATGGCTTTGGGTCACTGACCCTATATGGGATGGGACAGCCAACTCCATCCCATAACCTCCTTAGTCGCCTTTTACGACATGCGTGGAAGGTAAACAGGGTTGCTATTCTTTGCTCCCCTTTCGGGCCCGACAACCAACGGGCGATATAGACATATAGGGGGACAAGATTTACAAACTTGTTAGTGTTTATGGTAAGAATATTGACATAGGATTACAGATGGTTAATGTCTGTGGTGAGAATATTGAGATATTCATATTTGTTAATGTCTACTGTAAAAATATCGACATATAAGCCCAGGTCCTACAGACTCGATAAAGTCTATGGTAATAATATTGCCACAGGCCTACAGATGTGCTCATGTCTCGGTGCGTGGTAAGAATAAGATAGGCCTAACAACTTGTTAATTGTGGTAAGAATCTATGGTAAGAATATCGACATAATATAGGCCTAAGCAAACAAACGTGTTAGTGCCTATGGTCAACAGTGCTTGCACCACAAGTCTATGGGTGCTTGGATCCACTTCTTAATAAATCCATCATTACTCTTCTTCAGCGTTCATTATCAATCTCATACATTCCAGCAGGGTGTAGTCCAGGGAATTGAAACGCGTTATGTCACCGTTTTATTTGCACAAATGGCCCGACACATTCATCTTCGGTGGAAATCCATCATTCAATCATTGTATAGATCCTACTATTGTAAAATAAAAATATTTTATAGTTTAACATTCATGGAGATTCAGAATACATGTTCTGAAGAAGGCAAGTCCTTCTTAAAAGATTGTCCTTCATCCAATCACACATCGTCGTCACGTATCTTGTCGGATAAGATTGATGATGAGACATAATTTGCCACTTTTGCGTAGGCGTATATTTTCATTCGCGAGCCAATGAAAAGCACTGGACAAATGGATCAGCAAAAATAAATGACGATGATTGGTATCCTCACGAAGAAATCTGGAGAATGACATGGGTGAATGGCTGTGCAAGCGACCCAATTCTTCCGGAGAACGACATCGGTGATTGACCTTGCAAACTACTCAATTCTTCTGGAGAATGATATGGGTGAATGGCTTTGCAAACGACCTAGCGGGACTAGAAAATTGTTTTGTTTGAAAATGTGTGTGAATCTTTTGTTATACGAGTTCATTTTATGGATAAAGGTTCGGCCTGATATGTTACGCCGTATATCTATTCGCAGCACGGTGTTCCGTTTCGTTAATAGTCGTCGGGTCATCACCGGACATGTCTATGTGTGCTCCAATCTTCATTTGAGTGTATCTACCATTACACGATGACCGACAGATATAATTATTTGTTAGTTGACAAACATTATTTACTTCAGCTTATATTAGCGCTCATTTCTGGCAACGCCGCATTTCAAGCCCAGTTCGTATATTCTTTACATAGAAAAGGAATCATCACCCACAAGAATTTAATTCACCCATGTTGTTTATCGTAATGAGTTCGTCTTCAGCGTTCATTCTCAAATTCCCAATGGATCTCTCTTGTAGCAGGACCATGGTCCAACTAAATTTCCAGCAGGTTGTAGTCCAAAAAATAGAAATGCGTCGTGTCGCGGTTTTATTTGCACCAATGGCACGACACATCCTTTTTCGGTGGGGTAATGAGTTTAAAATGCCCGGAAGATCCATTTCTTTACCACCAGACACAGTAATTATGATTGCCAGCCGATCCGTTCTTTCGTTGTCTTAAACACCCACGACAATGAATGTGGCACATTCCAACTTCGACTGTCTCATGCCATTTCTCAAATGCAACACATTTGTATTTTTCTGACAATTCTCATCGAGTCACTAAGGTTGATGAGTTGTCGTCTACGTACTCATGCAGTTCAAGATATTGGTAATTGCCATATTCTCCACAGACATGCTGTTTGTAGTCACAGCAAATGCCCCACTCTCATCTTTGATAGCCTTTTCTACAATCTGAGTTTTGAATGTCCAAACTCTGCGCAAATGTCTAACAACCGAACCATGCGTGTGTGTAATCATGTCACCATCCTTGGAATTCTCTCGGATCAATCCCTGCACCTAGGACTCTACCGCAACAGGACACCACTCTTTGTATTGTCATTATTGAGAATTATCACTCGGAAGGAGGTCTGGTAGTTCACGGGCACACCTCATCATTTAGCACCAGGCAATCTTCCAATATACACACACCATTTTGTATGATGTACTCTGCATACCCGATCCATGATTTCCCTAATTTTAGTTTACGATCTTTCACTTTCTTAATTTCATAATGTAGTGTGAGTTCTTTGTCAGCTGAGATTTAGAAGTGTGTTCGTGCTCTGTGTATTCTGTGCTCTGTATTCAGGGCTCTAGATACGTTTTCCTTGTAGCGTTTTCGTGTGTCACATCTCTCATTTGGCGAAAAATGTGATGCCCATTTCGTGAACAAAAACGTTAGGGGAGCGGGGCGCCTATTGGCTCAGTTCCTAATACTAAAAGTCATTTTCCGATTTTCTGGAAAAGGGTGGGGGTTGGGGGTTTAACGTCATCAAATCCCTCTTTCTTATCCATGGACCTTCTGTATTGAACAGTCGAGTAAGAATCGCATGGCTCGTACTGACGTATCTCTAGTATACCTAAGTATGATAAGCATAGCCTTGTTCTGGATCTCATCCAATCTTTCAGTTTGCGTATGACTGAGCGTAAAAATTGTCAATGCATACTATATCACATGAAAGAAAGTCACAACGAAGGTGCTGGAAAAAAGTGTCATCCAGTCCGCAGAACATCAGATGTGTTATAGATCCAATCGTCATATCCAGACTTCACATACTTCGGTGGACAAGCCCAGTGTTACCTCTGCATTGAAGCCCCTTGATTGCTCTCATCTGGTTTAGTCAGTCTGTCAGAGCTGTTACCGTGGTGTTTCCGCTGTCACATAAGCCTATGGGCAACCGCTAACTAAGAGACACAAGAAACGAAGATCTACTCAAAAAGAGCAAAACCATCTTTCCGTCGGATGTTCTACCTCTTTCTGGCATCTAATGTCGCCCTAACATACATTCACATATTGTGTCTACATAGATACATATGTATACATAAGTTTACATACATAAATCTAACCTACCGGTATATCATTGAATGTAGGGGTATGAGATGTTAGCGATCTCACATTTCAGTGGCTCTGCTTATACGAGGGAGGTAACAATCTCTTCTCCCTCGATGTCTTTTCTTTCCGGACTGATCCGGTACCCAATTAAGGCTGGGTCGACCGAGGAGCCGTTACGGTCTGAAAAACATTTCAGTCTCATCTGGGAAATCAACCAGGACCACTCATATACGAAGCCAGTGCGCTAACCACTGTGCTAACCACTAATACGCACAAACAATAGTGCCTACTATATGGGGCTAAAATATGTGTTTTCGCCCATCACAAGTGATTATGACCATTTGTTACATCCACTTTTGAAAATTCAGTTAGAATTATGTCCATGCCTAAAATTTCATAGATGACCAATAAGTCCTATTTTAGCTGTAACTGTCCTTGGACGGTTTGGGCATGGAATGACCAATATAGACGAATTTTGATCTATCTGTGACTTTCTAGCTACTCCCCACTGTTGATCTGTTGCATTTCTTCTCTTTTTACAAGACGATGCGCTCTTTTTGACTGTAGAGCGCCATGTAGATATATTTTGTGCAAGCCATTCCCATGTATCTTGGTCTATTTCAAAGGCTTTCAGTGAGGTCTTTAACGAGTCCTTGTAGCGCTTATTTTGGACACATTGAGATTGTGTACCCTTCTCTAGCTTACCATAGAGAAGTATCTTTGGCAGGCGATGGTCTGGCACACGTACCAAATGACCTACCCAACGAATCTGTGTCTGCAACAGGATAGTGTCAATACTGGGGATACCAGATCTGGCAAGGAAGGTGGTATCTGACATCTTGTCTTGCCATTTGATGTTCATAACTTTTCTGAGTATAAATAACCCAAATATCGGAGGATATCCGACAAAATGGAAGTGCCGCAGTAACCAGACAAATAGAGGTAAATACAAATAAGGTAGGAAGGTTACTGAAGAAAACTGTCAATATAAAATAACAATAAAACAAAGAACAAATATAATTGTCAACGTGTCGGTCCAATTGGGACCTTTATCAAGACAACAAAAACAGTTAAGAACACAAAACCAGAACGAATTTACCCAAAATGGCTGGGAGACGGATTTCTCTCACCATCATATCATCACACAGTAACAGATCCAGTGCAACACAATTTTAATAAGTGCATATTGATGCGTTCAATATGTTTAAATTATGAAATACTAAAAGATGAAAGATGGAAAACTAAAGAAAGGGGGACACCAAATAGAATTGCCAAGAACGGGGGCAGGGTTAGTGGGGGACGGGAGATAAAAGGGGAAAGGATAGAGAAAGATAGTGCACGCAAGAGCGGGGGGGGGGGGGTGCACGCGGGAGCTACAAATAAATATAAAGAACATAGAAATGTGTAAAGAAGAATAGCATTTGACAGTATAGGATAGATAACAAAAATATATACACATCCAAATACAAATATGTATACATTCTATTTGATAATCATAGATAACTATAAATATAAGCACATATAGATACAAATATCTAGACATATATAAAAGTATATACTGATATCAAAGCATACATTAGAATACAGACAGATACATGTATATAGGTACCTGCGCACGCCCACACACACATATATATATATATATATATATATATATATATATATATAAACACAAATGTGGATATATAAATATATACACAATGCATACGCATAACAATATATATACAAACAAACATACAAATACAAGTGTACTAAGAACACACACAAGTATTTATCTAACATGATCAATACATAGATAAAGAAAGGTACACAACATGCACAAGCATGTAAATGTATCCAAACACGAACAGTAGCTCAAACAAGAATATGTGTGCATAATGACACAAAATAAGCATCAACATAATATATACACATGCATTCACATAAACATTTTCTCACACGAATACATATAACATGAACATTCGCACACATAGAGATATATACATATATTTTTATACCCATTCGTTCACATGAAGATATTCACATGTATTACTCTAATACAAGAATATGCACACATGCAAATGCGAGACCCAAAGCAACTGTATGGATACACAAAACCATGTAAAAAAATATTTTAAAGAATGAGGTGATACGATTGCACAAACATAGGGTACAATCGTAGAATTGACAGATTGACGTACGATATAAACAACAGAAACAACAAAGACATATACACTGAAATCTTACAAAAACAAAGTTGAAAAGCGTGCACATAAAGAAACCATTTCAAGATACAGAGGAATATGGCTACAAAATAAATAGTAGGCCCCTATAATATAATAAGAATAGGGGGTAGAGGTTGTTAAAAAGTAGTGGGTAAATTAAACAAAACGGTGATTAATGTTAATACGGTGGAGTTGTAATGCTCCCATACGACAAATGAGCCGATATTCCAAAGACTGACGTTGCTGGTCACAGGAATAGCAACGTAACAGACCAGTGACAGAAATATCTTCAGCTGTGCAGCGTGTTTTACCTATTTCTCGTTCTGATGCCCTTTCATAATCTATTAAACATACATCTGACTGTCCTATATTGGCTATTACTTTTCACCCACATAATATGTCGGTACTACGTATCCTATTACGACATTTCTCTATCCTCTAATTAGATCCCATTTCTAGTCCTGCATTTCCCTCTCTTCCCCTTGTTGCTTTTCGGAGAGATAGGAACCTTCGTGATATCTTGGTTCATTCCAGTTTGCGCACCCCTGTATGTCAATTAGGCACTTTTCCTTGTCCCCGAAATTGTTTGACTTGCCCTTTTGTTATTCATACTCCCATGCTTCAGTTCCCTCAGTCAAATTTCGAGATTCAAGACTCGTTCTCATGCTTGTCCTGTAATACACTCTATCATATGTAAACGTTGTGGTATGAAGTATATTGGAGAAATAGGTAGACGTTTGGCTGATAGATACGCTGAACATTTAAGAGATATCACGAATCATCGTGACCCCCCCCCCCGGGTGGCCATTCATTTTAACGGCTCTTCACATCATGGAAGCAATGATATTTCTGTCACTGGTATGTTAAGTTGCTATTCCGGTGACCGGCAACGTCAGTCTCTGGAATATCAGCTCATTTGTCATATGGGAGGATTACAACCCCATGGTATTAACATTAATCACCGTTTTGTTTAATGTACCCACTACTTTTTAACAACCTCTACCCCCTATTCTTATTATATTATAGGGGCCTACTAATATTTATTTTGTAACCATATTCCTCTGTACCTTGAAATTGTTTCTTTATGTGCACGCTCAATACTTTGTTTTTGTAAGATTTCAGTGTATTTGTAATTTACTTTTGTTGATTCTGTTGTTTATATCGTATGTCAATCTGTAAATTCTATGAACTTTTTTTACATGGTTCTGTGTAATCCATACAGTTGCTTTGGGTCTCACATTTACATGTGTGCATATTCTTGTGTTAGATTAAAACATGTGAATATCTTCATGTGAACGAATGGGTATAAAAATATATGTATATATCTCTATGTGTGTGAATGTTCATGTTATATGTATTCGTGTGTGAAAATGTTTATGTGAATGCATGTGTATATATTATGTTGATGCTTATTTTGTGTCATTATGCACACATATTCTTGTTTGAGCTACTGCTTGTGTTTGGATACATTTACATGCTTGTGCATGTTGTGTACCTTTCTTTATCTATGTATTGATCATGTTAGATAAATACTTGTGTGTGTTCTTAGTACACTTGTATTTGTATGTATGTTTGTATATGTATTGTTATGCGTATGCATGTGTGTGTATATATATATATATAAATATATATGCACATTTGTGTGTATGTGTGTTGTTGTGTGTGCAGGTACCTATATACATGTATGTGTCTATATTCTAATGTATGCTTTGATATCAGTATATACTTTTATATATGTCTAGATATTTGTATCTATATGTGCATATACTTATAGTTATCTATGATTATCAAATAGAATGTATACATATTTGTTTAGTTCATGATTGTATTTGGATGTGTATATATTTTTTTTATCTATCCTATACTGTCAAATGCTATTCTTCTTTACACATTTCTATGTTCTTTATATTTATTTGTAGCTCCCGCGTGCACCCCCCGCTCCTGCGTGCACTATCTTTCTCTATCCTTTCCCCTTTGATTTCCCGTCCCCCACTAACCCTCCCCCCGTTCTTGGCAAGGCTATTTGGTTTTAGTTTTTAGTTTTCCATCTTTTAGTATTTCATAATTTAAACATATTAAACGCATCAATATGCACTTATTAAAATTGTGTTGCGCTGGATCTGTTACTGTGTGATGATATGATGGTGAGAGAAATCTGTCTCCCAGCCATTTTGGGTAAATATTTTATGTTCTTAACTGTTTTTGTTGTCTTGATAAAGATCCCAATTGGACCAACACGTTGACAATTATATTTGTTCTTTGTTTTATTGTTATTTTCTATATTTTACTATTTTATATTGACAGTTTTTTTCAGTAACCTTCCTACCGTATTTGTATTTAACTCTAACTTTTCTGAGACAATTTGTGTGAATGTGATTGAGTTTCCTCATATGACATCTATACACAGTCCATGTTTCAGTAGCGTGCAACAATAATAAAATATACAATACGCACAAACACATATTTCCTACTATATAAAGCTAAAAGGCGTAGAGTATTTATTTCATTGCATGCTCCTGACATCACCACAGAAAGTAAACGTGACAGAACGCTCGGCTAATTTTTTATTTTTTTCCGTATATTTTATTGGTCATTCTTTGATTTTTTGTCAGTCGACTCCAAGTATATAAATAGTGACCAACGAAATCGCTACAATAATCAAAAACATTACTAATGAAGGCCTGTTTTTGTTTGAAGATGTCCCTGCAAAATCTGAAACATTAAATTACACGACAATATCACCAACATGGAAGTGCTACGCAGCACTCAGTCAACATTTGCCATAGAAACACAAAATAGAAATAGATAGCGTTGGCTGGGTCACGTTCGTAGAATGCCAAACTGCCGTATCCCAAAAGTAATGGGGCCTACTATTTGGAGAACTAGCTGAAGGCCAGCGAGACAAAGGTAAACCAAAGCTGAGGTATAAATATGAAGACATATTTAAATCCTCATTGAACGGCCTGATATAACCAAAATAGACTTCTGTCTTAGGTTGAAAGGATCGTGCCTCAGCTAAGAGGCTTAATCCCCCATTTAACAAACATAACAAAATCCTCATTGAAAGATTTCTCATAGACCCCAACATCTGAGAAAACACGGCCGAAACTCGAGATGTCTGAAGGCATAGGGCTAAACCTACGTGCGGCGGCAACGTTGTTCAGAAACAATATGTTTAAAGATAGACTTATGAAAGAAAGAAGGGAAAGACGCAAACAAAATCGCCCGGGTGTTGCTGGGACCCGAAAGGGGAGCAAAGGATAGCAACATAGTTTACCTTCCACGCATGTCGTAAAAGGTGGCTAAGGAGTTTATGGGATGGAGTTGGCTGTCCCATCCCATATAGGGTCAGTGACCCAAAGCGATGCTGAAGTCGGATGTGTCAGAACGAAAGGCGAAGATATCGCAGCAATTATGTAAACCATGACACAACGCATTCCGTTCTCCGGACTACATCCTGCTAATCTGCAGGAGTTTGAGAACGAACGCAGAAGAAGAAGAAGAAGATGCAAACGAAATTCTTATGTTGCTCTGACGTGATCGATTGAAAAGTCCATATTCCTCTAAAAATAATCAATGGATTGCTTCTTCTTTTTGCTTAATGACCGTCTGCAAGAGGCAAACATGCCATACAGAAGGTTTGTTTACATTCTGTATATTATCCACGACTCTAAGCCCTATACTGGAGAACGGTCATAAATCGGTAAACCCAAGGAATCTCTGATTAAAAAAATTCATTTGTGAACAAAACGTCACAACTTGGGATCACATCCGCTAAATTTTGAGCACAAAGTAAATAGTTTAAATTAACCACTAAGCCACGGAGATATGCACACAAACTTATAGGCATACATGTATTCACACGTGCAAACATTCATACACGCAAACACTCCTAAACAAACATAAGGCATACAATGCATGCAAACAGTTCTTAAAATAGAGTCTAAGACCAAACAGCAATGTATTTCTTCAACAAAAATAAGAAAACTATGGATTTATATCGGACATGTACTTAGAATGAATAAAAACAGACTGCCACTACAAGCATTAAAATAGGTACCAGATGGCAAAAGAAAAAGAGGAAAACCAAGAGAGACTCTTCCAGAACAACCATCAAAGAAGGTATCACTATGGGTGTTAACAACATACAGGAATTACACACAGTAGCATCACATCGCTTGAGAGCTCTGGTTTCTGCCTTATGCACCTGTTCGGCGCTAAGTAAACCATATATAAATACATACATATATGTTGCTCTGATGTGATCGATTGAAAAGTCCATATTCCTCTAAAAATAATCAATGGATTGCTTCTTCTTTTTGCGTAATGACCGTCTGCAAGAGGCAAACATGCCATACGGAAGGTATATATATATATATACATTGGAATATCCTAGATGTGTAACATTATATGGATCTATCTAATATATAGATAGATAAATAGAATGTTACACATCTAGGATATTCCAATGTGTGTGATCAGGGCTGGATTAAACTCTTTCAGGATTTGATTATTTTTAGGTTTGGACCAAATTAATTTTCAGGAGTAGAAAAATTTCCTTACATTTTACATGTTTTTTAAAATTGTATCACTTGACATACTTAATATTGATAAATAGTGTATGAGTAATATATATCATTGGAAAGGGGAATTGATACATAATATGAATATATAAGTACATTGATGATATTTGATTACTTCACAAGGTTAGGGTTAGTAAAATACAAAAAGAAAATTTATTAGTTAAATATTGTGACTTACCCAAACCAAAGTATTCAATTGTTACTATATCCAAGTTGTCATTGTGTTGGTGTTGATATCTATTTTTCAAGAATATTTACACAAGTATATCCAATTCACTTCATTATGCAGTTTAGTTGATGAATAAATATCAATAAATGTTAATTTAATGTGATGTACATTTTTCTGAATGACATCAGAGGCAATAAAAATATGAAAATATTTACATCCAGTCACAGCTTTATTATTTACAAGTTTTTATTTGTTACAAATGAGTTCATCGGATGTTACAAATGTTTCCCGGATGTTCAGGGGTTAATATAAAAACTTTAACTTGGCAAAACGAAATATAACTGATCAATATATGATCAATCTAAGCCGTTGATGAAATTAAAGCCAGTAAAGTAGCGAAAGGTCCGGTAGGCCCATACTATAAAGCCAGTATACTGGCGATTGGTCCAGAAAGAGGCCACCCTCGGGGGCCCTACGCACTTAAAGAGTTTAGTGCTCACTTAATAAACATACATACACACACACGCATCACCATACATACTCCTATATATGTATACACATACATGCATGCGTATATATATATATATATATATATATATATATATATATATATATATAAACACGCACAGAGACAGATATATACAGTGATTTTTCAACAAAAAAGAGATGACTATACAGTATTTAATTTAATTTTATCGTTACCCCTCCTGCCCTCACACACCCAGAATTGCCATACACACATATAGACACAATTCATTACTGATTCCCTTTCCAAAACCATCATGCAGACAACCGTCAAATTACTTTTCAGCCCTTTTTATTTTTTTCAATATTTACTTTTTTGACCACACAGACTACTTATTACACATTTCCAATACGGCTAAGTTCCTGATATAAACTAACATCAACAATTGAAAGCAAAAAACTACTATGGTGTAATTACTATTACAGAATTAAGTAACTCTCAGAATGATGCTTTCCTTTTAACACAAATAAAACACATCTGTGAGTCAACTAGTAGATATAAATCAAATACAATGTGTTAATATCTTATTATGGTATAAATATATGATAGAACTGGAGCCCTAACAAATGCAGGGGGGGGGGGGGGGGTAAATGGAACAATTAAGCTATTCTCTGCCGTACAGTTAGGAAAATAATTTTTTTTAAATCAATAATCCACAACCATTATACATCACAGTGGAAGGACGTTATGGATATTTATAAGAAACTAGACCTCATACACCAACTTTATAGACAATGGCAGGCCATCATCTTTCGACGTAGAACTGGCCACTGCAGACTACAGTGTCAGCTATCCCTGATCAAGATGGCCCACACAAATGAATTATCATACGGAACATGCATACAGACCATGAACACACTCCAAGACTGTCTACATTACAAAAAAACTGCGAGACGTGATCATACTAGACTGATGCAAACATTTTAGGGTAGCATCTCTGACCTGGAGTAGACTGTGGGAATCGTCCTAGTGGCTAGTGTGAAGATCTTGCAAGACTAAAATAATCATGAATGCTGAAGAAAAGTGATACCAATTACCAATATTTTATCACTACCTAAAGTCTCAGTGATGTTTAATTAGGCCCGTCAAATAATTTCTCTTTCACGCACTTTAGTTAGTTCATGTGATAGTGAATGAGGAATTGTGCGCCAACTTTCTATTAAACGGTACTATTTCTTGCGCCAAATTTCTATTAAACGTTACTATTTCCACGAATACTGCTTTAGTTTCTAAGTTAGAAATACCACTCCTAAGTTACAACACGTTGAACTTTATTTGTATTCAGGCAATGAATGAAACCACACGTAAGTACAATTAGTAAAATCTAGTACTAGTCAGTTTTCGCGCCTAGCGGTCAGTCTGAAATAACTAATTACTTTTATTGACACTGAAATACATAGTTTCATTTCTTATCATGATCATAAAGCTTCTTGTCATTACAATTGGAGAGTTTTTTCTTGAAGTGGAATAAGGGTCATCGGGTCGTATAAACTGTAACAACTTTCTATAAAGAGTATGTTTAGTCACTAAAGTGAAAAAGTGTCCCAACACTAGCTTAACAATTGTAAGGGAGTCAACTATTTTAAACACACCACTATATACTAAGCTTACATCTGGATTCAGCTTGGTTTTATCTCGGAATTTGTAAACTAAGTGTATTTTCTTGGAGCACCAACATTTGGCGTGGGGCCCTTCTCGGATCTTGAGGCCCTAAGCATGTGCTTAAAATGCATATTGGTTAATCCAGGGCTGTGTGTGATTGACAGGAAGTGAGGAAACAATTTTTGCCGACAAATCTTCTTCAGACAAAGTTAATTCTCAAACTCCCACTGGATCTCTCCTGTAGCAGGATAATGGTCCTACAAGATTTCCAGCAGGATATAATCAAAAAAATGAAATTGCCGACAAATAAAAATTGAAATCTGTCAATCATTCGTCTATGATTAAAAAAAACCCCCAAAACCTATAGAAAATAAATGTTTCCCGGCAGAAGAAATAGTCGTCGGAAGAAATAATTACGTGAATCGAATATTATATAGTTATATACAAACAGCACTTTCTCGCTCACGCACGGTAAACGAGTCTGCAATTTTGCAAAAGATTGCAACTAACACGCACAAGATCATCAGCGTTACAAATGAGATTATTCCACTGAGTCACGATTATATCGCTATTTCTAGCTAAACTGGTCCAAAGTTCTTTTCACATCGTCGAATAGAAACTAGAACGTTTGGTCAGAACTCTCATTATAAATATGATATTAACTCTGTAAGTGTAACTGTAACGCACTGATATCTTCGTTCTTGAAAGTTGCGAGTGTGCACAGCTGAAGACACATTTCAAGATAATAAGTTTAGGCTACCACCGGCTTCTGGATCTGCAGTAACCAACGTTAGATACGATTTACATGTTACGATTGTAGGTTAGTAGTCAAACAGGTAAATACTGGATTATGGATAAGTTTCAAATCATTTCATTATACTAATTTAGGCTTAACAGTAACAGTCAGCCATAGATTGTTTAGTTAAGATAAGTTAACAGTCTTGAAGGAAAGTATGAGAATAATGTAGTTTTCGTTTATTAGGCCTATGATATTATTATTTGACTTCTTGAAGCATAGGCCTTACTCCCAATCAGAAGTAGGCGTTAAAGTCTACATCCAATTGTGTTGTAAAGTAAAAATATTAATAAGTAGGCCTTCAACAAAACCATAGGCCTATTGGTAAAATTGCATCGACCTATGTTGTGAGTTCTTTGGTCTACAATTTCAGCTCTTAATTTCCCCTTTCTGCTGTATAAATATAGGCCTGAAAATGCAGCTTATACAAATGTAAAAATTAAGGTTATGGCTGCTTCACAGTGTGAGTAGAGGTTGTTATTTCTTTTGTACCAGGGTTTGGTTGTGGCTGTGGTGGAATATGCTCTAGCAATTCGGTCTCTTAGCCAAACTCAGATCGAAAGACTGGATAGAATCCAGAATTCAGCAATGCGTATCATACTTGGGTGCACAAGAGACACATCGACAAGAGCTATGCAATACCTACTTGACTGTCCAACAGCTGAGCACAGATTACAGTAATGCCATGCACAGGCGTACCTTCAAATACATACAGATAAGGAACACCTGGTGCATTCTGAAATACAGAAAGTTAAAGGCAGTAGACTCAAGAGAGGGAGGTCGTGGATGGGGCGTGCTGAGGATGTCATACAAAGCGTGTACAGATTGCGGGATGTGGCAGTAAGTGCGGAATGGATAAATCTACCCACAGACTTCGAAACTTGTTTGAGAGTAGTAATATCACTTAGCAGGGAATGCAGAGAGTGGTGTCCCACAGCTGTAGAGAAAGAAGTGCAGGCTTTGGTCAGTGAGAATACCAAAGAGGGGGATGTGATTATATACACTGATGGATCTGTGATTAGACATGTTTGCAGTGCTTGAGCCTTCACAGCTCAGTGCACAGGTAAAACGATCAGGGAGAAGAGTGGTGCCTTTGCGGTCACTATGAGTAGTATGACCATGGAGACTATGGCGGTGACCAAGGCATTTGAGTGGGTATGCACACAGAAAGTAACACATGTCTGCATCTTGAGTGACTCTATGAGTATGAGTAAGAAGGTACAAGTGGGTCTCGTTCGCGAACAGTGGATTGAGGCCTTAAGAAAGGCGAAAGTGGTTACCTTTATTTTCGTGCCAGGACATGTGGGTGTTCGAGGAAATGAAAGAGTGGATCAACAGGCATCATGACAATCATGGCACAGGGCGATGGGGCAATGGATCGCGCTGATGTTTTGAACTCCTTAAGAGATATAGCACGCAAGAGTGAGACTAATGTGGATGATGATTCCTTTTCAATGGCTAGGATTAAAGATCAGGGATTGAAATGCGGTGTTGCTAGAAGTGAACATTTTGGAGGGTGCAGAAGAATGATGGTCAACCAGCATAGGACCGGTACTGTCAGCAGAAGTGTAATGGCGGATACACTCAAGGAGAGAGCGGAGCAACTATGGACGTGCCCAAATTGCAGTGATGATGATCTGACGACTAACTACCTAAGTAACAAATGAAGCTGTTGCTGCTAGTCATTCTCTTTTTTGGATATATGCCCCTATGCCTATATCTATATAGGCTTAGGCTATTATTATCTGTGCAACTTAGGTCACCATCAAACCTATAACCCTTCAGGGTCATAGGGGGTAACACTTTGAAAACATCAACACAAAAATCCCACCATGCATCTCAGTTTTTTGTTTGAGCGAGGATAAGCAAAATTATTAACAATGATCAATCTATAATTTCCATTTCACCTTCTTCAATTTTGATCTCTTTATCCATATTTGATAAACTTTGCCGCAAAGTATGGCTAAGCAAAATTGAACTACCAATTAGTCCCATCTGCCATGCTGGTAAATCAATTAAACTTCTATTTTAAATATATATATAGGCCTATATAGATATAGGGCCTACATCCTTTTAAATATTGTTTGTTTGAAAACCCCAGGAATTGCGAGCGATTAGCTCTTACTTCCTATGTCCAGTAGGGTGGTTTTTCTGAGCTTTCTTTCATACCAAGGAGACTTCAGTTTTCGGTTTAGTGCAATGCCTATTGAAGGAGCCTTCTATTCAGAGGGGGTCTACTATAATTGTATAGATGACATGTTACAAAGCTTCCATAAGAGATCCTCAATATAATGGCATGTCATCTACTAAGGTTTTCTGATGCATGGGTGACTTGTCTAGTGGGCCATTGGTGAGACCTACAGACACAACCGCATGCTTTACTTTTAAATATAGCCTATTACAGCATGACTGGTAAACCATACAGAGGTAAGGAATTAATAAAAAAACAGAGACTGAAATGGTTCACTTTAATAATTAAATATTAGGCCTATTATTCCACTCTTTAGTACAATATTTGTATTTTGAAAATTGTATTTATGTAGTTCCCGTTCTAAATAATTAAATGGGTATAATATCATTTACAGACAAATATCCTATGCAACAAGTCCATTTTGATGGATACTAGAAAATGTATACTCAAAAGCTACATTGAACCAGTGCTACTCTATGGAAGTGAAGCATGGACAATAAATAAGACATCACAAAAATCATTGGAGGCAGCGGAAATGTGGTTTATTAGAAGAATGTTAAGCATTCCTTGGACAGCAAAGATTACTAATGAAGAATGTCTTTGAAGGATGAATGTGAAAAGATGCATTATTGATAATGTAAGAAAAAGACAGTCAACATTTATTGGGCACATAATGACAAGAGGAGGCATTGAGAATATAGTGACAACAGGAATGATAGAAAGGAAAAGATCAAGGAGAGACCTAGAGAAAAAATATGGCACAGTTTGACTAAATGGCTTCGATTGATGACACCAACAGAGATGATGACATATATCGGAGATCAATGTACATGGAGAGATATGATCGCCAACACCATTCGGCACAGCACTTGATGATGATGATAATATGAAAAGTTTTAATCTAGTCACTAGGCCTATGTCGTGTAGGCCTACAATTCCAACACTACAATACCCCGTCTTCAGTTTCAAGTTTGCATTGCTGTCACAAAAACTCACTGTAAACACTTGTAGCATTGATATAGTTTAGCAATGAAATAAGTGTTACTTTGCCTAATTGGGCCTATGGGTGAAAAGATCACATAGTAAGCAGTGGCAGACAGGCCATGATGTCAGCTTCCTATTTGCAAGAGCATCCTGTTAGCCTCTCATAGAATTGGACTCCCTTAAATATTATATTATTATTTTTTTTAAATGTTGATCCAAATGTTAACTGTCTCCTGGCAACATAACTAATATTTTTAGACACAATTTGCCACTGCCAGAAAACAAACTTGACATCTTCAATCATATGATTCAGGATATATTTGTATTTTTTCCAACAGAATAGAAGATGTTGTGGTTGTTCACTGCAGCGGCTGTAATAACATTTATTGTTGGCTTAGTGTTACTGGTGGCTCTTGCCAGGTCTGATGGAGATCTACTGCTTATGTTTAAAACCAAGTATGGAAAACAACCAGGTGAATAATTTATAATTAATTTCCACTTCAGAATTGTAGGCCCTAAGAGTCAATTAATGTTAGGGACCTATCATTTTTTTTGAAAAGGTTATTTTTAAAAAATCAGGAAAGCTGTTTTTAATGGTTCTCAACAGCAAAATTTACCATACTGTGTCCTTATTTCATTAAATTTATCTTTTATGTCATAGGCGAATTACATTTTGTGGAATAAGATTTGCCTCCCCAACTTTATGCTTAGACCTATAGTTTTTTCTGTACTACAGCAGTTTAAAAAATAGGCATCAATCTAAATGTCTAATGTTTAACTATGTTTTTAATTTAGCTAAGGTTTTAATAATTTTAAAAATTAAATTTTAATTTAGTTGATCCCTGAAATATATCTTGCAAACAGAAATTTCAAAAATAATAAGAAAAATCTGAGATAGCAGATTCAAAGCACAAATAGACAGGGCGTTGACAATGGATAAGGTGGATGTGCTGAAACTGCTTCAAGAGTGACCACTGAATACAGATGCCATGATTAATAAAACATCTAAGATGAGATTTGGGGAATTTGGTATTCATTTAATACTATTAAATATGATACAATGGGAAATCAACACCTTTGCTGCAGAATGAAAAGCGTGATCAACCAACGAGCCATGGGAACCATTAATATGCATGTCCTTCGTCATCTGCTAGGAAAGACTGAGCAGCTATGGTCTGCCCAAGTTGTGATGTCGATTTATAACCAATAATATCAAATTTCTATAATCACAGTCTAGATGCATCACAGTATTCACATCCGGCATCGTTATTATATTCAGTATATCCACTTTATCCATTATCAATTCACTGACTATAGATGCCATGCAATCTGTTCTCTTATTACTGTGAATACCAGTATATCCAGGAGAGCAGGTTCCGCATGACACTTGGGAGTTTGGAAGTACCTATAAATGTCAGTTACACATATCGACACCAAGTATTTTGTATCTTTCAAAGTACAGATTGAGGGTTGGACAGGATAATGGCGTTAGTTGCTGAAGTCTGAGAGGGTTATTGAAGGATAGCAGTAACATCCTCATCATCCATCCTCATCATCCATCCTCATACTGTAAATAGTTGTCTTTTATGCCCCTTGCTTTCCTCAACTAATCTATCCCTAGCAAAAGCTATAAAAGTTGAAATATCATCATGTGAACAGATCAGTAATAATTTGAGGCAGACAGTCAAAATATATAAGCATGTGATAAGAAGAACAAAAATTGAACCTTTAGTAACCACTGGAAAGATTGAGTGGAGAAAAGACAGACAAAGATATATTTACTGGATGGGTTGTCTGACATGTGAGAATGTCACCAACTTAACTCCTTATTGACACAAGAATCAGAGAGTTGTGGAGAAACATCACTTATGCCAATTAAGGCATGGCACTTAACTGATTGAGTGAACATATCAAATTATTGATACAATAACAATTATCATATCTGGTGCATTATGGGCTATGAGTTTATAAAATATCACAGTAATATAATTTCAGTCTGCTTTTCCATTGTCACAATCTCTACATTTTCAGTTAAGAGTAATTATAACACTGTCAGTTTGCCCTTGCCTCATCAGTTGTTGGTAGACAGTGAGATGAATTACAAACTAACAATTGTTGCTGACTTGCACAAATATATTTACACTATGGAGGTTCCACTTATCAAAATAGATAGTAAAATGTAGATCAGTGGAACTCTTCTAGAAGAATAGTGTAGGCCTATGTAATGTTAGTTTGTTGTATTTATTTCAGACAGTCTGGCAGGAAAAGTAGTTTGGATCACAGGAGCATCAAGTGGTATTGGTGAATACACCGCTTACTGTTTGGCTGCGGCTGGATGTAAGCTGGTCCTGTCTGCTCGCAGAAAAGAAGAACTAGAAAATGTCAAGCAGAAGTGTGTCAAATCTAGTAAGTTGTGTACCTTAGCTTAATATCTATATTGATTGTTATTGTTAATATATTTCACTTTCTCATGCATCAGCGACTTTCCTGAATGTCATTGATATATGTACGGGGTAGATTGATATCTAAAGGATGATTATAAACAACAAGGAAACTTTGTCAACTGAACTAGAGAAACTATTAATTATCAACATTTAATAACTGCAAAAGTGCTGCCCTTGTTTGGAGAACCAAAAGCAATCCGCAATGGCTTCACAACAGAAATTAGTTTATCTAAGGAGAAACCAGAGTTTACCAATGGCTGAAATTCAAATTTTAAGTGTTCGTCAAAAAATTCAACATGAAGATCAATATTGAAAAAACCGAAATAATGGCAATAGCAAAGAAAGAAAGAAATATCACTATCTCCATCGATGATAAACACCTTAAACAGGTAAATGAGTTCACTTACTTAGGAAGCATTATATCGAGTGGAGGGAAAACCAGTAAAGAGATACACAATAGATGCAACAAAACATACCAGATCCTAGAACAGATGACACATATTTTCAATAACAAAAATGTAAACATAGACACTAAAGTTGCATTATACAAGACCATTATTATTCCATCACTATGCTACCAGTGCCAAACCTGGACAATGACAGCACAAGACAAAAGAAAAATACTGACAGCAGAAATGACATGTCTATGAAAAATACTCGGAGTGTCATTAAGAGATAGAATTAGAAACAATACCATCAGACAGATAACCAAAACAATACCAGTATTGGAACACATCAAAAGACAACAGATCAAGTAGTTTTCACACGCTTCCAGACTACCAACAGATAGCATGACACATAGACATAACGGTTATAAAGCCAGAGGCAGACCATGTAAAAGATGGATCAAAGAAGCCACAGGAACAAGCTTACAAACAGCACACAAGAAGGCCATCTCCAGAGAACTCTTCCACCCCTGACGCCGCAATGCAAACAAGGGACACAGCGTATAGATAGATAGATAGTTGATTATTTTTGTAAGATTCTAAAAATACCAAACTATTCTATCTTTTACTTTAGTGATCCTTATGACAGAATTACCTGAACTTCAACCTTCTATATTTTTTAATGATTATATATGCTTATATGCCATACTAAGAAAAGTCATAATACACAAACTCACCTTGTTCACTAACTAGAATATTTTGTTTCAATTATTATGCCGAAGTATAGGCTAAAATAATTGCTACAGAAATAATACAAATATTAAAGTTAGCGGCATTTCAGTTTGTTGAGCGGTCTGTTGTGACCTCTGACAAGTCATACGATCTCAATATGTACGTTATAATGAGCTTATAATATATATATCATACCTACGTGAGGTACCTGAAATTCTTCATTTTACACTTTATTCTCTTCTAACAAAACTCTCCATCATTATGTCATGCTAGTTTTGAGTTTTCCTTCTTTTACAAAAATTATGTCAAGCTGTTGATGCTTCAATAAAATGATGAGATCAATTAGCATATGGTAATAAGGCCAGCAACAACATCAAAAGTAATATCACACAACAGCTTTCAATCACTATTTGTGAAGATTTAGATGACTGAATTCATCAAAGAAAACTAAAAACAGATTTTAAAACATCAATTTATTTTTTCTGTGTAGGCAAAGGCAAGATTACAGAAGATGATATTTTGACCTTACCACTGGATGTTGTGGCATTTGAAACACATAAGGCAGCAGTCCAGAAAGTTCTAGAGAATTTCAACAAGGTATTTTCTGCAGCCTTCCATTATAGATGTTTCACAGAAGATTTCCAAGAACTGTTTATGTAAAAACTGGAAAATGTTGGATGTATGTTTATGAGTGAGAGCAGGTTGTCATTGTAATTTCTATATTAAGTGATGATGATGACCTTTTGCATCTTTACAGAAGCAGGAGGCCCTCACTATTTCAGACATGATTGCTTGCCTGGGCAAGTTTTATGGAGAAATCACCTTGCCTATTAGCACTAACCCCTTCTTGTCTCTGGTGATTAGTTCTATTTCATGGAAAGGTAGTGCTAATATGCTTAGAAACAAGCAGAAGATGCCAGAATATGATTTAATACACCGTCAACTTCCTTAGGGCCTCCACTCTTGATTTTCTGTAGGAGTTTACTCCCTTGACATGAGGCTCTCCCATGCTAACCTGCTAAGCAGTGGGGATGTTCTGTGAGGATTGACTCCCTTAGCCTAAGGCACTTCCATGCTAACATGTAAGGCAGCTGGTAAATAACTGCGATAGAAGACAAAAATAAGGAAATTGAGACAAAACATGTTGCGACAATACGTTTTTTAACGGGGACAGGTTATCAGCCTTTCCCCAAACATTCCTTAGTCGCCTTCTACATACCTGGAAAGAAGACAGTGGCCCTATTCATTGCACCCTGAACTAGAAGTCCAGTCCCTGGTTACCACACAGGCGAAGTATCACAACTCAATACAATAAAAGCATGCATTAAAATGTCACATAGTTGTTAATTTATTTATTCATAAATTTGTATTATTAACAATTTATTTCCATATTTCAATAGAGATTGTCCGTATTTAGCACCTAAAAAAAAACTGACAAATTTTTATTTTGAGTGTGTGCTTAAATATAAACGTGTGAGTTAAAGTCCGCATTATTAATAATTACTGTGAAATTTAACACAAAATGAAATTAAAAAAAAAAAATGTAAAAATAAAACCAGTTAGTTAATTTGGAATTTTTTGGTTTTTTCGTGCTCAAAATCCGTGTTAATATGGAAAATCTGTAAAAAGTGACACCTGTGAGTCAGAACTCACTCAATATAACACAAGATGGATTAAAATCCCACAACCCACTCAATACAACACAAGCATGCATTAAAATATCAGAACCCACTCAATACAATAAAGACATGCATTAAAATGTCAAAACTCACTCAGTACAACACGAGCATAAGAGCATAATTCTAACCCAATAATGCATAAAAATCATTGTTTTGAAATTTTCCATTGATTTCTAAAAAATTTCAGCTTTTTAAGAAAAGTTTTCGGAATGTATTTTATATTACATAAATAGAAAATACTTTCAGAATGGTTTGCAACAAGATTTGATAATGAAATGGATAACATATAGTCCCTACATTAAAAATAACATTATTTGTTGTGTACAATATTTTGGACCTATGCATTAATGGAATACTATAGCTCACTTAATACAACACAAGCATACATTAAAATACCAGAATTCTGTATCCGACAAGGATCAGTTACCAGGTTTCTATGGAACAAAAAAGCTAATATAATTAAACGGATCGAAATTCCGATAAAGATACATATACCAATACAACCAATGTTCTACGTGTTTGGTGATGTGAGAACCCCCATTCACTTGATATGTGTGCTACATACTGAGTGGGGGGGGGGGTGGATGGCCAGTGCATTGCACAAAAATCGCTAGATCGGGATCATTAGGTACAACTTTTTAAATCTCTGAGTCACAGAAGCCCAGTCCAATAACATATGAAATTAAAACATTGGACTGTTGCACATAATTTGGTCAATTATTTCTGTTATGAATCCAGAATTCTATATAAGTTAACCTCTCTTAACCTTGAAGGAGTATATAGATATATCTGTATTTTTTGGTGGCAAATGATGTGCTACAGATACTGTGGTTTCCTCTGGTGGATGAGAACAATTTTTATCAGCTGAACTGGAGCCAGAACTATCCAATTTGGAAGCCAGTGTGTACTAGCCACTGAATTAATGTAGCTTCCACTTTTTATTCAATATTTATACAAGAGCTGTTTTGTAAGTTCCTGGACTTATTTTTATCTCTGTAAATTATAATACATAGAGTATTGTTATTTGCCAGATAGGCCCTACATGTGATGACCATGTACCAATGTATGTACAAAACTAGAAGTATGAAACTTTGCACATGTGCTATATGAGATCCTACAAGTGATGTTGACCTACTTTGTATCATTATATTTAAAAAATGGATGTTATACTTCAAAAATTTGTGGACATTGATTTCTGCTTTTGCTTTAAAAGAACTGGTTCCTAAACTTTTGAAATGTGGCAATCAGCTTTTGGAGAGTCAAAGTAGATCTACAGCATTTCAAAAGTGGGCCAAGATTGTTTGATGATGATAGGCCCCGTGTTCTAGCTGGAAGACCCATGGGGGGGGGGGGGAAGAAAGGATCTGATAGCATTACGTGCAAATCGAATGATCGGTAGCAGAAGCTGCATGTTTTTTTTTATCTCCACATCACATCAACACAGACCATCCATCACCCACACCAACGAATTTGTTGCATGTGCAAGAAATAATGTGCTCTGATAAAAGTCTAAAACTACACCATGTCACGTTTGAGAAGAGCTGTGAAGCAGTATGTCTTTATCTGACTAGTGGTAGTTGGTTTCATGTGCAAAAAATACAATTAAATTCAGTCACAATATAGTTAATTAGTTAGTTTGTTCCTTTCGTGCCGCAAGCGACAAATAGGGCAGAGGTTTTGGTTCTCCATATGATGCGGTCCGCTGCCTGCAGCTTTAGTTCCTGGATGGTCTTACAGCTTATTAATTCCCCTTCTTTAAGAATGGTGTTTTTAAGGGTTGTTTTAGGTCTTCCTCTTTTTCTTTTACCCTCAGGTGACCACATAAGGGCTTGTTGGTTATCGATGTCACAATATTGCTTATTGTAATTCATTATCCACAGATTGATATCCTTGTGAACAATGCAGGCAGGGGACAACATGCAAATTGGATGGATGTAGAGTTGAGTGTTGATCGTGAGATATTTGAGATCAATGTTCTTGGACCTGTATCACTGACCCAGGAGGTTTTGCCCCACATGATTCAGCGAAAGCAGGGCCAAATTGTCGTTGTGAGCAGTGTAGTTGGAAAAATTGGTTTGTTTATGTTTTTATGTATGGTAGTATTATTTTTTACTATGTTGGCTGCTTTGAAAAAAACATTCTAAACTGAAAGCATTGTATGTCAGATTATCTTGACTTTTGCTATGAGTAGGATTAGGCATATTTTCACATTTCCATTTTCAAATACTCTGGTGCACTTGTAAGGACGATCTAGTGTATTTGTTGTTGTTTTAACTCATGTTAGTTTTTTCATTTTCTTGATAAAGGTCCCAACTGGACTGCAACGTAAAATAAGTCCTCGTTCTTTTGTTGTAAATTTTCATTTACAATATTTTTCATTTAGTATTTCTACTATTTATGAGTTTATTAGCAACCATAACAACTAATACATTATCCTAAGACCTCTAATTTTGCTTAAGAATACTTTTATAAAAGTAAATACTAAAGGTTAATACAGATGGAACATAAGAATATAATTAACAAAATATAGAAAATATGTGCAAGCCAACAATTTTGACTGTTATTAGTCATGACACTATGAGACATTAGAATGATATCTATTTTCAGGTGCGCCTACTGCCAGATCATACACTGGCTCAAAACATGCTATTCATGTAAGTTTTTAATTTTTTTTTTAAAAAGTCATGACACTATTGCAGACTGTTAACTTGATTTATTCTTTCAGGACCACCTTCTGTCAGACCATACACTGGTTCAAAGCATGCTATTCATGCAAAATAAATTAAATTTAAAAGATTACTAGAAAAACTTACCGTAACTATGAATAAAAATAGATAAAATGTATATAAAAAAAATACAATAAAACTAACCAGGATAATTCTCCACCTGTCGGTCCAAATGGGACCTTTTTCAAGAAATTAATAATGTATAAACTAAACAAAACCACACAAAATTGATAACTGAATTGACCAAGCCATGTTTCCCTTACGCAGAAATATAACCAGTAACAGTTGTGGAAACGCATGTCCAGTAAAAGAGAAAATGCATGTTTTCATTATGTGGGCATATATTTGCACACTAGTGATGAGTATAAATAAATAAACTGGAAAGTGGGAAATTAGAAGCAATAGAGATGTGGTTCTATAGTGCTGAGAATACCATGGAATGGGAGAAAAACTAATGTAGAGGTGTTGAAAGAATTAAAAGTGAAACGGACCTAAATCAATAATATAAGAAAAAGACAATCTTCATTTTTTGGTCACTTCATGAGACAGGCAGGTTTGGAGAACATAGTCACAACTTGCAAGACTGAACGCAACAGCGTGTGAAAATATTCGTTTGACAAGCTGGCACGGCAGGGAAACAACAACGATCTTGATACATAATACTGTGGACAGAGAGCTGTGGAGAGCCATGATCGCCTTCACCAGCCAGCATGGCACCTGATGATGATTGATGAGTAATGATGAGGTTGTAAGGGGGTGGGGGTGAGTGGGTTTAGGGGAAGGAAAGATACAAGAAGGATCAGCATTTGAAAGCACAAGGAATAGATATGCAACCAAATATATATATATATATATAAAATTTACACAGCTTCACTGAAATAAACTGTTAAAAAATTATTTTCTTTCAGGGTTTCTTTGAAAGTTTGCGAACAGAAATAGGTCAACACAACATTGATGTGACAATGGTATGTCCAGGACCTGTGGTCACAAATATTTCAGCTACATCAGTAACAGGAAAGTCAGGACAAGTAAGTTTATCTGCTGCAATGTCCAAGTCAAATATTTTATTTCTTGTTCCATTACTGTTGAGAGATTAAGGGGGTGGAGAGTAGGAGCTACAATGGGCCAATCCATTCCAAGCAGCTGTGTCCTATACAATATAGTTAATTTTTTTCCATATGTACTTCTGTACTTCTTTACTGCTTTTTCTTGGCCAATCTAGACTACTTGTTCCCTGATGATTCTATGACACTGATTACATAGTGATATTGGTTAACATTTAGGGCCTTCAATTAAAATTACACAATTTTTCCCCACGCCTGGAAAATTTATGTTATTTATGGTGTGTTTGATAAACTCAATAACTTTTCTGTTTGTAAAGATATCAAAATAATTTTTGCACATGTAAATAAAGGAGTGAATAATGAATATAATCATGATTTTTGTTGTTGTTGTATGTGTGATATGACAGTTGTGAACAAGTTGTGAAGTTGAATATTGGGAGAAAAATCTTAAAACACCATTTAAAAAATCACAAATATAATTGCTTAGTGACCCTTATACTTGAGCAATGTGTAGCAAAATTGATTAAAATCCTCCTAAATACCTATTCCTGTTATATATATGTTGTTTCATATCCAAACTAATACAATATGGACTGAACAAACTAATAAAACATGAAGAAATTGCATACAACATCCATTCATTCAAGACTAGACCTAGCCAGACATACATCGTTTTTATTTTAAACGTCAACACGTGGCACCCCTGATTTGTGTTTTTCAATGAATAAACGAATATTCTTATAATAATACAACAAAAAAAACGTGTAAATATTACTTTCCATGATGATCACTTACCAGTGTCATGCTGTACTACATTTGATAGTAAAATATGGCAACGAAAATGAACAAAGTCATTCCGGAAATTTGTTGATAAAAATCAGCCAGCTTTCTCCTTACAATCATAATTGACCTTTAAACAGTGACATATTCCTAGCTTCGTGTGACGGGAATTCTATGTCATATGAGCTTAACTTCATGTGATTCAATACTGATGAATCAGGGCATAGTAATGGAGGAGAATAGAGACGCCTACGGGCCCTAGTTACGTAAAGATATCGGAAGCTATAGTCGCCTATAGTCTGTAAGGTTAAAGAGCTTTTGTAGTGAAGTGGATTAATCCATGAGCACTTTAATGTCTAGGTTTCCTACTATTCATTACTTTGCCATGTTATTTTATCTCATGCTTATGATTGTAGATTTGTCAAACTACTGCATACCAAAGATTCTGTTCTCACACCTGAATATCCAAGTCTGTAGTATCATTACATTCTGGTTGGTTAAATCTCATGTCTCTAACCCTTATACGAACTATCTATCCTTCTATGTGACATGTCCTTTATAAAACGTTGCTCTCACTGTCACTCTTTAATCCTCATGGTTCCGTGCAAACTGTCCAGCCTCTTCCAGTGTCATATTCAAAAGGTAATCTGATTCTGTTATCAAAAGGTAATCTGATTTTGTTCAAAAGGTAATCTGATTCCAAAGATTCTGTTCTCACACCTGAATATCCAAGTCTGTTATCAAAAGGTAATCTGATTCTGTTCAAAAGGTAATCTGATTCCAAAGATTCTGTTCTCACACCTGAATATCCAAGTCTGTAGTATCATTACATTCTGGTTGATTAAATCTCATGTCTCTAACCCTTATACGAACTATCTATCCTTCTATGTGACATGTCCTTTATAAAACGTTGCTCTCACTGTCACTCTTTAATCCTCATGGTTCCGTGCAAACTGTCCAGCCTCTTCCAGTGTCATATTCAAAAGGTAATCAATCAATATCCATTGTCCATCATATTATTTATATGCCTCTTGTTCTCTTTCCTGGAGCTTTTCACTGCATGATTAATCTTTCTTAACTATGTGTCTTTTTATATGTCCAAAATATATTAACTTTTGCTTATAAGATTTTTGAGGAGCCAGTCTTCTTCTATGTTCAAGTCTTTCTAGACGTCTTCATTGTTTATACATGAACTAACCACATTAAAATAAAAGATCTTTAAATTAGTATTCAATATTATAATTGTTGAGGGTCTTGAAATTCGAATTTTAAATCTTAAACCATGAGCTTTAAACCATCTTTCCCTCTCCCGGTTTTATTTAGCTTATCATACTTCCTAAAACGATGCATAAACTTCCCAGATCTCCTCATATGAGCTTTTTATACTATTGATAATAATTGCCTTTTGTATTTTTTCTTTTTTACAATCATTCTTTAAAACGACAATTGATAAACAGCATTTTTATACTAACTCTGTATTACCAATGCCAAAAATGGCCCTTGACAAAGACACAAGCAAAAAAAGATCATAGTATGTGCAATGAGATGTTTTAAGAAAGCTATAAATGTCATGAGAAGAGACCAATGGAGAAATGAAGATATCAGGAAAGAAATAAAATGTTAAATTACTTAAGTAAGTGACCTACCAGTGTTGTCAATGAAACTGATTAATGTTTTCCCGTAGTCGTAACCTTCGATAGCAGTTACCATGTTGTTCCGACAGGCCGACGTTGTGCTTGAACTTTACAGGCATAGCGTTGGTGGGCGAAAAAATAAAGAAACCTGTCGCAAAGGCCAGAGTTGTGCCCTGATGTTGACGTTTGTTTTGTCAGCATTAGACTCGAAACACCATTGAGTTTGATGGCTGCTGGAATAAAGGGCAGAGGACTTATGGGAATGCCCCACGTGCTGTGAGGCCAGTTTCTAATCAAGAAGTAGAAGAACTGATCAAGTCGTCACAATTTCTATACTGTTCGACATGATCATAGAGTTACGGAGTTATTCATTTATACATACATATATATATATATAAGCCCTATGTGCCTTCTTTGGCCCAAAAGAAACTTAACACAAGCCAGATTGATTTTAATCTTTGTCAGTAATGTTAATTTTAACATTAACATTTTCATATTGATTATGCCGCTGAAGACGGATGTGTCGGACCACAATGCATTCCATTCTCTGGACTACTGCTGAATCTTGCTGGAAATCTAGTAGACTACTACAAGAGAAATCCAGAGGGAGTTTGAGAATGAACACTGAAGAAGAATATAGATTATAAATATATTTATTTTCTCTGTAAGGTTTTTATTACTGCATGGGTCCTTTCTACAAATTATCTATCTCAACAGGGCGGCAGGTATTTGTTAATAATAATAATTGTGTGATATCTTTAATGTTGCTTTATCTTGTCTGACACAGGTTGTTGGCGATTCAGTCAACATGACTAGTAACGGTATGTCAACAGATCGATGTGCATATCTGACCAGTGTTGCTATTGCTAACAAACTGTATGAGACCTGGGTTTCAGAAAATCCATCTCTGGCATTTCTATACCTCGGTCAGTATTTCCCTGATCTCACACGATGGTAAGTGCATACTCTTCTCCTTGCCTTATTTTATTTTTAACACAACTCAGGATCAAATAGACTTTGCCTAATAACAATGTACATTTTTAAAACGTAAGATAAAATCGTACAATTTATATGTATCTGAATGTTACTTAATGTAAAAAAATCTATTGGGGAAAGAAGGGGTATTGTTGAGTAATTTAGTATCCACATAGAAGACAATATTTAAAAAAATATTACTGGTTCTTGTTTGGAATGCGTGCCTACCTATTTGATTATTTCCCTTGGCTATGTTATCATTTATACATTTATTTAGGGTTAGGGTTAGTTATGTGAAACATAACGCTTTTAACCTTAACCCTAAAAAAATTAATATATAAATTAATTATTGATTAATTATTTATTTACAAGAATGTAGGTTCAAAGCAGATTGTGACATCTTGTTTACAAATACATTTACCATATATACTTGATCTAAAGTCAACTTTTAGGAGGAAATATTTCAATGGAAAAAGAGGGGGAGAGGGTTGGTTTATGAACGGGTGAGCTTATTATCCTAGAGTCGACAATTTGTATACTGCTATTTTTGACAGTGTACAACAGCTGACTGTGTTAATCTGACGTGACTTAGGGAGCACTAACTTACTGGTATATTCCTGCCTCTGTGCAGATTCAATGCGCACTCGTTTGCCAAATATTTACTGCTATTGTTTACGAAAGAACCAACGTAAAAAATAGTATTATACAGTGATATTGAAAATTAATAGTGAAATAGTTCAGTATAAAAGAAAGAGATCTGCTTATGATTCATTATTTAAACTGAAAGTAGTCTGTTATGCTGAAGAAAGCAATAATTGTGCAGCAGCTCATCATTTTTGTGTTGATGAGAAACAAGTAGGCGAGTGGAGGAAAAATAAAATGTTGATCGAAGAATTGCCAAAGACCAAGAAAAACGATATTCAACAAGGTGTGAAGTATTTTTCCCGAATTAGAAAAGTATCTTAAAGATTGTGTTATCGAATGTTGTAAAAATGGTTACATTGTGACAAGATCTGAAATTTGTTTGCATGCTATGCAAATGATGAAAGAAGCAAAATTCAGGTTGATCATACCTATTACTTTTGTTGCATCAGCTGGTTGGTGTACGAGATTTATGAATCGCCACAATCTATACTTAGTCAGCGCACTAAAATAGCACAAAATCTGCGTTAAGACATTGAAGACAAAATCGTTTCAGAAATTTATAATTCAATATAGAAAAAGTCCTAATTTGAACTATCTCAGATCAGGAATATGTATGAAACTCCGATGATGTTGCAGATGGATCATAATTGCCTCCCGTTGTTATCTCCAAATGGAAAATGCTGCCAAAAGTGTGGCGTTTCCCTCTGGTGTCATAGTCCGTGCACACCACAAGGGATGGATGGACGAGAATGGAATCACTGAATGGATGGAGAAGGTATGGAAGAGAAGACCTGGAGTGCTTCAGAAGAAACTGTCCTTGCTAGTCAGGAATATGTTCAGGGTGCACAAGACAGATGAAGTGAAGGAGGTTGTCAAGAAGCTGAAGGCAACACTTGCTGTTATACCTGAAGGTTAACTTCCGTTGTGCAACCCCTCGATGTTTGTCTAAATAAACCATTCAAAGACAAAATTTGCAATCTCCAAAAGCCTGATATTGATCATGTCGCTAAACGGGTCATGGATGCTTGGGATTCAATTTCGTCCGATATAATTGAAAAATCATTTAGAAATTCTGCACCAGTAACAAACTGGATGGATCGGAAGATGATGTTTTATTCGATGAATTAGATGTAGAAAAAAAAATGGTGAGGCTGAAGATTATAGCAACAACGTGCACAAGTACAATGTTAAAAAATACGACGAATTTCATGCATTGTTTGTAGACTGATGAATCGGACTTTGAAGGATTTTATCTACCGATAAGTAGCTACAGTAATTTTGTTTATCATTAGCAGGTACTGTAATTGAAAGGTAACAATCCCGCCAAAGATGGATGTGCCTGGCCATTGGCACAAATAAAACAGCGACACAACGCATTTCCATTCTTTTGACTACATCCTGCTGGACATCTAGTAGGACCATTATCCTGTTATAAGAGATATCCAGCGGGAGTTTGAGAATGAATACTGAAGAAGAAGAAAGGCAATAATGGTAGAAATGATGTATTTTCACACTTTTTCAGGTATTCCAAAATCTGTAGGTCTCCAATATTATTTAATCTTTGATATTTGTTTCAGGATTGGAAAGAATTTTGCATTGAAAATTGTTGAAAGAATGAGAAGAAGCCAAAAATAAGATGCTACAATTCATGACGCATAACATGAACAAAGATAATTCATCTTCGTGGCCAAAATTAATGTTCATATTAGCATATATTTTTAGTATAATTAACATATATTTTGATATAATTTTACATGAATTTTAAGTATTCTTTATCATCATTGTACTGTTATATTGCACTACAATTTTAATAGTCAAGCAAAATGAATTAAACAGGTTACTAAAACACTTACCTTGCCTATTAATAAAAATATATTTAAAAAAGTATATATAAAAAAACATACAATAAAACTAAACAGGACAATTCTCCACGTATCGGCTCTAATTGAACCTTTTTCAAGAGACAAACAACAGAAAACAACAAAATAAAAAACAAAATAGATGACTAGATTTCATCAAGCCCCGTCTCCATAGCCCAATTCAAGTCTATAGATACTGATCGTTGGGTTGAAAGGCTATGGAGACGGGGCTTGATGAAATCTAGTCATCTATTTTGTTTTTTATTTTGTTGTTTTCTGTTGTTTGTCTCTTGAAAAAGGTTCAATTTGAGCCGATACGTGGAGAATTGTCCTGTTTAGTTTTATTGTATGTTTTTTTATATATACTTTTTTAAATATATTTTTATTAATAGGCAAGATAAGTGTTTTAGTAACCTGTTTAATTAATTTTGCTTGACTATTTGTTCATTAGGTTACTGCGGCACCATCCACTTTGTCGGACACCCTCTGACCATTTGGTTATTTATATTTACAACAATTTTAATTTGGTGGTTTGTCAAAGATATAACATACTAGAGATGCCTGTAAGAATGTGTCAGATCTGTGTTTGTAACTGAGTATATATATATGTAAAAATGAGTCATGCCTATGTAACTAGTGATGTACTGAAACTACAAGTATGCACACTCTTGACCTGTAACTAGCAATGTTTCCTAGTATCTTTTAGCTTGAACTTTGTGCAGCCACTCCTTTCACCCTAATGAAACAACCATTCCCTCTCAAGAAAAAATTATAAGGCAGCAAATGGGATTTGAATTAGGTCTGTTCAGATGGTACCTATACACCTCGCAACTTGAGTCAACACTTTTTCATATTCAGCCAATCTGCATCTCTAAAAAAGATACGATTTTAGTCAAGACTTCTAATGTGTTTTTCTCAAGCTACTATAAATATGGACAGGATGGTCAACACACAAACACGGCCTGATATAACCAAAATAGACTTCTGTCTTAGGTTGAAAGGGTCGTGCCTCAGCTAAGAGGCTTAATCCCCCATCTAATAACAAACAACACACACACACACTGCACAGGAATGTAAATTTCTAGAGAACCACAAACAATTAACATTAATACAGTGCCATAAGTCCACAGTACTACAAGGACCAATTTCCCTCTCAATTTCAAGGAAAGAACTTTTACTGACACTTTAAGTCATCATATGGATCACTAAGTCATTATTATATGGATCACTAAGTCATTATATGGATCACTAAGTCATTATTATATGGATCACTAAGTCATTATATGGATCACTAAGTCAACTTCTGATGATATAAACTATTTTGAGAACAGCATTGAGCTGCCAAGATCAAATCAACGCAGCAGCCATTGGATATTAACAATAATAGTAACAAATAACCAACAATATATAGAACCTGATAGTATATGGCAGTCCATAAAGCTTGTATGCATCCTTGCAATTAATAATTAAAGTATGTATAATAGAGGAGATTTGCAAGAACAATCAGCATGTATACCCATCACTATTTGCTGAACTATAAACATCTTCAATAGGTCTGTCTTGAGTACTCTTGTAAGTTATGTTAGCTAACTTCCCAATAGTGTCCTCTTTCAACCCAACGATGAGTTATATGAGGTAGCTTCAGAAAGCTCCTGGAATAGTCAACTAGTGTTTGAATGAAAGATGTTATGGAGATTATATGTTCAGAAGTTGAATGATCTTTACGAAAGGACACAGTGGAGGAGACCTTTATATATACTATCAAAGAGAAGATACAGATGTTTGTTTGTGTGTTGTGCTAGTTGCATCATTGGAGTTGAAAATGTCTTTGAAACGTACAAATGTCAAATTCTTTGTTTTGCTTGAGATATTTTTCTGAGACACTAACATTTCTTAATAAAGCATATGGTGATACCGCATTGAAGAAATCACGAGTATGTTTTTGGCACAGGCATTTCTGTGAAGGTCGTCACAGAGTTGGATTATGCTGCATGACAATGCGCAGGCACATTGATCCCTACTGGTAAAGCAGTACCTTGCAAAACACAATGTGATTACCTGTACCTTGGAACAGCAACCATATTCTTCCGTCCATGAATAGGCTGATCTTTTTTCTTGACTGATATTGGCACTGAAAGGACAATGATTCAAAGATGCAGATAATGTTATCACCAATGCAACAAGACAGCTGAGAGAGGTATCAAAGAATGGGTTTTACACATTTTTCCAGCAGTTTTATACAAGTTGGAAAAAGTTTGTAGTTTCTGAATGAATCTACTTTGAAGGAAATGTAGTGTAGATAATTGTATTATTACTTATTTCTATATAATTTACTAATTCCATGAACTTTTTGAAGTTGCCTCATATAATATTTAATATTTAGGCATTCATTGTAAATAAAATAATTTTTAGTTTTCATATTATATGGCACATAATTATGAGGTTTAAGTAGTTTTTGTTTTTGGGATCATACTTTGTTAAAGTTGTGGTTTTGTGTACATGTGTTTAATGTGTATCCTAAAAAGATGAGTATTGTGAGTATTGTGCATCTATTTTACAGAACATAAAAACAAAATATACATGAGAAACATAATAAGTTCTGCAGCAAGTCAACAAGAACATATTCTTGCAGTGATGAAATGTTGCAAACTTCTGTGGTTTGACATGTAGTGAGGAATGATTTCCTTTTTAACACTCTCCTGAGGAGGGGACAGTTGATTTGGGGAAGGCAAGGGGTTGAAGAAGAGATGGACAAAGATAATTATGAACTGATAATATTTAAGACAAGACAGGATTAAGATTCTCCACAGTTAAACAAAAAAACCGAGACATAGGTCAAAATTTTTGTCGCACCAATACAATCCTGAAGGGTTATGGGTTTGATATGATGCATATTTGGCAATGTATTTGCTTCTTGTAGCTGTCAACATGGGTTTTCAGTCTTCCAAGGTATGCTGATATATCCAATATGATTTGTATTGATTATTGTGGTTGACCTAGACAACATAAATTGGATACAAAGCTCTTATTCTGGAAAGGTACATGAATCAGGCCATATAGCAGCTGTGGGAAAAATACAGCTCCAGCTCACACAAAAAAACCCAATCCTGCTCGCTGACCCAAAAGGGTTGCCAACCTCTGCTATACCATAACCATAGCATAAACCGATAAGGTACTACATTGGACGCATTAACACTCAAGAGTCAGTGTCATAGGGGTACAAAATTCGATACATCAACATACACAGAGTCCTCCAGTTAATTTCTAACTTCAGCGATGCAGATAAGGAAAAATCCTGACCTGCTCAGTTCTTGATGCCTGTTTTCTTGATATTTTTTCAGCCCTCCTCTGCTTCTTCCACTTTAAACTGTTACCTGTGGTATCGTTTTTGACCAGAAATCATGTTGGCATACATATCCAAACCATGCAAGTTTTCAATAGAGTATGTACATAGGTGATACTAGTAGTCTCTAGTTTTACCACTGACTAGGCAGCTGAGCACATATGGATATAAACATATGCTATGATGCTTATTCCTATCTCAACTACTGTTACCTATATTAGTGCTAAATATTGTTATCTCTGCAGTTCCATTAAAAAAAAATATATGCTGATTATTAAAAAAAATGTGTGAGTGGCATCAGTGTTACTGCCTTACAATGAATTGTATTGTTATGTTCAGTTAAAGAAAATGTGGAGGACAAGGATTTGGTGTGGCAATAGGACATATAAATAATTTTTTTTAAATGATCTGGAACAGATATGTAATCACTTTACAAAGTCTAATTTCATGTTCACTTTTTTGTGTGTACATTTTACTTCACTTCTGTCATTTATGTTTTGGTCTTCGTGTTCCCCTACCTTGATAAAGACCTTTTGGTGAAAACAGCCATTCTGTGTACCGGTATTTGTTAAAACTGCTGTTTCTAATTTTTTGGAGCTGAAACTTATCTTTATTTACCATATAGCACATACAGTTTTACTAGTCTCCCATTTACTCATTTGTTTCCATGTGTTTACTTTGTATTCTACTTCTAAGAACATAATAGAACTAAAGATAGAGATAAGTTAAGTAGATGTTGCATTAGTTTCACAACATTATTTAAATAGGACAGGTTATTTATTTTAAAAAAACTTGATTATAAATCTATGATCTATTTGTAATGTCAAATTAAGTATTCTATCCACATTCAATGTTAGATGTCGTCAATAATCTATGCCTAATATCTAGTTCAGATCAAGTATCAAATGTCGCATTGTATATTGACAGTTATGAATCTTCAACATTTTCTTAAATTACACTTGCACTATATGAAATGGAGTTTTTAATCTTTCAGATAGTTATTTTGTAATTTTATGCGTTTAGGTAGAGTTAGTTTTAGAATGAATCAGACACTGCTACTTTGCTTTATGCACATACATTTGTGATCTAGCCTCAAAAGTGTTTCCAAAGTTTCTGCACCATTGTTCAATACTAACCTCCATGCACTTAAGTCTTCTGTCACAATTCTCTAGCAATTGTAATCAATAGAAACAAATTTCATTGAGACCTTGCATACATTGTTGTATCTCAGGAGTAATCTACCTCTAACTATTTTCCCTTCTAAAAGTTCTTCAAACCATATCTGCTCTAGGATAGTTATTGTTCATTCTTTGCACATGACCCAGCCAATCGTCTACTGTTAGGCATTCTTATTATTGATGGTACTTTTGCTGTTGCATCATCTCTGTGTTTATGATTTTGTCCTGCCACCTGATGTTCATTATACTGCAAAGAGAGCAAAGATGAAATATATACTTTAGAAATATACGTAAATGGCTAATTATCCCTTTTTGATGTTTCATACCAATATAGTATGATGTCTTCTCACTTGTGTGTTTCTGGACCTGATAAGGGAGTAAAGAATAGCAACACTATTTACTTTATATCCTATGCGTGTCACAAAAGGTGACTAAGGAGATTTTGGGGTGCAGTTGGCTATCCCAACGCATGTAGGATTAAAGTAAGCAAAAAGTCATGCTGAAGTCAGATGTTTCAGGCCAAAAGGCGCAGATATCGCAGCTAAGCTGTACACCATGATACAACGCTTTCTGTTCTCTGGTCTACAATCTATTAATCTGCAGGTGTTGAGAACAATCGCAGAAGAGAAAGAAGTATGATGTCTTCAACATTTACCTTGCTCGTTTAATGTTTTCAAATGTTCAGATTATTTTATTGAATATTGACTTCTGTTTTTATTCCATAATTTGTAGTGCACCAAAAGAAATATGTTCAGTTCGGTAATAGACAAAATCATATCGTCTGTAGAACAGGACAGAGAATATAATCATTGAAATGCAGTAAACAAAAATCACAAAAAGTATTAAGTCAATGCAACCAAAGAGCTACAGTAATTATCAACAAGCATACTCTTCAACATCTGCTGAGGCAACTTAGCATGTATAGGCTTGACTACAGTGCAATGTCAGTTTATAACCAACACTAATAGTACTGTATCACTCAGTCTTGATTTATAGCCTTCATTTTAAAAGCTAATTATTTATTTATTGTTTTTAATAGCTTCACTTAATGACATACTTGACAAGAATATATCAGATTATTTTAAGAAATAAACATAAATGATTATAATCAATGATCAATTGTGTATTGATTGTGTGATTGAGACAGAGAGATGTATTTTAGAATTGAGCTGCGGATGTGTGATTAAAGGGGTTTCAATTATCAGAATAATAAACACTCTGTGGCAGAGAGTTACAGAGCATGTTTCAGATTACCAAGGTACTGGGTTCAATTTCTGCTGCGGTTTTACATCTGGACTATTCAGAAAATAATGGCAGCCTACAATGTATAAATAGTGCTCAAAAAATCATTAACAGCAAAAATGCTGGGTTGATTAGTATGTAAAAAGATTATTCTCACAGCACATTGGTTCAAATTACTCAATATATCCTCAGTATGTAGTGAATGGCTACACCTACTCTGTGTTTATTTACAAGACTTCTCTGGGTTACCTGCATAATATTCTTGTTTAACAACAACTCTCTTTACATGATATTCATGTAGTCTGATCAAGGTTTAAGATTCAGAAGCATTAGTTACATTATTAGTCACTTATTCAATCTCCCTAACTGTATTCAGAGCATCAGCTCGGTCTATTGCTTGTCTGGTTCCCTAAATCTCCGTACCATCACTCTTGTCTGCGCATTCTTTTTCTTGGACACAGGCATGTCCAGGTACAAATATGAAGTTGAATCTTGTCATATTAGACCACTTCACAGACTCCAACCACTGTATATTATATGCTGCCAACTTATAGGTAAGTTAGAAATGGACTGTTAACCTTTACTGAGAGTTGCAGCCTTCTATGATTATGAGAAAAGTCTAAGGATACTATCTATCTATCTGTTCGCTAAACCTTTGTTGCCTTTCAGTGTCAAGAGTAGAAGAGTTTTCTGGAGATGGCCTTCTTGTGTGCTGAGTATATTGTGGACTTTGTTACCTCTTTTATTTCAGTGATCCATCGTTTTCGCAGTCAGCCTCTAGGTCTGCCTTCGCTATATCTGTGTAGCATAGCTTGCTATGGTATACTGTCTGATGGTAGTCTGCTGATGTGTCCAAACCATTTGATCTGTTGTCTCTTGATATATTCAAAGATTGGGGTCATGTCGGTTTTTTGTTGAATGTCCTTATTCCTCACCCTGTCTCTTAGCGATATTCCTAGGATTCTGCATAAGTATGCCATTTCAGCTGTCACAAGTTTACATTTGTCTTGTGCTGTCGTTGTCCATATTTGGCATTGGTAGCACAGCGTTGGCATAATAATCATTTTGAATAGTGTTATTTTGGTGTTTAAATCTACATTTTTGTTTCTAAAGATTGGTGTCATTTGCCCTAGGGCTTGGTATACTTTACTACATCTATTATGTATTTCTTTGTTGCTCTTGCCGTCTGTTGTTATATTGCTTCCTATGTATGTGAATTCTATCACCTGTTTAAATCCGTTGTTTTCAATATATATATAGGTGTTTCTTTCTGTTCTTCATATCTTCATTACTTCGGTCTTTTCTATATTTATCTTCATGTTAAAGGTATGGCATGTTTGATGTAATCTGTCTATTTGTCTTTGTAGATCCTCTTCTGATGATGCCACTAGTGCTTGATCATCTGCAAACAGTAGTTCATTTAAGTTATCCTTCAGATTGTTTCCTTCCATTGTCTTTGCTGATGTGATCTATGTATGTTATGAACAATAGGGGGGAATAGTACACATCCCTGTCTCATACTAGAGTGAATTTGAAAGTTATCAGATGTACATGTGCTCGCTCTTACTGAGAATTGACTGTTGGCATACATATGTTGGCTTATAAGATGTCTGTAGTGTTATCCATGGTTGTGCTCTATCCCGTCAAATGCTTTCTCTTGGTCTATGAAAGCTAATATAAGTCTTGGTTACCTTCTATTGCTCTTTCTGAAAGTTGTTTGATTGGCGAAGATTGCATCTGTACAGCTTTTATTTTTCTGGAAGCCCATTTGTGTGTTATTGAGCCGTGGTTCTATATATGGTCGCATTCTTCTCTCAAGTATCTAGCTAAAGATTTTTCCTATGTGGCTTAAGAGTGAAATGCCTCTATACTTAGTGCAGTCCCTCTTACTGCCTTTTCCTTCCACATGGGAACTGCTGTATTCCACTCCTGTGGTGTCTTCCATATCACATTGAACAGTCTGTGTAGCCACTTTATACCTGTCGGTTTTAGCATTTTTATTAGTTTTATAGGTATGCTGTCTATTCCTGGTGCTTTGTTGTTTGGTGCATGTTTAATTTCGTCTTCAATTTCAGATTTCAGGATGCATGGTTCTAGGTTTTCTTCTATTGTATTTATTGTTGTAGTCGCTTCTCCTTTCTTTAAGTTTAACAGTTGGTAGAAGTAATTTTTCCATCATTCCATGATTTCTTGGGGCCTATTTAGCATGTTGCCATGTTCATTGCTGATTATTTCTGTTGGTTCGTGTATTTTTTTTTACTTTTCATGTTTTGTACTTTTCTGTAGAACATCTTTGGTTTGTTTTGTCTATCCTTGTTGAGAATTTCTCCATATTCTTGCCATGACTTAACTTTTGCAGCTTTGATGATTTTCTTGGTGTTAAACTTTGCCGTCTTGTATGCTAAGTAATTTTCATGTGTTTTGTATCTTGCCCATTTCTTGTATTTTTGTTTTTTAAAGTTCTTTCGTTGCATTCTTTATCTCTTCTGTCCATCAGGCTGTTATTATTGGTTTCGCGACTTTGTGGTTTTTATATCCACATATATTTCCTGCTATTTGACTGATGGCATTTTGGAAATATTTTCATTTTTCTTGTGTGCTGTGTGTTTTCTAGTAGCTTTTCAAATTCTGTGTTAACTTCTTGGGTATATTTTTAGCGCATGTTTAGTTGCCCTTTATGCTTTTCTTGTGTTTGATATTTTTACTGTTTTTATTTACTGTCATTATTACTGCCTTATGGTCAGTATCTGCACACATGTTAGGTATTACTCGTGCGTCTGTTATTTTTCATCTATTGTTTCTTTTTGTGAGTATGAAGTTTATCTGACTCTTGCATTCTAAGCTGTTCCATTTATACCATGTGTACACTTAAGACTGTCTATGCTTAAAGAAGGTGTTAGTTATAAAGAGGTCATGCTAGATGCATGTATCTATTAAACTGTTGTCATTAACCTTGTTTCTTGTGTTGCCGAAAGGTTCTTATTTGTGCCAAGATGTGCACTAAATCTCCTAAGATATATATATATATATATATATATATATATATATATATATATATATATATATATATATATATATATATATATATATATATATATATATATATATATATATATATATATATATATATATATATATATATAATCTTCTTTGTTGCTGCTATTTATTAATCTGCTTACATTCTTTAAAAAAATTCCTCTCTTTCGTTTTCATTGTTTGGTGTGTTACATGGGGCATAGGCCTGTATAAATGTTGCATTTACTTCATCTATTGTTATGGTGACCACTACTGAACGTTCGTTCTGATGTGTAATGCTTACAATGCCTTTTGTTAGTGTTGGATTTATTAAAAACCCCACGCCTAATTTAGCTTTTAAAACTGGACCAACACCGCTAAATATAAATGTGTAGTCTTGGTAGACTTTTTTACATCCTTTGTATTTAATTCTGGTAACTGATAATCCAAGGACCTTGATGCCTCTATTTTTCATCTCATCTATAAGATCTTGTTTTTATTTCTTAGTCTGCAGATATTAATTATAGCATATTTAATATGATGTTTTTGTATTCGTTGTTTAGCTGTCTCAGGAAAAACCTCCATTTGTTTACGAGCGCCATGAGTTCTCACTGTCGGATTGCTAATTCTTTCGCAGTGTTGTGTTGGGAAAACCTCACCTGGCTACGCTGTGATCTCTAATTAACACATACATTAATGAGTCTACCTATTCCAGATGAAGAATCCCAAAACACTGAACTACACTTCCATCTGCATCTGTGACGAATGAGAATCAGCACAACCATTATCTCGTGCAATTTTACCGGAAGCACACTATACCAAGATGAAATAAAGAAGAATATAATTTTAAAATATACTCATTGGAATACGAGAATGCTCTCTAGGCTACATCTTGCTAGAAATCTAGGAACATTTGTCCCACTGCAATGGTGAATGAATTCTAAAAAAAACTTTTTACGGAAAAAATTATGTAAAACCTGCATCAACAGCCATTATGGGATTGAGGAGCTCCATTTTGATTTTCTCACTGTATACTGTCAAATCCTCTACCCAAGAGGATATTACTTATGTAGAAAACAAGTGATAAAGTTTTACTGCACGACGTCTAACACACTATCACTATTGGAAGCTCACATGAAATAATACAATGGAAAACAAGCAAAATCATATAAACAAGAATACACATGACATACTCATGTGTTATTTGTATTAACATTTTTTTGTATTTATATTTGTTATTTTGAATTTTGTTTTTTTTAATTAAAAATTGTTATTTGTATGATTTTGCTTCTTCTCCCTTGTGTGTATTATTTCACGTGAGCTTCCGATTGTGATAGTGTGTTAGTCGTTGTGCAGTAAAACTTTATCACCTTTTTTCTACTATTTTCATACAGTTTTACTAGCAGTATTACCTTTTATTGACTACCCAAGAGGATAAAAAAAACCACCAATATTCATACTATTCAAGAACTGCACAAAATAGGTTTGAACAGACAGAATTGGAGAGATCTGACCTATGCGCTAACTTCAGCGCAAAAGGAAAATGAATGAATGAATGAAAAGGATAAAACTCTTCCAAGAGTTTGCATCTCATATTACTAGAGCATTATTTCAAAAAAGGAAGAATTATTATAAATGAAAAATCAAGCAAATAAAATATTTTGACACATTAAAAGACATGACACCTTGTTGAAGATCTTACTTGAGGATAAAGTTAAATGGAGGTGAGCAAGAAGTAGGCAGAGATCGAGTGCGAGAGTAACATCACAAGATGGACATGTTACAGTCTAGCAGAGTGTACCACCAAAACAAGAGTTAGGGGATGTTGAAGGTCTGCTGCAGCCAACCTTTTTTGTGGAGACGGCACTTGATGATGATGATTAGAGCTCTTTACTATTTTAATGATTATCACCTCATCAGGATGATTGATGTGTTAGCAATGGACTCTCCAGTCCTGGAGTCATATTTTTGCCGGCCTGCCAGATTTATGTCACATGATCTTCAGTAATAAGTTTATCATAGATGTCAGTGATGGTCTCTCTTAGTACCGTACGTATTCTTGAAACTGTATTTTAGCTTCTTTGTCACATTTGTCTGTATGTGCAATCTATTCTCTTCTGTCCACAGGATTTCTCTTGTAGAATTCTGTATATTTGGAACAGGTTGATAATAATATTTTCTATTCATTTGGCGGTGTAACTGCCAAAATTTTTAAAATGTATTTTCATTACTTACATCTGTAATGTATCATCCCCAGACCTCAGATTTAGCTTCCTTGGTAAGATCTTTCAATTTGTTGATCACCGTGTATTTTTGTTTTTGATATCATTTGTTGGTCTTCTTTACAGAGGTGTTGGAGATATTGCTTGTCTGTGCAGTCAAATCTCATTTTATCTGCAGCCTCCACACTCACAGACACAAGCCTAAAAGTGTTGGCCAGGAATACAGTAAGAGCAGCTGTATTTTTGTTTCCATGGTGCACTACGAGGAGGTACTTTTAGGATCTTGGTTATCTGCTAACCCTGGGTTCGCATGACATCAATGCTAGTCCCTTTTGCACCTCATTTATTGGTGTTATCTTTCATGCCTTCATCACTAAGCTTTTTTCTGTCCATGTCTTCTCTAACTCACTATTCCACTATGGTGGTTGGGTGAAGGGTGTCTGAGCATTCATACTTTTAATACTTTCTCAAAGCAATTGAAGTGGGCCATCCTGTTTGTGTATGTTGGAGAAATAACAGAACACTCTTTTTGTTTTCATTTGTTTTATGGCAACCCATTTGCGATAAAGATGGTGCAAGACAAATGATCGCTTTCCTGTGGTTCCAAGACATCCAATTGTACAGCTTAACTGCAGAATAATGCGAGATCAATGACATCATTTGTATCCCCAGCTCGGGATGTTATATGCATGGAGTGGCCGTCATTTAGAATAGTTAGATCTGTACTTATTCTTATTCTTCTTCTGCGTTCAGCATCTGTGGTCATGCTATACCGTCAGGCCTGTCGTCAAGTCCACTGTCTTCTCCAGGTCAGAGCGGCTGCCCCATAGCTTTTGCCTCAAGTCTGTATCATCTGGCCAGGTCTGCTGTCTCTGCTCTTTGTATGTTGGGCAGTCCTGAAGTATTTGTTCCGGAGTCTGGGTTCTGGATCCACATGGACATTCATCTGTGTATAAGATCCTTAATCAATAAAGGTGACCCAACAGTCTGCAGTGGCCTGTTCTATATGTACTTATTAAAACTTGGCTTAGATTTCAAATATCGACTTGTAAAGCAGTTAACTCATTGAAGACATCAAAGAATGTATGCACATATCTCTGACCAATACAGGCCTGCTTGCCCTGAACAGAGAGGCGTTCAGAGTATCCATGATGAAGACAACATTATAGAAAGAATATGTCACTTGACATATATGAAGCAGCCAACAGAAGATATAGCGCAACATGCTGAACCAGCTCAGCCAGTTTTCAATGGACGTGTTAGTATTTCAACAAGAGGTATGCATTTAGTCCAGTACGATACGGATCACAACTGTGTCTATTGAAGAACACCTTTAAAATGGCCTTGTGTCAAGTACATGTTCAATACTTATAGTGTGCGTCTATGTCTACATCCAAAAACATGTTTTTTGGAATATGACATGCAGGTGAATATTCAGACCTGTGTACATGTATATAATAACATGCAAATATACCCAAGGGTATGTAAATAAATCCTGCACATTAAAATTTAAATAGAAAATTTGGTGAGAATTGCATATGTTGTATGCATGTGTTGATGGTGACATTTCTAAGTACTTTTGTGTGTATATATATATTTGTGTTTAGTGCAGAATGGTGCAGGATATGCAGTGGAATCCAGTTACAAAAACTCAGGATATATACAAATGTGTTTTATTTCAAATTAAATGGATAATGTTTCAGATTTCTGGAATACAAGCATATAAAAAATTTTGTTTCCTACTTTTGTTTTTTTTAATGAATTCAATTTACACAATATATGTAAGTAAACAATGTAAAATGATTCTTATTACCTATTCATTTCTGAACATTTTTATGACTGCAGAAGATGGATGTGTCGTGACATTGGCAGCAACACTACCAATTTCAATAAAACAGCACTACAATAAAACAGCAACACTACCGCATTTCCATTATCTGGACTACACCCTGCTGGAAATCTAGGGAGATTCAGTGGGAGTTTGAGAATGAATGCTGAAGAATAAGAAAGTAGAATATTTTGATGTCAGAAGTGTTCATGTGGACAGAATAGTAAGGAACTATTGTAAAAATTCTCTCTCAAAGTGTCTCTAAAGATCTTCAACATCAACGTCACATCCTGAGAGTGCCGCTCAGAATCGTCTAGTGTGGTGCTGTAACACCAGCAAAGGTGCTTGCATGATAAAGATGCACAAAATCTCAGAGAAAGCATGTTGGTAGATAAGACAGAACAACGTGCTGAAGTCGGATGTGTCAGGTCGAAAGGCGCAGATATGGCAGCAATGCTGTAAATCATGACACAACGCATTCCGTTCTCCTAACTACATCCTGCTAATCTGCAGGAGTATGAGAACGAATGCAGAAGAAGAAGAAGACAGAACAACAAACATAAAGATGCTAAATTCTGATCATATATGTCCCAGATGTGACAGGGGATTCTATGCCAGGATTTGACTTTTCAGTAATCTCTGTACACACCAGAGAGATGTAACAACACAAGCCTGAAACTGTTGTCATCATTACCTGTAATGGGGAGCTATTATGCAACATTAAAGAATCCGTGGCAGTTCAGGAATGGATAAGACTAGCAGATAGGTCACTCATATTTAGTGATATGCAATGGTGACAGTTGAATACAGTAGTTCTCAACGTCGACAATATGACCCTTTAGGGGAGGGGGCATAGTTATTTCCAGGGGGTCCATGAAGAAAATTAGAAATTGGAGAACTACACATCCGTTTAGGGCAGCCACAGAAAGGTAACTATTTGAAAAATATTTTATAAAGTATATAGTAACAAGTCTTGAAGAATGTCAACAAGCTTTTTTTATAGGCTCCAGGGGCGTAACAGAAGAAAAATTGTTCCACAAGTGGGCATGAGCAAAAAATTTGACAATCATTGGTGTAAATAAAAAGACAATGTACGTAAGTATTACAAACTGTATTACAATTTACAAATTTGATTAACTGCTACATTAGAAAACACATTGATTGTCAATAAATAACCGACACAACAGACTGAGAAGTCACATGTTCCGAAAGCTGAAGATTGGTGAGACAGACCTGTGCAACTGTGGACTGAGCCCAGAGACTGCAGAACACATTCTTCATGCCTGTCAACTCTACCAAGAAGAGAGGGAGAAAATATGGCCTACTGAGACGGCACTGCTTCCAGACTTGAGGGGTTCCATGGATGACCTGAAGCGAATCACACAATTCATTGAAGCTATTGGTGCTGTAACCTGATATCTGACTGAAGAACGATGAAGAAGAAGAAGAATAAATAACCAAAATATTGGAGGGAGCCGCAGTAACCACATGAATAAATGGTAATAAAAAATAAGATAAAAAGGTTACTAGAAAAACCTAACTACAAATAAAAAAATATATAAAAAACACACAATAAAACTAAGAAAAAGGACAATTTTCCATATATCGGTTCAAATGGGACCATTTATAAGAAACTAATAAAGTTCAAAATAAACAAAACTACACAAATATTAATAACTGAATTGACTTGGGAATGTTTCCCTTACAAAGAAACATTACCATTGACTTTCTAACTTTATAAACATACAAAAAAAATGAGTACATTAAATTTGTATGTGAAAATCCTGAGGTAAAAAGATATTGAATTATAGAAAGAAAAGACATAAGAAATGGGGAATGTATTATAAGCTACAGAAATTCATTATTATTCTATCATATCAGAAGACGTATCTCAATCCTCAGTTTTCCTCATTCTCTTTACAATCTCAACACCATATTTCTTTGTAAACCTGAGGAGAGTGAAGATAAAAAAAATATTGAATCACATTGATAATCAAGAAAAAGAAAAATTATGTTGCACACAACAGACAACATATTATCACACACTGTAAGGAGTGATACGACAAATGAATACAATGAAATACAGATATCAAATTGTATAATATATTGTAATGATACAAAATCACACAAATGTGACGCTATAGAACACGTGTATAGGATCTACTTTATTGCAAATATTTCCTCTATGTACTATATTTCTTTTAACAGAACAGCACACTGTCTGCCAAGAATATCCCTAGGAGCACATAACTCCATAGTTCAAGAAATATTTTCCAATAATATGTACACTAGTTTAAATCTTCTTCTTCTGCGTTCATTCTCAAACTCCTGCAGATTAGCAGGATGTAGTCCGGAGAACGGAATGTGTTGTGTCATGGTTTACAGCATTGCTGCGATATCTGCGCCTTTTGGCCTGACACATCCGACTTCAGCATGGCTTTGGGTCACTGACCCTATATGGGATGGGACAGCCAACTCCATACCATAACCTCATTAGTCGCCTTTTACGACATGCGTGGAAGGTAAACAGTGTTGCTATTCTTTGCTTCCCTTTTGGGCCCCGGCACAACACACGGGCGACTAGTTTAAATAAATAACAAAGTGATTCACGTATAATAGTACATAGTTGTTAATATGCTGAAAATCAAAGATGTTTAGAAAAACCATAATCAATAGAAGGTGGTACTTCTAGTAGAACATATGTGAAAATAATACTCAATACAATCCTGTGTATTATCATTTGTATGATTATATTCGTTGTTATGTTTTGTTGTATGTACCATATTTATTCATGTCAACATCTGCTAGTGATAGTGTGTTAGTCATCATCAAGTAGGACTTCATTACCTGTCTTCCACATGAGTATTATTTAGAAAAACCAGTAGATCAGGATATATACAGATGTGTTTTATTTCAAAATAAATGGATAATGTTTCAGATTTCTGGAATACAAACAATATTTTTACTGTTTGTATTACTATGAATGAATCGCTTTGTTAAAGAGCACCCACTACACCCTAAAATTCTCGAAGTGAAAGGCAGTTGACTTAAGAGAGGAAAGTCGTGGATGGGGCGTGCAGAGGACATTGTACAAAGTGTGTGAAAGTTGGGGGAAGTGCTGCCTGGTGGGGAGTGGAATCAGGTGCCATTAGAGTGTCTGACATCCTTCAAAGTAATAATAACACTAATAGAGAATGCAAGAATGGTGTAAGACAGACATGGAGTCAGAGATGCAGGCTCTGATATGTGAGAATTCCAGGGAAGGTGATATGATTATATATACAGATGGGTAGGTAGAGAGACACACCGGTAGTGCATGAGCCTTCATGGCTCAAAGGTGGGGGAAGACCATCAGAGAGAGGTATGTGGTGCTTTCACTCAGATGACAAGCAGCATGACAATGGAGATTTTAGCAGTAACCAAAGCTTTGGAATGGGTGTGCTTGTAGACTGCGACACTAGCCTGTATACTCAGTGACTCAATGAGCATGATTGTGAAAGTGCAAGCGGAGGTGCATTCGAGAATAGTGGCTGGATGTGGTGAAGAATTCCTGTTTGCGGAAAGTGACTTTTATTTTTATGACATGGGCAATGAAAGAGCAGACAGTTTGGCAGCACACACGGCTACTATGACTGTTGGCGGAACGATGGTACGGGCAGACATTTTGAATGCCCTATGGGAAAACGCACAAACTGACTATTAGTGACAATGACTTGTTCTGTGGTGTCACTAGAAAGCAACAGTTTCGTGGGCAAGGAAGAATGATGGTCAATCAACGGTGCACTGGGTCCATCTAGATGTGTTTTCCAATTTTTTACCCTTCCCCCTTGTCATTAAGTGTCAAAAATTCAGAAACTCATCCTGCTTAATTACTGGTATGTCAAAATTTTATTTTCTTATAGATAAAAAAAACTACATGATTTGTTTCACATTAAAAAAACATGTTTTAAATTAAATTAAAACAATTTAATTGGTGTATAAAAATCAGTAATTTTGACAGACATAAACTTTTGTCAAACACTTCCCCCACCCCCCTAAACAAACTTAAAACCTGTTCAGATCCCTCACCCCCAATAGGTACATTGGTAACATAATTTATGGATGACCTCCTAACTACATTGTGTTTTCTATGAATTTTTAAAATAAAATTTGGTAATTCATGGATACTGCAGTTGCAACATAAAATGTGGAACTATAATGCAATTCAAAACATTTGCAACAGTCTCTAACAACCTGTAAGTTGTCAACGATTTGACTTAATTTCACACAATTTCTGTGCTATTCTTCTTCTTCAGCTTTCATTCTCAAACTCCTGCTGGATCTCTATTGCAGTAGGAAAATGGCCCTACTAGATTTCCAGCAGGATATAGTCCAGAGAATGGAAATGTGTTGTGTCACCGCTTTATTTGCGCCAATGGCCCGACACATCCGTCTTCGGCAACCTGTGCTATTCAATAATCCAAATGTTCTAACATAAATCTTTTGTCAATAAAAATGAATAATAGCGTGTTTGGCAAAGCAGCACCTCGTCTAGGAAGGTGTATCAACCCTGAGTCTAATTTGACAGATGCGGTTACCAAATACAGCTCATACAGAAATGTGAAATGATATTTCTAAGAAATAAAATAATTACAACTTGTTTAAAGATCAAAGGAATGTGCTGATGTAAGAAAATGATAGTCACTGCATAATTTAGAATTAATAGATCATGAAAACATCGAAAAATGCATGCAAAATCTGTTACTGGGAGCATGGACTATTGAGACATATGGAATGTGATATTTTGAAATACACTATAGCAGAGTGTGTAATTTTTGTTTTCTTCAACAACAGAAACTTACCACCTCGCCACATCAGGGAAATATTGATTCATATACACAAATAACAGAGGTGGGTGCTCAGATATCCAGGTCTCATAGAGTTTATTAGCTATGGCAACACTTGTCAAATAGGCACATCGATTTGTAGCCATTCTTTTGTCTGTAGTCTTATATGCCTTATTAACAGTCTGCAAAGAGCAACAGATAAGTATATAATACTACAGAAAAAAACAGATAAGAATATAATATCACAGAAAATAATAGACAACAGATAAGTATATAATATCACAGAAAATAATAGACAACAGATAAGTATATAATATCACAGAAAATAATAGACAACAGATAAGTATATAATATCACAGAAAATAATAGACAACAGATAAGTATATAATATCACAGAAAATAATAAACAACAGATAAGTATATAATACTACAGAAAATAATAAACAACAGATAAGTATATAATATCACAGAAAATAATAGACAACAGATAAGTATATAACACTACAGAAAATAATAAACAACAGATAAGTATATAATATCACAGAAAATAATAAACAACAGATAAGTATATAATACTACAGAAAATAATAAACAACAGATAAGTATATAATATCACAGAAAATAATAGACAACAGATAAGTATATAATACTACAGAAAATAATAAACAACAGATAAGTATATAATATCACAGAAAATAATAGACAACAGATAAGTATATAACACTACAGAAAATAATAAACAACAGATAAGTATATAATACTACAGAAAAGACTAAAGAAATTGCATTTAACAAAAACAGTTATACTCTCAGATGATCAAGCTTCATACAAAAGTTGAAGGTAACATCATCATGATACCGTAATTTGTTTTTGGTTATTGAAACTCAGCTGAAGATGGATGTGTCAGGCCATTAACACAAATAAAACGGTGACACAACCCATTTCCATTCTCTGGACTACATCCTGCTGGATATCTAGTAGGAGCATTGTCCTGCTACAAGAGAGATCTGGCGGGAGTTTGAGAATGAACGCTGAAGAAAAAGATTATTGAATCTGCATCCTGGGTAGATTAATAATTGCTACACTCATGTGTTACCAGGTTTGAAAGGGGAACAATGAATAGCAACACTGTTACCTGTCATACATGCCATAAGAGACGACTTGGGAAGTTTTAGTAGTGGAGTTAGTTGTCCTGTTGCATTGCACAGATGGTCAGTGACCCAGAGGCTATACTAAAATCAGATGTGTCAGGCCAAAATGCACAGATCTTGCAGCCAAGTTATAAATGATGACACAACGCATATTGTTCTCTGGACTACATCCTGCTTCTTCTTCCTCACTCTCAGACCAAAGTCAGGCACTGATATTGATTTTATCAATGAACTGCATTGTGCATTCAGGACAGAGCTGTAGAGCTTGTCCATCACAGTTATTTGAGATGGCCATAGTTTTCTTCTTGTGATATGATACAATGGGCAGTACTGTAAAATATGTTCAGTGTTTTCTGCAGATTGTCCACAATGGCACATGTCGGTGTCACCAACTATGAACTTTCCATACATGTGTTGAGTCTGTTGTGGCCTGTTCCAAATATAAAAATGATTGTTCCTATTTTTCCACATCTGTAGATAGCATTGTCTTTTTTTTGCTGCATGCGTGAGCTAAGTTCCATTCCATGTTTATGGAACTTTTGATGATGGACTTCATTCCTGGAAATGATACTGAATATTCTATCTGTTATTGTTGACAGCTACTTCCTGCTTTTGCTAGCTGGTCTGCTATCTCATTTCCCATGATTTGTGATTGACCTGGAATCCACTGGAGAATCACTTCATTTGCTTGGTTGTTTAGTTCTGATTGTAGTGATTTTAAGTCATTCATGTGGATAAGGCATGGTAGAGATAAGGAAGAGATTGGCAATGGCATATTGAAAAACACCGTAACACAGTTGAAAAAAAAAATAACACAGTTGAAAAACATATGGAAAAACAACAGAATAGAAACAAAACTGCTAATGCTAAGAACTTTTATTTTTCCAGTTGCGATATACGGCTGTGAAATATGGACTCTAAGTAAAACAGTGGCAAAGAAGATCAACATCATTGAGATGAAATGTTACAGAAAGATACTTAGAATATCATGGAAGGAAAAAAGAAAAACTGAGATATTAGAAACACAGTGAAGATTCCAGAGTATTGGTTACTAAACACAATAGCAAAAAAGAAAACTACACCAGTTTGGTCATATAAAGAGACACAACTGCTTAGAAAGACAAATAATGGAGGACAGAACACCTGGGAGGAGGAAGAAAGGCAGACCAAGAAGATGATGGACTGATAACATTAGAGATAACACGAATACATGTTGGAAAATGCAAGTCACATGGCCCAAGACAAAGAAGGGTTCAGGGAGTTCATTGAGAAGACAACATTCTGGACAGAATACGTCATTTGGCACCAGTCAGGATCACAATCCTTTCTTCCTCCAGATGGGATGATCCCAGCAACAAAAGAGTTGCTTCTTTACTTTAAACATTTCACACTCCGCCTTGGAAAAAAACTTCTAATCAGTAATCATTGAAATTTGCAGAATGAACACCTATAGCTATTGATATTTCAAGTGTGCTTCTGCTGGGCCATTTTATACAGATACCTCCATCACCACTTCTCACTGCCCCCCCCCTCCACCAAGTCATCTGTACATACTCATGCCCATGAGAGTTTCAGGTAGTCATTTTGGAAAATCTTCAATACAATCTGTTTTAGAACACTTGGAACTTGATTATATTTTGTTCTTACATTCTGTTTAGAGTCTTTTATTCTTGGTAAGGATTTCTGGGCCCAAGGGGAACAGAGACTATTTGGGTAACATTTTTTTGCAAGGAGACATCTGCTAGCTGTAGTGTACCTCTATATATATACTCACAAAACTGGTTCTTTTTAGTTAGTTTTTTTTAACAGGGATTGTTTACTCTGTAGTTTAGAGTGTTGTTTTCTAGAGACACATATCTGGCAGAATATATATATATATATCCCGCCGAAGACAGATGTGTCGGGCCATTGGCACAAATAAAACGGCGACACAACACATTTCCATTCTCTGGACTACATCCTGCTGAAAATCTAGTAGGACCATGGTCCTGCGTACAAAGGAGATCCAGCAGGAGTTTGAGAATGAACGCTGAAGAAGAAGAATATATATATATATATATTCTTAAAATTTATCAACTTCACTTTATAAATTAACATGCTTGCTTGTATTATTGACTCTTTGTATTATTCTGTTAATGTCCTTTTAAGAGGAAACATTCTGTACATCTAGAAAGTTTCTTTTAATATTTGCTTTAAGGTACTTTTATAAGTAACATCTGACAAATGCACCACTAAAGAGAAATCTTACTTCTCCGAATTTTCCTGTTGCAGCTGCCGCAGTAATATTTGACACCACTGGCCCTGGACACACTAGTGTCACATCAATGTTGTGTTGACCTATCTCTGTACGCAGACTTTCAAAATAGCCCTGAGAAAAGAAATATGAATGATTATGTTCTATTCAAAGTTTTACATACTGCACAACATCAACGAATGGACAGGGCTAGATATTTCCACACTCATCCGCATCGCTGAGGACAGAATTCGCTGGAGGACTGTGTGCTGAGGCATCCAATGTGGTACCCCTATGACCCTGAAGGGTTATGGGTTTATTGATTGTTTGATACTGCACAACTAAGTTATCACACATTAAAAACTCTCACAAAGAGATCATTGTGAATTTAAATTACTAAACACAAGAAATTGTTATGAAATAATCAATTACTGATTTTTCAATCCTAATTATTATACTTTCAGTAGTGACGTCCTTTGATAGAGGGTGTTTATCTAATCAAGTCTGGGTCACTCCGTCAATCGTTGGATTAATCAACTAACATCGTAAAGTCCAGACCGATTTGTGTAACAGAAGTCAGTTGTAGACCAAAAGAAACACTCAGAAGAACAATACTTAGAGAAAGTAAAACAATCAATATTCATACTATTCAAGAACTGCACAAAATAGCTTTGAACAGACAGTACTAGAGAGATCTGACCTCTGCGCTAACTTCAGCGCAAAAGGAAAATGAATGAATTATTATACAGATAAAGCACCACATTTTCATATAATATTTAATTAAATTTTTCTTGTCATTTTTCTGTCAGTGTTCAATTACTTCTACGAACTGTGATTCACTTCTGGTCATGATTGTGAACTGTGATATTCACTTCAGGTCATCAATATAGCATCTCAAGTTCTGAAATAGTGTTATCTCATTAGGCCATATCTTCTTCCACTCTTCTCTGTATAGTCAACATTTATGAATGAACTCTTCGGTCTCTGGACTCAATCCACAAGTCTGTCCCACAATGTACATTTTTTTTTTTTACATATGATGACTCAAACTGGTATACCTATTTCAGAATCTGAAAAAAAAATGTTTTGTTCTTTGCATAACATTTGACAGTAGAAGACTTTAGGTCATCCAGTTGATGCATCAGTATTTAATAAATTATGCATTTATCAAAACTTTGATTCAGGATATGAGATGTCAATTTCAGCTTGGATGATTTGCCCTTCCTTGCTAAGAGGGCGGCCATTTCATTTCAAATTAAGCCACTGTGATCTGGGATTCATTGCAGTACTATTTCTTTGGTTTTCCCAGGTGGGAATGAGGTTTCCTATCACAGCCATGAGGTTTCTCTTAGACCTACTGAGTGTGACTGTAACTCAACGATACCATTATGCATGACATGCAGATAGGCATAGACCTCTTTGCTTCGACATGTAGTAATTTTGGTCTCACCATCAGTACATCAAAATCAGTTGTTATGCACTAACCAGCACCAGGAGTTCCCTACACAGAATCATCCATCACCATTCAAGGTAAAAAAACATAGCAATATAAATACGTTTGTGTACCTCGGCAGCATCCTGTCAAACACCACAACAATAGACAGGGATGTCGCCTTGCACATTGTTCACAATAGTGCAGCGTTTGTTGGCCTTCGTGTGAATGTCTGAATCCAGCATGGTCTGAACCTGGATACTAAACTAAATATCTACTGAGCAGTTGTTCTGTCTTCGCTGTTATATACAGCTGAATTCTGGATTGTATATGTTAGGCATGCAAGAGAGCTTAACTCTTTTCACTTACAGTGCCTGAAGAAGCTTCTTGGTTTACAATGGCAAGATCACATGCCTGACATAGAGACACTTGATATTTTACTTTGCCACGATCACATGCCTGACATAGAGACACTTGATATTTTACTTTGCCACGATCACATGCCTGACATAGAGACACTTGATATTTTACTTTGCCACGATCACATGCCTGACATAGAGATACTTGAAAAAACTAAAATGGAAGACATCTATGCCTTGTTCACAAGGTCTCAATTTTGCTTGGATGGTCATATTGACCATATGCCAGATGGTCATCTTCCAAAGAGACAATTCTACAGTGAACTATGTGTAGGTAAGTGATCAAGTAGAGCCTAGAAAATTTTCTATAATTTCAAGACATACTACATTTCTGTTCACACTGCAAAAGGTCTTTCAGAGCCTGGATTATATTCAACAGACATCTGAGGATTCATAAACAATCAAACTAATTCCATGCTCATTTTCAGTTGTGAAGGAGGAACTTCATCATAATTTCTTTGGTTATAATACATCCTAGAAGCCTGAAATAAAGAAATATGGATGGAAAAAAAAAATAAACCACAAGGAAATTAGAAATTATTTACATACATATAACTAGTTGAAATCTTAAAAATAAAATCACCTTATAAAGAGTGCATGGAGCACTATTTTTCTACTCTAACCGTAACAACATCAACCGCCTTATAAAGAGTGCATGGAGCACTATTTTCCTACTCTAATCTTAACAACATCATCCACCTTGTAAAGAGTGCATAGAGCACTATTTTCCTACTATAATCCTGCACAAATCAGAAGTAACTGTATAGTGATAACATAACACCAACTTTATAAAAACGGATGCTGCAATTACGTAGTGAATGATAATAGTATCCTACTTAAAAGTCACATGAACAAGTTAACCACACAACACCTCAGACTGGCAGCAATTTCCACACCACAAACAATTATTGCCATTTTTTGGGGCACCAAGTACCAGATGGTGCTGATGATGAAGTTATCTCGTTAGTAGTGAGCAGGTAGCTCTTGACAGTCCACAGTCTTTCTGACAGAAGCATATGTCCTCCTCATTTGAGTAACTCAGGTGACACCCAAACTCATATAAGGTTGTGTTAGGGGAGATTTATGGGTGTATTTTTGGTTTATGAAGAGAAGCATTCCAGTGCAGCAGTATCCCAAGATCATTGTGTACTTCCAGGGGTGTAGCATATACATCTGGGCCAACTAATTCATCATTCTTCTATCAGATCTATTAAAGCACCTGCAGTAATCCTAGAATAAGATATAACAAGAATATGTGCCGAATATCATCAGAAAACATCGCTGGACATACATCGGCCACATACTTAGAATGACAGAAGACAGAATTCCATGACAAGCCTTCATATGGACACCAGACGGGAAAAGAAAACAGGGAAAGCCAAAAACAATGCTCAGAAGAACTGTTATGAATGAATTAAAATCAACAGGCATAAAGCACAAGACCTGCAATCTTTGGCAACTGACGACAGGCATGGAGAACTATAACATCCGCCCTATGTGCCAAACGTGGCAAAAGAGGAACTGACTGAGTAATCCTAGCATTCCCCACCACCTAGGTGTCTGCTACAGAAGTAAAAAAGTGCAATGTCTGCTGGCCGACATTTCTTCATCATCCAAAATGAAGACCATTTGACATAAGAAAAAAGTCAGAAATTGAGACAAGACATGCTGTGACAATGATGACTTTTTTTCACATGACAGGTTATCAGCTTATCCCCCAACCTTTCTTAGGCCTAAGACATACCTGGAATGAAGACAGTGGCCCTATTCTTTGCACATTGACCTAGAAAGTCTAGGTCCTGGTTGTAAGAAGGGCAAACACTGGATGATAAAGAACCTTATTTTTGAAGGATGGATAAATGGAACACATTTCATGGAATAAAGCACCAAGATACAAACACACACAGACATTACTACAAAGCATTTGGACAAAGGACAATAACTGAAATATTGCTGGATTATTAAACAAGCAGAATTACCCCAGAGTTGCTGAGGCCAAAAAAGGTTGCAAAAAATAGTACCTGCCACTCAGGTCATAAAAGGCAACTAAGAATGTTTTGGGATTGGCTATTCTATTTCAAAGAAAGTCAAAGTGACCCAGAAGTCATGCTGAAGTTGGAGATGTCAGGCTGAAAGGTGTAGATATTGCAGCCAACCTATCAACCATGAGAAGACATTCTGTTCTCTGGACTATATTCTGCTAATCTGCAAGGGCTTGAGAAAGAATAGAAGTGTGAAGAATAAGAAGAAAAGTAAATTATGGTCTAAAGTGTCCCCACACATTCCAACTTTTTAATATTAGGTTTGATTTCATACAGTTTCTGTGATGCGGTAATTAAAAAACGTGTAGCATCTGCTACCGATTATTCTAACTGCACACAATGCCCCCCACCAAGGGTATTCTAGAGGTGGGGGAAGTGCAGGACTCTCAGAATGTTATGCGCAGATCGATGGATGCTGCTTCGTGTGCCCTTTAGAGAGAGTTTGTTTTGTTAAATAATGTATGGTTTGTTTTGTTGACACATTATCCCATAAAGTACCAGAAGAAGAAACAGAATACTTACATGAACTGCATGCTTTGATCCTGTGTATGATCTGAAAGTTGGGGACCCTGTTGATAATGGTAGAAAAAAACTGTTGAAAAAAAATTTGCACCATGATTAAAACAGATTTGTAGCTAGTAGAAGAGAGATATATCAATAATCAGATTCAAAGAAAATCAAAGAAATGTTAATTGTTACATTGGGAAATACATATGAGTGCCAAATATCCACTATGTAACACACAAGTGACAGGTATTGAATTTTTAAGTGTAACAGTTCAGGGGATTGTGCAACAGAAATTAAGAATAATTTCAATAGGGACTTCAAAACTAGACCCAAAAAAATTATTATGCAAGGCATCAGCTGTAAAGTTAAATTACATTTGATTAAAGCAAACAAATATCTAGTAGCCCTTATTGACCAGCAGCAAGAGGCAGAGGAGAAGGTGATCTACAAGAGTTACCAACATTCATACAATATTACTGTATAACAAGTGACCAAACGTGCCATAGATCATAATATGATTGCCATTCCATCCTGCAATACGACACTTACAGAAAAATCAGAGAAAGGACAATAGATGGAATAGATAAATAAAATCTCCACTAACAGTTTACGGCTGTGAATAAGTGACAAAGAGATTGCTGGCATTGAAATAAGATGCTACAGAATAATTTTGAGAGTATTATGGACAGCGAAAAAGATGAATTAAGAAGTGATTAGATCATTAAATGCTAAAGAGGGATGGCTCATTAGCAACATTAAAACAAGAATGCTTAGGTTTTTATGGTCATATAAAAATAAATAACAGCATGAAAAATTTAACAATGAAAGGTGTGTCTGCTGGTAACAAGGTATGGGCCTCCCAAGATGACAATGGATAAGTGACAAACAGGATAATTGACAAACAGAAGGCTGCTCTTGAAATAATATGTGACATGCATTAAATTAGCTATTCCACATAGAACTATTTTAGCTTCTGAATGTAATTTTTCAGCTAAAAATATTGTAGTAAAACGTTAAAATTAGTACATTATGGGAAGCAGTGGTCACATTTTTAATGAAACAAATATATATATTATTTAACTAAATGAAATATTGATAAAGACGCATTTCACAGTAACTAAGATTATTGGCGAATCCAGCAATTTGCCCGCTACATACTGCATGCAGATCGATGCAGACCTATTGATTTTTTAAATCGGAGTTCAGCAAGGTCACGAAAGCTGAATGAAACTACACATAATATTAAAAAGTTGAGATCTGGCTACTGCTATCAGTAGTGAACTTTAAAATTAAAAAAACAAAAAGACAGGACAGCACTGCACACTGTATCACACAAGAACATTGTGATTATCTGAATCAACTGTGATGAGATCTGCTGTTCTGCCTCAGGGATGATGACCACAGTACAGTTCATCCGTATCAAAAATCCAAATCAAAATATGACTCCAATGTGAGAACAGGATGAAGAACTATAAAATGTATATAAATAGAAGTGTGTGTTTGTGCTTGCCCATCACAAGTGATGATGACCATTTTTACATCCACTTTTGAAAATTCAGTTAGAATTATGACCATGCGTAATAGTTCGTAGATGGCTAATGAACTTTATTCAAGCTGTAAATGTTCTTGGACAGTTCGGACATGGAATGACGACTGTAGGTAGATAAAGGCTGTATACAAGTAGGAATACAAGGAGGAAGCATGAGGATAAATGAAAACATTTTTAAGACTGATGAGAATTGAACTAGGTCTGTGCTAGAGACACGAAATCACCTTGCAACTCAAGTGAACAGGTCGTCTATACTTGACCAACCACATCACCACAAAAGAAGTGATCTTGTTAAGATTTGTTCTTCTGTGAATAAGTGATTATATCCAACGTTGAATGACTGTATTTCGTGGGAGAACAATTTGGAATGACATACTATCCCAGATCAGTTGTTTCCAGTAAAGTTATTACTATGGTTGCTGTATTGCAGTAGTATCATGGCGCATTAAACTATCATCAAACTTAGTCACCAAGGATATATAACATAAATTTGACCCCTGTCAAATTTGCTCTGCAGTGTTACAATTCTTTGGTAAGTGAAAACACAAAATAACTAACCAATTTTTCCTGCGATACTGCTCACAACTACAATCTGACCCTGCTTTCGCTGAATCATATGGGGCAAGACCTCCTGGGTCAGAGATACAGGTCCAAGAACATTGATCTCAAATAATTCACGATCGACACTCAACTCCACATCCATCCACATTGCTCTCTGTCCCTTGCCAGCATTATTAATAAGGATATCAATCTGTGGATAATGGATTACAATAAGTCATATTGTGACTGAATCCAGTCTATTTCAAAAATTTCTTGCCAATAAATTCAACCACAAGTTAGATAAGACATGATGTAATACAACTCATCTCAAATTTTACATGATCATTTCAAACATTGATCAAACAAAAATGTGAAGATCCCAAAAATATGAAATAAATCTCAAGTATGGAAAATTGGTAACTGGTATTTAACCATTGGCCATTAATGTATGGCTCAGAAACATGGACACTAAATAAACAATTAGAAGACAAAATTGATGCATTTGAGATGTGGGTATATAGAAGAATAGGGAGAATATCATGGAAAGAGAAGAAAACAAATAAAGAGGTGCTAAAAACACTTAATATGAAGAAAGAACTACTAAGAGAAATAAAGATCGGGCAAATAAAATACTTTGGACACATTAAAAGACATGACACCCTATTGAAGACCTTACTTGAGGGTAAAGTCAAAGGGAAGCGAGCAAGAGGTAGGCAGAGATACAAGTGGGAGAGTAACATTACACGATGGACAGGTTACAGTCTAGCAGAGTGCACCACCAAGACAAGAGACAGGAGATGTTGGAGATACGTTGCAGCCAACCTTCGTTGCGGAGATGGCACTTGATGATGATGATGATTTAACCATTCATAAAAAATTTCAGACAGAACCATATGTACTTAGTTCCCCTAAATGTAGAAAGGCATACATGCTGATGAAGACATTCTTGTGATTTCTTTGCGAAACACATATTATTATTCAGATATATATATATATATATATATATATATATATATATATATATATATATTTTCAGTATTACACCTTTTTTCTTTCATTCATTTGAAACGTGTCTATATCTGTAATTCTGTCTCCTGAATAAAACTCATTGTCTTTTGTAGTTCTGCCTGAAAGTCCGTTACAGGACAGGCACCATAACTATTATTGGATATAGATATGTTCCCATTGTGTTTTGTACATGGCATTCTGATTAATTGTGCGCCTTTTGGCTGATTGTCTCTGTCTTCAGCATCCTGCTTACTTGGGGAGGACTGTGGTCCTACTCGAGTGGGACTGTCCAACCAGTCTTAGTTTCCAGCCCCTGATGGCTGAACTAAGCCGCATCACTACCTCAAGGTGCTGGTCTCGATGGGGATTACACCGACAATGTGTTAATTTAAAATTACTTCAGTAGCAGTATTGATGTGTTATCAGTTGCTGTGTTCTTATCCAACAGACAGTCAATAATTAGAGAACCATTGGAGGGAATCTGTAATGGTCTCAACCTCCATCTTTACACTAAAAGTAACTGTTATATGCTCCTGTTGTGGACTCAGTGATACCATAAAAGCTAGCTGGAAAATTCCAGTAATATTTCTCACCACAATGCACAGATTCATCTGTGAACACAGTTATCATCAGCCTCTGTGCTAAAAGCCAATTAATTTGAGCGTCTGCTATTTTTTAATTCCCCTAATTTTTTAATTCTTTACTAAGGGTTATTATATCAGCTATCCGAGGTTATTTTCACTATTTTGGGACAATCTAAACTGTCAAAACCTGGTCTATTGCCATTCATAACATGTTTTGCTTAGATGACAATTAATATTCTTATGTATTGGGTGTTTCTGGTTTACAATTAGCTTGCATTTATGATGTGGTTGGGTTCAAATTATGAACATGATACAATAGGATGTCTAGTCCGGTGATTTAACCAACTGGAGAGTAGTCACTGTTTAAGATTTCAACTTGCACAATTCATTCAATTAAGAAGTCTTGCTTGGGAAACACTATCTCAAAATAGATACCTTGTTGAAATGCTCTAGAACTTTCTGGACTGCTGACTTATGTGTTTGAAATGCCACAACATCTAAAGGTAAGGTCAAAATATCATCCTCTGTAATCTTGCCTTTACCTGCACAGAACAAAATTAAGTATGTTTTTGTTGTATTTCATCTGTAAAATTAACATTGTGAAGAATGTGAATAATAGGATCCAATATAAACGGAGAATCAAACAAATAAACAGATTTTGGATACATTAAGAATAAAAAGAGAGATAATATTCTTAGTTATATAATTTATTCAGGACATAGTGACAAATCCAGCATTTTCTTGGCTATAGTAATTTTCTCAAAACTTAAATGAATGAAGATTGCAGAAAAAATTGTGCAATATGTGGTAAATATAGCAACAACAATTATAAAATATGGTAAATAAGTATTACGTGGATCACAGAATCAATGTTTCGACAACATCGATCTATAGAAACAAACACAAGATTAATCAACAAATTGAACAAAAGACCAGATAAAATTATATGATGGAGACTGACATATATGGAAATAAGAAAGTAAGTAATAAAGAAAACAAAGAAATGTTAAGTTACAAGTCAATAGGGCCTAAGACTCAGTATACAAGGAAAATTTGAAATTTAAATTAAATAGTACAAGGATATATGGGACATCATTAGTATTCTTTTTCACCCAAGAAATCCACGGAACAATATTATGTCATTAGTAAATGACCAATATTTTCTTTGGAAAACAAGTTGGTACATTTTACATCTGCATACATTTTTTCCTTGGAAAGTACCAATGGGTGAAATAAAATGTTTACAAATTAGATACTTTATCACATTCATTGAATTAGAAGATAATATCAAAATCCTTATGTGTCCATAAGTAAACAGTACAACAATTGAACAAAATATAAAGGCTCATCCACATGACATTTTGTGGCTACGGTGTAGAAAAAATACAAATATAAACATTTTAGGAGTATAAAACAATAATAAATCTTATTATTTACAAAAAGACATCTTGTGCAGCAATCAATCATGGCTAACGTAAAGGTGATACAACTTACTAGACTTGACACAGTTCTGCTTGACAGTCTCTAGTTCTTCTTTTCTGCGAGCAGACAGGACCAGCTTACATCCAGCCTCAGCTAAGAAGTAAGCAATGTATTCACCAATACCACTTGATGCTCCTGTGATCCAAATTACTTTTCCTGCCAGACTGTCTGAAATAAATGTCTCAACAATCAACATTATGTACCTTTACATATGATATACCTGTCAACTTGTAAGGTTTTCCCTTAAAATGTAACACTTTCAGCCATATTTGCCAGTGTAACTCGTACATTATTTATGTAATCCTAATCCTACTTTTCAGATTACAGCCTTTCCTGGCTGATATATAATGTAGATAGATATGTAAGACAGGCTTTAGATAGCAATTTGTAAAGTCTCCAATGAGGACATTAAAAAGGCAGCTTCATCATGATCTTAAAGAACATTTCAAATAAAAAATAAATAAAATAAAAAGATATATTTAATAATTGATTTATAATTTCTGTATCGAATGATTATAATATATGAATATATTTATCTGCTCTGAAAGATATTTTCTGATTTTTTAAGGTATATAATGAATGTGGAGCTTTTTATAAAGGTTTTCATCTCATCAGGTTGACAAGTGTGAAATTACTTTTTTCTAAATAAAAATTGACAGAATATGTGTAAACCCATGAAGATTATTGACTTAAAGTAGGCTTGTGTTAAATAGCACTAAAATACAATAGATCAAGGTGCTAAAGAAAAAGTAAGAGACATGCTGGTTAGACTTCTTGCACAAAACTGCAAGCTGGTGAATGTTATAACTGTTACTGTTAATTTCATAGATAGATAATTCACCTGGTTTCTTTCCAAACTTGGTTTTAAACATGAGCAGCAGATCTCCATCAGATCTGGCAAGAGCCACCAGGAACACCAAGCTAACAATAAATGCCGCTATAGCAGCTGCAGTGAACAGGCACAACATTTGACCTTGGAGAGAGGAAGACCAAAAAACTATTTGAAACTATCTACAACAAAATAAAATGTTCATCTGTCATTCTCAATTACTGTTTGTACAAACACAATTCTGGGTCAACATCATATGTAGTGCTGCTGATGATAAAGATCATTTCTCAACTAGGCCTGTATATTTTTGATATTTCAGTAGTTTTGATGTCAACTGCAGCTATTGTTGAAATAAAGACTGTGCCTCTATGCCTTTCTCCACTTCTTATGCCACAGACTTTCATGTTTTCCCAATGTTTACTAATTCTGACATATAAAGTATGTCATTTATTTGCTACAGAGGTCACATTACATATTTTCAGTTCTTTGTTGGTTGAGGAACATTTTTTACTGCCAGGAAAAAACTTCTACAGACACCCTTAACAGCCATCATCATCATCATCAAGTGCCGTCTCCACGACGAAGGTTGGCTGCAACATGACCTCCAACATCCCGTCTCTTGTTTTGGTGGTGCACTCTGCTAGACTGTAGCCTGTCCATCTTGTGATGTTAGTCTCCCATTTGTATCTTTGCCTACCTCGTGCTCACTTCCCTTTGACTTTACTCTCAAGTAAGGTCTTCAATAAGGTGTCGTCATTTAATGTGTCCAAAATATTTTATTTGCCTGATCTTTATTTCTCTTAGTAATTTTTTCTTCATATTAAGTGATTTTAGAACCTCTTTATTTGTTTTCTTCTCTTTCCATGATGTTCTCTCTATTCTTCTATATACCCACATCTCAAAGGCATCAATTCTGTTTTCTAAACTTACTGTATGGATCACTAAGTCAACTTCAGAAGACCTGCACTTCTTTTAAGAATGGCACTGTGCTGACAAGAGTAGCATTACTCATCAGCATTTGGAAATCGACAATAACAACAAAAATAGGAACATTTTTTAAGCCCAAACTGAGGCTTATTTCTGGCATCTGCACATTTCATGTCCAGCTAACTTTAATCTGGACATGCAAAAGAAAGCATCCCTCTCATCAATTTTATGTGTTCAGGTTGTTTCTCTTAAAGAATTCAGTATGTCAGTTCTGTCTATTTATCTACCACTTGATATAGTGGCAGAAATTGCCCGTCTATAAGCTCTTTCTTTGTCAGAGTGAACGACCAGCCACAAAACTGTATGTGACTCTTCCAACTTTAAACTCCCCACTGCCTCAAGCAATTATTCATGATCCTATCCCACATATCTTGCTTATATTTTTCAGATCATGCTCATAAAAACACTGACAGTGCAGACATGAACAGCATTATATATCCCCAAGTTCAAGGCCTTGGTCACTGTCATAAACTCCATTGTCATGAAGCTTGTAATCACAGTGAAAACTAAACTCTCCTTTGATGGTCTTTTCTACACACTAAGTTGTGAAACTCCAAGTACCTATCTTTATAAAGATATTTTGGTCAAAACTTTGATTCTGTGCATTGTTCCATGTAAAACTAGTTAACCCTTTTTACATTTTTTCCTATATCCACTTGTATCAAGCACAGTTTTACTGCAATCTCTCATTTTTTAATATGCCAGGTAACAACCGAACCATTCATATATTTAATAATGTGTTATACCCTGGAAATCTTGCTGAATAATGCCTGGATCTCAGACTAACTGCAATGCTGCCCCACTGTTTAATTTCTCTAATTAGAATTATTATTACCCATAGGTACAGTAGATTTAGCAATCTAACTCGCCCGTGTGTTGCCGGGGCCCGAAACGGGAACACAGAATAGCAACACTGTTTACCTTCCACGCATGTTGTAAAAGGCGACTAAGGAGGTTATGGGATGGTGTTGGCTGTCCCATCCCATATAGGGTCAGTGACCCAAAGCCATGCTGAAGTCGGATGTGTCAGGCCGAAAGGCGCAGATATTGCGGCAATGCTGTAAACCATGACACAACGCATTCCGTTTTCTGGACTACATCCTGCTAATCTGCAGGAGTTTGAGAATGAATGCAGAAGAAGAAGAAGCAATCTAATTTTAACTCTTTAAGACTAATTGATTTGCCAGGTTTGCCATCATTAACCTTTAGCAAGCAAGAAATTGATATTTGTTTCTAAATGTTTGCAAATGGATTACTATTGTTCTATTGGAACACTTGAAATATATTGTAATCTTTTTGCTTGAGTTGGTGTGTAGTTTGTTTTTTATTATAAAATTTCAATTTTTACAAAAAAATGTGTGCAAAATTAATTGTAATTCCAACATCAAGTTTTTTAATACACTTTTATTAAAATATAATTGTATAGGGGGCCTATTCATTTATCTTTAGTTTAATGTATTATCATCATCATCATACCCATAAGCCATCATGGTCATAGGGATGTCACTCTGGAAACATCAACACAAAAATTATGTATTTTATACATGCATGTGAATTGTGTGATCACAAAGATGTTTCACTTTTTAAAAAGATAGGGCCTACTGCATCAGGGAAAATTAGGCACTATAGCAAAACTGGTCATACATTAGGTCTATGATCTTCAAGGGTTAGGCTAATTATTTTCACTTAGGTTATCATTCTTTGAATGTTCACATAAAATAGGCCTACTATGATAAACCAGTTGTAGAAAGATAAATAAGAAAAGACCTATCAACTAAAGTCTAAAGCAAATATTCTTCTTCTTCTTCTTCTTTCGTTCACTTGAAACATGTCTATATCTGTAATTCTGTCTCCTTAATAAAACTCACTGTCGTCCCTGCCTGAACGTCCGCCACAGAGCAGGCACCATAACTGTTTATAGATGCAGACATGTTTCCATTGTGTATTGTGCGTGGCATCCTGATTATCTGTGCGCCTTTTGGCTGGTTGCCTCCGTCTTCAGCACTCTGCTTACTTGGGCTGGACTATGGTCCTGCTCGAGTGGGAGTGCCCGACCAATCTTAGTTTCCAGCCCCTGATGGCTGAACTAAGCCCCATCACCACTGCAAGGTGCTGGCCTCGATGGGGTAAAGCAAATATAATTTGCATCTCATGTTTCAAGGATAAAATATTTTGGAGTTAAACTTAGACCTATGCGGATATGAATATGATATGCCCAAGTCTAAAGTCTCAGATTATCATTATGCATAGGACTATCAGCCAACATTTTTTTATTTCAGTCTCCATCGTTTTATTTGTATTTGCTGTAAATAGGCCCAAGCCTAGGCCCTACTGATTTTCTAGGCAATATTGAATATTTACACATTGCTAGTGAAGTTGTACAAAGACCAGTCTCGGGTGGTCACAAGGTACCAGGTTCAAACCCCAGCACAAGGCAACTGTGCATTTGGACAGTTCATAAAAATAAAGCAATGGCAAACTACTGAAAGCCTAGGCCAACAACTTGCATTGCCTTGAAAATTACTTTTGGAGGCTGGCCATAAATTATGTCAACGTTTTACCCCTTCCATAATCAACAAAAGTTTTCAAAAGTTTTGTTATGTCAGGCAACACCTGCCTTAAAAATTACAGTTCAGTAGGTCCCTACACAATATTTACATTAGTCTAGTACTTAGCGCACGTTGCCAGCACTAGGTGAGGTTTTTTCCTGCTTTTTGTTTACTATGCTACTGAAATTACCTTTCTGTTTGTTAAATACAGTAGGGTCTACAACGGGTACACGGTTCAATTTACATAATCTGTGGCAAGAATTGTAGGTACACGCTCATGTCAAGGACCTATTTCGTACTTCCTGTTCACTATTTTAAGGAACTTGCGCCCTTCTTATTTTTAGTACTTCGTATCGTAGAACAATTGTAATGTAATCTTACTGGATGACGGCTAACATACTATCGATGTCGGATACTGACATGAAAGAATACAAACATCCGTATACAATCATACAAATATCAAATAACACAACACGCATAACATACTTGACGTTTCGACTAAAAGGCCTTTATCAACATGACAAACACATAAATAAAAAGACGACGAGTATGAATGACATCACGACACACTAACGTGTCAGAGTGAAATGTGAATGCGAGATCCGGCATACAAACTTCGAAACGTTTTGCTGGAAATGTTGACTATGTCATGTGTATTGTTATCTGTATTATTGTGTACTGTTGTGTGTATACTTTCACGTCAACATCCGACATCGATAGTGTGTTAGTCGTCATCCAGTAAGACTACATTACCTGTGTTCCACGTAAGTACTATTTCATACAGTTTACCACATTATTATCTTTTATTGATTGTATTATATTTTTAAAAAAAATATGTAATGTCAACGTGATTGCAATATTTTTGGGACGTCACTTTGCCGGTTCTTTCGTTCTGTAGTGCAATATTGCCATATCAATGTTTAACTTGCCTTCAACTAATAACGTTGTAGGTCCTAATATACAGATGCAAAGAGTTTAGTTAGGGGTGGGGGGTGGTGGGAGGATAGAGGTTAGGATTAAGATTATTTTTAAAAGTACGCGTACCACTCCCCCCTCCTAAACTCTAGGCGCACTATTGCTATTAAATCATGATAAGGATAAAATATGCAGACGTATAAAGTAAGGATGGGGGAGGGGGGACGTTAGGTGGTAGGGTTATACTTAGTTATAACATTAAGCCAACCATCCAACCCCAGCCCCTACTAAACTCTAGCATTATCCCTTCTCTTTCAATGCGCACTCGTGGCATTAAATTGTGACATAATGTACCCTCCACTAAGATTAGCCATTGTGATTTTTGGCGACATGCTCTAACGCTCTGCCTGCAATTGAAGTAATTTCATTGACAGCGCGAAAACTGTACACACCATATCGCATTTGCAATGAACCTATTCGATATCTAAGCTCCTCCACATTCCGGTTATAGACGAAATAGTAGGTAGGCCCTAGATATGGGTCAGAACAGTTGTCTTTTATATTACTGAAAATATAGGTAGCTAATTTAATAAAAAGTAGTCTTCTTTAGAAGTAGAGGTTTGCACTGTTCACCATTGAAACAGTGTTGCTATTCTTTGCTCCCCTTTTGGGCCTCGTCAACACGGGCGAAAAACGCTCGGTGTCGGTATGAAGGAATGGCATAGATGCCTATATATATATATATGTATATAAATATTACAGTTGTTCTAAAACTGGGTGACAACATCCATTATAAAATAATGTAAGATTTCTGGTTAGTTGTACAGAAGTGAAATAAATAATGCATCTGGGTAACTGGCATACATTTTGAGCATGTAGGCTACAACTGAAAACAGAAGCCTAGAGTTAGTTGGAAAACAAATTGACAAACTTTGCCTTTGGTGAATTTTAAAGTTCATTCAAAGTTTATTTTAAAATGTGTTCAAAGTTACAACAAAGTATCTTATGTGAATAAAATTATATAAAAATTAGTTACAACAAAGCATTTGTTATGACATGTTTTTTTGGTTCTGGTTTGAAATTAGTGCCTACCTACATATTTTATGGTTTTTAAATTTTACATCAATAATTAATCAACAATTAATTTAAATATTCATTTTTAGGGTTAGGATTAGTTATGCAAAACATAACTAATCCTAACCCTAAATATATTTAAGTTAATAAATGAAAAACATAACTGATAAACATATCCAAGGAAAATAATCAAATATGTAGGCCGTAATCACTAATTCCAAACCATTTCCCTTTGTACAAATATAATTAAGTTACAACAAACCGCCTGTTATGACAAAAATACTATAAAATCAAGATACATTAAAGTTTCTGCTTATTTTAATAAGACATAACGCAAACTAAACACATATTTTAGCAAATGATCTTTATCATTCATTTTAACAGAACAAAGCGTGGGCATATGCTTGTAAAAAATGTTTTTGGCAAGATTATACTAGTGTATAAACAATTGTTGAAAAATGCCATGACAATCTATATCTTATTAAATTGGACTTTTATGGAAATAATAACAGGACAAACACATTAAAATAGCATATAGGCAAATATAAGTCAAAAGCAAATGCAGTATACATTATGTCCAACATTTAAAATGGTGTTCATTAACAATAAGTCTGTTGTAGCAAAATATACCTGTATAAATTAGATGTGTCTATCTATCTGTCAGTATATCTGCCTGACTGGGTGTATGTCTGTGTCTATCTATCTGTTGCACTTTCTCTGATATTGTTGTGAGATGTCCCATGATTGAATGACGATCGGTTTTCGGGCTATGGCACATTTGGTAAATTGATGTGTAGTAATATTGTGACATCTCAGAATGTTGGTAATTCCTTCAATCCATTTTCTTTGATCCCCTGATGTTTCCATTTTCATGTTGTATGCTCTTGCTGCTGGCCAATATCGGTTTATTCTCATTAAATGCCTAAACCATTTCAGTCGGATTTTTAATATATTTGGCCCCAGACGTTGTTCCAATAGTTTTTGTAATCTCTTCATTCTTTATTGTAATCTCTTCTTGTTCTATTTGCTGCTTTTCTTAGACATTTCATTTCACACGAAGTAAGCATTCTCTCATGTTCTTTAATTAGTGTCAATGTCTGACATTGATAACACAATGTTGGTAGGAACACATGCCTTTTGGTTTCCATTGGGATAAATGTGTGTTTCAAGACTGGTATATTTACATTTCTTTCACCAATCTACTATTCCCATTAAGGAAATATTATGTTTAATCATAAATTCAACTATTTCTGGTTCTTCACTATTGTGGCCACAGAGCTCCGTGTACCTATTTTTACTGTCGTTGTGTTGTTTGATGGCCGAGTGGTGCTTCTGCGCTGTGAATTGTTGATATTCCGATCTGTGGTGGATTTTCTAATTGAAATTAGCCATTTGACAGCATGAATATGTTTGTTTAAATCCTCAGGAATAATGAGTGGCGAAGTTCTTATTTCACATATGCAATTTGGAATGGGTTCTACATTGCTTTCTTTCGTATCCAGAAGACAGTGGTGTGCTCTCAGTGGTGTGCAATACTTTGAGAATAAGTATCCTTATGGGGAGTTTTATGTAGAAGACATATGTAGGTAGGTTACCTACCTATGTAGAAGACATGTTCCACCATGTTATATGTTGATAGATGACCACATGAAAGCTTACAATGGTTTGGTGCTATCAATGTTTGTTACTTTCAAACAGTCTATATAACTTTATTTTGGTCACGTGACGTATTCTCTCCAGAACGTTGTCTTCCCAATAAAATCATTGAACCCTTTCTGCCTTGGGCCATGCTGCTTGCAGTTTTCATGTTGTCTTTAATGTCGTCAGTCCATCGTCTTCTTGTCTGCCTTTCTCCTCCGCCCATATGCTTTGCCCTCCCTTACATGTCTTTCTAATCAGTTGTGTCTCTATATGTGGCCAAACAGGTGTAGTTTTATTTTTGCTATTGTGTTTAGTAACCAACACTGGCATCTTCAATGTGTTTATAATATCTGAGTTTCTCTTGTTTTCTATCCATGATATTCTAAGTATCCTTCTATAACATTTAATCTCAAATGCGTTGGTCCTCTTTACCGCTGTTTTACTTATGGTCTATGTTTCACAGCCGTATGTTGAAACCGGAAACATAAAAGTTCTTAGCATTATCAGTTTGGTTTCTATTCTGTTGTTTTTCCGTATGTGTTTCAAACGTGTTATTTTACAATATGCCATTGTCAATCTCTTCATTGTCTCTGCCATGCAGTCTCCTGCACCGTTGATGTTTCCTCCTAAGTAACGAATTTATCTACACACTCGATCTCGGTAATATGTATTTTGATTTTTGGTTGCTGTGTTGTTATTTCTGTTGACGTGATTTTCGTTTTTTGCAGGTTTAAATATAAGTTTTATATATAACTGCATGGCTTTAATATGGTGAAACAAAATAGAAATAAAGCATATAAAGTGTATATAAAATATACGGCCCTGTATATATATATATATATATATATATATATATATATATATATATATATATATATATATATATATATATATATATATATATATATATATATATATATATATATATATATATATATATATATATATTATTATATTATTATATGTTAATGTAAGTAGGGCAAACTCTACCATAATTTACGAATTTGACTACCGCAATAGTAGAACACAAACCTTGGCTCATTTATGTAATAATCATGCAAAAACCACTACATTCTATGTTTAGGTTATGGTTATGAGGAGAAAAAATTCTGGAAAATTGAAAGATAAATCACATAAATTGTATATGCAGCAGTGTATCAGTGTATCATGACTGGTTTTATCAGATACGGTATCTCATTCCTCAGCTTGCCTCATCCTCTTTACAATCTAGACACCATATTTCCTTGCATACCTGAAGACAATGATGATAAAAAATGAAGCTTCAATTTGGTAAATTGAAAAAAAAAAATATTAATTAAAAAAGTACCTCTTATGGTGTTCACGTTTTTCAATAGAGAATTTTAGTCCAATTCGATTATATCAAAGCTTTAACCATAAAATATATGGGAGGTTGGGATTCAGTGAAACACTACTAAGGTACCTTAAAGATAGGTGAGTGGATGGATAGATAGGTATAAAGTAATCAAGCAGGGAGGCATATAGGCAGATAGGTGAGTGGATGGATAGATAGATAGGTAGAAAGTAAGCAAGCAGGGAGGGATATAGGCAGATAGATAATTAATTAAAATAAGATTAATTTATGCATATATACCACAAGCAAATCAAGAGATTCTTGAACAATTAGGGATGAATGAGCTAAGTGAATTAAAAACTGCTAAACACTATTTAGCACATAAAAATGTCATGAAACCTTGCTAAAATATGTACTGGAAAGGAAAGTTGAAGGGTATCAAGCAAGATTCAGAAACTAATGCAAGTGGGAGGGCAATATCAAGATATGCAAATTACAGTATTTAGGAGTGTGTCACTAAGACAAGACATACAAAGAGTTGAAAATTAACTATAGACAACCTTTGTTGTAGAGATATTATGTAATCTTATCTTTATAATGTCACGTTGTATCACATTCTCTAAAGCAAGTTTTACCACGGATGAGCATTTTACATATGTGTCCTGTAGCGTCGTATACGTTATAAACATTACATCAAGAGGTACATAGGGAAGATAAGCATGAAGCTCACACAGACTGATTATCTCAACATCTGCTCAGTCTTTAACACCAGTCCAGAATTCCTGTTGCTGTTCACTTCAACGATACAAAGCATCAGGGTACCTATGATGTCTTGATTCATCATCAAGTGACATATTCTTTCCAGAACGTTGTCTTTGAAATTGATGTCATGAATCCAACCCCATCATGTGCCAATCTGTCGGCCTCCTCCAATGATATCTTCATACGGTCGCTGATGCCATATGTCCATCTCCTTCTAGGTCTACCTTCTTCTACTTCCCGGAATTCTGCCCTATAATATGTATCTTTCCATGCCACTGTGTCTTTTTATATATCTGAAATATTTCAGTTTTCTATGTAAAATTGTATTCACCAGCCATCCTTCCTCTATATTCAGCATATTCAAAACCTCACTATTCCTTATATTTTATCTCCATGAAATTCTTAATATTGCCCTATACCACTTCAGTTCTACAGCCGATATTCTTTTTGCCGTTGTTCTATTTAATCTCCAAGTCTCACTGCCGTAAGTTGCAACTGGAAAAATGTATGATCTAGGAAGTATAACTTTTGTCTCAATAGAACATTTTTTTCATATATTTTTCATTTCTTTTAATTTCGTTATAGTTATCACTAATCGTTTCCTAATTTCCATTGTACAATCACCTAAGCTGTTTATATTTGCACCCAGATAATCCAACTTGTCGACATTTTCCAGTTCCATGTTATCTATTTTAATGTTTGGTGTGTCTTTGTTTTTTTCTGGTGTTATGATCTTGGCTTTCTGTATGTATAATTGAAGGTTTTGTTCTTCCCTGTATGTTTTTGTTTTAATTATCATCCTTTCTAGCCCTTTATTGGGTGTAGTTAAAAGTACCGTATCATCTACTATCTTATCTCTGGTATTTCACATCCTCCTATATTTAGGGAATTGAATGTTTGGTGTTCCTTGCCGTTCCTTACATTTCTCATAATGTTTTCCGCATATATACGAGGTATTATATAAGTATGATGATAGGATGCATCTCTGTCTTACCCCTGCTATCTACCGAAAACCATTCTGAGATATCACCACCAACTCTCACAGCTGCTTGTTGATTATCTAGAGTGATTCAATAAGATATGTTAGATTTTCCGGGAAGCTTTCTCTCACAATTTCCCATTATTTCTCTCTTTTGCTGTTTCACTTATGTTTACTTCTGGTATATGTTGTACACTTTTGTAAATTTCTTGTAAATATACTTTCCAACTGTGTATTATCTTTTCCCCATCTTTTAGTATTTTCCGGTTTTATCTTTAATTACTTTAGTGCTGGCTTGAAGTTATTTTGTTTTAATGATTTCGTTAATTCATACATCTTTTCCTTGTTTCCCTGCTGTTTTTAATATTCTACTTTTCTGCATGTCTTGATTATGTATTGTTCTTTACCGTACCTAATTTGTTGTTTTATTAGTTTTGATATTTCCTTGTATTCCTTGTTTTTTTTTAATTTCTTTCTTTTTATGATGTTTTTCATAGTTTCCCTTCATATAAATTCTTGATGCCTTTTTACCTTTACCCTTTTAGGTATGTTTTTTTTTCTGATGTTTGAATAACAATTTCGGCTATTTTATTTTACAGTTTGTAAGGGTAATTTCTTTCTCTGTATTTAGGAGTATTTTAAATTTAATTTTCTACCTCAGTATTATATTCTTCAGGAATCTTTGATATACAGAATTTCAATATGATGCTGTTTTTGTTGATCTTTTTCATTTTAAAAATAAATTTAGCTATAAGCAAATCGTGATCTATATCCCAGTCTGCTCCTGGTAGTGTTTTCTTGAGGTTACACATGATTTCCATCTCTGTTGTGTTAGTATATAATCTACTTGTTTTCTCGTGTCCATCCGGTGATCTCCACATATACAATCTATTTGGATGTTGTTCGAAAAATGTATTCATAATTGACAAGTTGTTTTCCATCCAGAAACCGAATAGGCGTTCTCCCCTCTCGTTTCTGATTCCCAATCTATGTCATCCTCGTATTCTATATTCTCGTGGAGCTCTCTCTTTGTCAACATTGGTATTAAAATCTCCTATAATTATTTTTATATCTTGTTTGTTTACTTCATTTAGTGTTACTTGTAGTTCGTCGTAAAAATCAACTATCTCCCACTCATTTGTCACTGTTGTTGGAGCTTATATCTGAATTATTCAAATATTTTTTCCCGTGGAATCTGATTGTTATTATGCAATGGATTGTTGGATAGTATTCTATCGTGTTTTATTTTATTAATTTAGATAGATATAAACCTACTCCTTTTTTGTCCACCTTTATCATTCCCCGAGAATACATATAATTCATCCATTTGAGTTGTCAGATCTCCGTTATAGGCCATCTGTGCTCTGCGAATCCTAGAATATCTAGATGCCTTGATTACTGCCATTAAATTGAGCTTCTCAAATGGCCGAATGTGATACGCGCTTGAGAACCATATATCTACCAATGTGGTACACTACAGACTTTAGGGATTAACATCCGCCATTCCTACGTGCAGATATCTTATGATGTACCATTATTATGTTTGTTTTGTCTTATCCTTTTGTATTATGTCAACTTTCTGTTTGTTTTATTTATTCTCTATCGTACTTTTTACATTTTTAATTATCATTCATACATTTCCGGGCTTTCTCAATATCTCCCTTTTATGAATCTCTGCTATGATGTGACTGTGGACAATTCTGATCTTTACTCACTATATGTTCCTGACAAATACCTTTGAATAAAATAGAATTTGTACGTGCTTATCCTGTATGTTTTCAGTGATTGGCAAGACTTCATCACCTTGTTTCCAAGTTTCGCATATCAAATTAGTTTTACTGCCATTTTTACCTGTTATCCATTTGCTACATTGCATCACAAATTTAGTGACACTATAACACACGTAATATACAAAAGTCAAATTACATTATTTTTTGAGGTGGTTGCGTTCGCTGCATTGTAATCAGCACGGATATTTGTGTGATTTCCGCCGGGAGCGTAGTTATGTTGTGCCAACGTTAAGCGCCTTGTAGGCCCAGCACATCCTATTTCCGTAGAACAGCACAGTAGTGTATACCACGTCACATGTAGGAATAATATTTGTGTTATGACAAGCACGTTTTTTGTCAACCAGTTTTTCAACATGGTTCTCAGACCATTCAAAGAAAATTTCCAGTGTCATATTACTTTCTATCAATAAGGAACTTACCATCGAAATATATCAGGGAAATATTGACTCGTATACAGATAGAACAGAGGTGGGTGCCCAGAGATCCAGGTCTCACAGAGTTTGTTAGCAATGGCAACACTTGTCAAATAGGCACATCGATCTGTAGCCATTCTCGTGTCTATGGGCCCATATTCCCTATTAAGAGTCTGAATGGAACAACAAATAAGTATACTACTACAGAAAAGACTACATAAATTAAAAAAAAAAACAGTTATACTTTCAGGTTACAAATCAAGCAAAAGTATAATAAGTTTGTCATCAACATTATCATCATACTTTCTGGTTGCCTAGCTACATGTAAATCATGAAAAAGTTTCATAAGATTGTCCTCAACATCATTACCATAGTTTATTTTTAGGTGTTTGAACCTGTGTGTAGGTAGACTAACAAGTAGATTAATCTAGGTAAATGAACATGTGTTTAATTTCACTTAGTAATCCAGCATAATGGCTGAAAGATATAGAGTGTGTCTAATAGGCCTAAGCATAAGGCCATATCAGACTCAAAATCAGCTGCAGACAGTTGGGCGGCAAGGCCGTTCAGAAAGTAATGACAACCTATTGAGCATAAACAGTGTAGAAAATCATTTCAGCCCAAAAAAATGTAGAACCATCTTTAAATAGAGAAGTGTTCGCAAGACTATTAGAGCATTGATAAGTGAAATGTATATCTTATGGTGAGGTACACTCTTTTCATCCGCGGATGCTAGTCCAGTTTTGTTATTTCAAAACTTTACAACCAAAACAAGTTGAGGTCGCAGTTTTAGTAATCGAGCCACCACTACCTCTGTTCCACAAACGGCTTATTTAGTTTGCAGGTGTATTGTCCTACTTATGTTAGATTTGATTTACATTTTAAGCAGAAAATATAGGAACCTCATCAAATTTTTATTGCAAAAATAATTCAATATGTGCTGGTAATGACAAATTCTCTGTTTAATCATGTATCATTATTATTTCATATTCTGGAAGTTTATCTAGAAGACTTTATTTTGTTCTCTGTTGCAATTCTCACAAATACCAGATAAATTTCATTTGATTTTTTAATTATTTCCTTTTTATTTTCTTTCATAATTTCAATATGTGGTTTTTGTTTTCATCTACCCTGTAATAATTTATCTCATAGAATTGCAGAATTAAATATTGGATTGAAATTCATCTCATGTAGTTGTTTTATTAATCTGTACGTGCCTCGTGAAATGTTGTCAAAATAATTCATTATTTGCTTTAATTTGATTTAATAACGTGCCATCACACACACTTTTACATTATGATTATTAGCTATTGGTTTCAATCATAGTTCATACATTATGACTCCTAACGATTGATTTCAAATCAAATTCCGATATTATACTCCTAACTATTGATTTCAAATCAAATTCAGATATTATACTCCTAAATATTGATTTCAAATCAAATTCCGATATTATACTACTAACTATTGATTTCAAATCAAATTCCGATATTATACTCCTAACTATTGATTTCAAATCAAATTCAGATATTATACTCCTAACTATTGATTTCAAATCAAATTCAGATATTATACTCCTAAATATTGATTTCAAATCAAATTCCGATATTATACTACTAACTATTGATTTCAAATCAAATTCCGATATTATACTCCTAACTATTGATTTCAAATCAAATTCCGATATTATACTCCTAACTATTGCTATAAAATCAAATTCATGTATTAGAGACTAGTAAGCACTTTCTATCTTTCCAGATAATAGTTTGTTGTGCTGTAAGAAATAAAATCTAAGGTTCATGGACATGTTGGATGTGACTCGCAAGACCAATCTGAGCCATAAATAGTCTTGTACTGTATGTACAAGGAATCACAGACTTGCTTGCACCATCACGTGTCTTCGAAAATGCGCAGCAGATTAGGAAATATGACTATTAATTATTGGTTTCAAATTCAGTGTCATTCAGTACATATATGTTATATAGACCTATAATTACCAGAATACCAGAAAAGTTCCAATAATCAGGAGTTGACCACAGTAATAAAAATAAATAGAACAATAGTATATGTAGAATAGGCCCTATAATAATAACGATTTTTCGAAAGGCTATGTCTGTTACATTCTGTTCAGGATGTGCTACCTGATGATGATGATGATGACAGATTTTTAAAAATTGGTAGCTTATCATATTCAGGATCAGGATATAACCATCAGTCCAACATTTTCTTTGGGGGCTGTAATCGTTTTCCAGGCACTATAAATATGTTCAGTAGTTTGCCGCTGCTTTCTGAACTGTCCAGATGCACAATTGCCTGCGGCGGTATTTGATATCGGTACCAGAGGTACCACATTGCCGCGAAGCAGGACATAATAAGAATGATATATGAAAAAAAGAATAAGGACAATTGACAAATATCACTGCTGTCGAATTAGGACAAAACTATTTTTAAAAACTAACAAAATGGCTAAAATATATTAATAAATAAATAGAAACAGGTTAAAACAAATTAATGAGACATGCTGTTTTCAGAGCAAGAACCATGATAAAAAATAATTAGAAATCAATGTAAATGAATATCTTCAGTATCAAACCACATAAAAACAAGAATGGAAAACACATTTAGCATCACAAACTAGTAATGTGACAAAACAAAAGCTGTTAGCTCACAGTATAGATAGTATTTACTTCACTATATAAAAAACTTGCTTGTGTAACATATTTACTACTTTTTCCTAACTTATCTCTTTGAACATTTCCTTTCATGTGGTTTTATTAATATGGCATATAGATCAGACAAAACTATCACAGTAGAACAACTTACTTCTCCGAATGTTCCTGTTGCAGCTACTTTAGAAATATTTGAGATAACTGGTCCTGGACACACCAATGTCACATCAATGTTGTGTTCGCCTGTTACTGTGCGCAGGCTTTCAAAATAACCCTGAGATAAAATAAATGAATGGTTATTGTTCTATTCCTTGTTTCACAGAATATTAGCCATCCGTTACAAGCGATGAACAGACTCAGACTTCATCTTTTGTGTTCAGGATATGCGGTCATGTTAGATTGTCAGGCCTATCTATTGTCTATCCCCAGATGGTGTTGTCGTAGCTTCCACACCTTCCGTTGAGCGCAGGGGTTTGTGAAGGTGATGTGTTGTATGCCTTTCAGAGCTAGGTGTGTTGCTCTGGTTGAGGTGAAGTCATGATTATTCAGGATGTTCTTGATGTTGTCTATCCAACTTTTCCTAGGTCTGCACTTGACTCTGTATCCTAAATCCATCTTGTTATATGGTCTTATGGGAAGTTGATCGTTCATACTCATACGGATATTATGTTATGTGTTTGTTGTTACTCAGGATATTTCAATACCTGTACGGAATGTTTGTTGTTGTTGTAATAGTCCTTGTCTCGATTGGTCCGTTCGTGTGACTTTGTGTGCACGATTTGAATTGCTTGATGAAATCGCATCTTTTTTGGAGATGCGGTTAGTCAAGTACTGAAAAACGCGTGTGCAATTGTTGCTAGGCGATTTGGTGCCGTAGAACGGACTGGTTCAATTCCCGTTAGTCTCAAGAATCGTTCATACTCATAAGATGTCCAAACCATTTTACCTGCCTTTTCCATATATATTCGATGCATGATGTGATATCTATTATCGTTCTGTAGGTCAAAGGACATAAGCCCATGGACCGCTGGATCAGCATTATCGTTCTGATGTTCTCATTGCACATTATGTCGAGTCTGGTTACTCCAATAGCCTTCCATAAATATTTAATTTCGCAAGTTTCGTTCTTTCTCTTATGTGTAGATGTAAGTTTCCAAGTCTGGCATTGGTAGCATAGTGTTGGCATAAAGATGCTCTTAATCATTTGGTTTTTTTTTTTTTACTTTCATGTTTATTTTTGGGCACAATAAGCCAGACCTGTAATCGGGGCAAAGTTTACCGCTCTATCTGGGTCAGAGTTGCTGCCCCATAGCTTGTGTTTAAACAAAAAAAATGTGTAGCATATCCTAATTCAGGACGTGGCTATCAACCCATCATTTTTTGGCTGTAGTGATTGTTTCAAATCTGTATCAAATTGGTCTCTGCTCTTTGTATTGTAGGCCGTCCTAAATAAAGTATGTGTTCGGGAGTTTGGGTTGTGGATCGATATGGTTGTGTAGGAGATCCTCAGTCGGTAAAGGTGACCCAACAGTCTGTAGTGGTCTGTTCTAAGGCTAAATAGTAAGGTCTGTTGGTATCTGTGGAATAATTTATTGCATCGGGTTTGATTTCCATTTGTGTTTATTTTTAACTTTGACGCGTATGTTTTATTGATTATTGTTTTAGCGTTTCTATAGAGCAGTGGGTGTTTTTTTTCCGATTTCACTACCTGTTTTTGACAGAGCATCCACTTTCTCATTTCCCATGATTCCACAGTGTGATAGTATCAATTGAAGGGTAATAGCTGATGATTTCTGGATATGCATGAGTTCTTGTCTGAGTTCTGATGGCTTTCATTTATGGTGATCTGACTTGATTCCAATAGGGATCTGTAATCTGTGAATATCTTCTTTGATCTTTGTAGTTCTGATGCTGTGAAGACTTTCAGTGCATAGAGCGTCTAAAGTTGGAGGAGTGTTTCCCGATTGAAAAAGCTTTAGATATTGTCTTCCCATCTTTGAGTCTTATGAATATGCCGCCTACGCCATTAATTACTGTTCCCTCTGCAGATCTGTTTATGTAGTCGGTGACCATTCTTAGGGAATGTATTTTCTTTCTATTATCTCTAGTGTCAATGCTTTTAGTTGAGGTGGAGTCTGATATTCTTTTCTTTTATTATTCCAATAATCTGTGTTACTATGGAGACATTTTGGAGATTATTGTTTGGCTCTTCAAAATTAGTTAGTGTTTTTCTGTTGGTAGGCTTGTGAGGATATTTTTGTGTTGTTGGTGGAGATATAACAGAAGCTTGTTCTCTTCAGTCTGCTAGTGTTCGATCTATATATTAGGAAATAAAACAGATATTTTGGCTTGTGCGTAATTTTTTCCCTTTGGACAAACACTCGTTCTTCTATTGACGTATGTTTTATCAATGGCTCAATGGACATGCTATGAGAGATTGAGGATGGCTAGGCACGCAGGCACTGGTTGGAATCGGTGAAGAAGTATAATCTGACACGAATGAACTTCATATTTATACCGGAATATATGCCAGTGTCCGATGAAATGTATGCGGATACAGGCTTGCTGATACGGCGATCATGGGAACCAGGCAAGCAATGGACATAGCTGATGTTGTGAATGTTCTTAGAGAGATATGATAAGTGACAGATGCAACAAATGCTTGTGAATCTTCAACCTTGAGCAGACTTCATGAACATCATGTCAAGAAGGATGTTGCTAAACAAGAACAATATGAAGTAACCAGAGGAGATTCGTAAACTAGCACAGAGTGGGTGTTGTCAGTCGATATATATATATATACACTGAGGGATATTTTGAGGATCAGCTCAGATATCTTATGGACCGATGGTTTAATGTGCAGTGAAGATGATATTTCGAATAATAAACACCCCAGAGTGCTAACAATTGACACACCATTACAAAACTATTGACCACCATCTTTTTGAACAGGAAGTACTGAATGATGAGAAGTAGACATTGTTTGTCCAAGGTCAGAAAAATATAACACATTTTATGTAACAAAGCAATCATTTACAAACATATTCAGACATCATTACAAGAGCTGAAGCACTGTTGGATTATTAAAGAGGCAAAGGCAGAAAAAGAATACTTACATGAACTGCATGCTTTGATCCCGTGTATGATCTGTTAAGTGAACTCGCTGTTAATATTGATAGAAAAAAAAAGTTGAAAAAAATATTGCAATAGAAACAGATTTGTTCTTGGTGGAACTGAAAATATCACTTATCTGTAACTACATCAGAATTGAAGTAATTAAACAAATTGTAATATTTTAATCAGCGAAAATAACATTATTCAATCCACACAAAAAATGTACAGGGTGAGTTTTTTTTAAATTCACCCTACGACAGAAAAAAAACAACACGGTCCACAACGGGGATCGAGATCTGTAACCCACGGGTGTAAGGCCAACGTTCTAACCTCTCGGACATGCACCACACTATCACTCATTACAAAAATATTCACCGGTGTATAACTCGTATAGTACATAATTGGCAATTATTGAATTAATCTCCGCCGAAGACGGATGTGCCAGGCCATTGGCGCAAATAAAACGGCGGCACAACGCATTTCCATTCTCTGGACTACATCCTGCTAGAAATCTAGTAGGACAATGGTCTTGCTACAAAGGAGATCCAGCAGGAGTTTGAGAATGAACGATGAAGAAGATGAAGAATTAATCAAACACACAGAACTATTATAGATTCTGAATGAATTTTTGTTTTACAAAGGATACATAGACGCACAAAAGATCAAATTGTTTGGCCACCTAATCAGAATGGATCCAGATCGCATTCCATCGATAGTCTTCAATAAAAGTTCATCTGAAAAGATAAAAGGGATGACCAAGACGAAGGGAAATGGATGACATCATATAGATCGCGCTTGTGACAGTTGAAATGGCATTCTTGCACATAATCCTAGGAATATCGCTAAGAGACAGAGTGAGAAATGAAGACATTAGACAAAGAACCGGTACTACTCCAAACTTGGAATATATTAAGAGACAACAGATAAACTGGTCTGCACACACCAGCAGACTACCATCAGCCAACAAGCTATGCTACACAGATACAGTGAAGGCAGACCTAGAGGCCTACCACGAAAACTATGGACCACCGAAATAAAAGAGGTAACAACTCTAAAATATACTCAGCACACAAAAGAGCCACCTCCAGAAAACTCTTCTACCACTGACGTTGAAAAGCAACAAAGGGTTTAGAGATAGATGGATAGATATAAAGATAGATAGATAGATAGATAGATAGACAGACAGACAGACAGACAGACAGACAGACAGATAGACAGATAGATAGATAGATAGATAGATAGATAGATAGATAGATAGATAGATAGATAGATAGATAGATAGATAGATAGAGAAATACTAGAAGACCAAGGCTGCACTATGGCGAGCGGCATCACACTAGTTAAAGAAAGAAGATTTTGGCTCTCCATGACGCCTAGCTGCACACATTGCTAGGACAAGACAATACAAGACAAGACATATAAAACTTACCCATTTTTCCATAGACACTGCTCACAACCACAATCTGGCCCTGCTTTCGTTGAATCATATGGGGCAAGACTTCCCTTGTCAGTGACAGAGGTCCAAGAGCATTAATCTCAAATAACTCACGATCAACTTTCAACTCTACTGTCATCCAAGGGGCTCGCTGTCCTTTTCCAGCATTATTCACAAGAATATCAATCTGTGGATAACGGATTAGAATGGGTCATACTTTGACTAGATATACTAGCAAATATTAAAACGCATCAGAATGTCTGTACATGAACGACTGAACGTGTTGAATTAAGATTAAAGGAAACTATGTTTTTTCCACATTTATGAACCATTGGTGGTCCCGGTTCAATTCACGGTTTTGATAAGAATTTTTTTTCTTTCAGAGGTGAAATAAAAAATTCTTCATGTACACGTTGCGGTGACAACTATGGCAAAGCGGACTTTATTTCCACAGTAAAAAAGCCGCCCTGCACCCATTAATAGGAAAACACGCAGTAATGCAAGTATGAACCGTTTGCTGAATTAAATCTGCAGTATTTTTACAATTAAAACAATTCACAACGGAATAATAAGCTTGCATCTAAACTTGCTGTAAAAAATGTTTTTTCACTTTTGTCATCAAGTCACAGCCATCTTTAATATCACGCGTGCCCCTCAGCACCATCAATATAAGCTTGGCATAGGCGCCACATGCTATCGCATTGTCTAGAAAAATGTTTGAAGTACGGCGTTCCATTCTTCAGTGATACTCACTAGTGATCATTTGCATTGTTGATGCCTTGCTGCCAGACCTTTTTGTTTAGTATATCCCAAACATGTTCACTCTGGTTTACGTCAGGAGAGGTGGCATGCCTTTCCAGTACGAAAACAGGTTGCTGGGTTAAGAAACTCCTGGTTACAGTGTAAGGGCTACCGGTATCGTGTTGAAAGATTTCAATATCTTGACGTGATTGTGGAAGAAAGACACAACGATGGCACAGTACTTGATTAACGTAGACGTCAGCGGTTACGTTAACTGTGAAAACATGAAGGGGAGTACGGTGTTCATGGGAGAATCCACCCCAAACATGTATGCTCCTCCTCCATATCTGAAAAGCTGGAATATACACATAACAGTATATCTTTCTCCAGGACGACTTCTGACTCGATTTCGATGAGACATTAACCCGGTTTTCATCAGAGAACATTATAGATCTCAATTCCGCAATCGAAGCTGATTATTTCTTCGGGCCCGATCCAGTCTGTTGGTCGTGTGGCGTCTACTTAGGATAGGACCAATGATATGACTACTTTTTTGCAAGCAAGAGGAGTGAAGTATCCTCACAGTGTTTAAGCGAACCAGTCACATGCATGAGATGCTGAGGTGCTGTTTGAAAGCGATTGAGCAGAGAAATCAGTACAATATGACGATCTTGAGCTTTTGTTATTACACAAGGTTGATCAAGTCTGGCACTGTCTTTGGTGGTACCTGTCGCCAGGAATAGGTGGTGCAGACTTACTATAGTCGACTGGTCACAATTAAAATGTCTGGCATTTCTCTGGTCGCCATTCCACTGACAAGCATATCAGAATCATGTCATAGGTCTCGAATCTCAGTCGAGCATGAAACAAAAACAAAAACAAAAAAAGGAACATTTCTTAAAACCAGATAATGCCGTTTACTAGCCAAAACTTTATTAATGCGTGTGCCAAAATTTCAACATGTTTCAATTTTTAAGTAAGAATTTGTTTATTTACTGTTTTGTACGATGAGCTAGAAAAATGCGAAAGAAACATCACATCAACAAAATAATAGAGCTGCACGAACGTAATCAGTTGAACGCGCGTTATTGGTTGAAAAAAATTACTCTCGCATATAAATATGTTAAACGTGACAACAAATCACATTTTAGATGCGTTTTTAATGGTTGCTAGTATATACAATTTATTGTAAATTGTTCTTCTTCGTTCTTCAGTCAGTTATAGGTTACAACGACAATAGCTCCAATGAATTGTGTAATTCGCTTATGGTCATCCATGCAATCCTTTAGGTATGATTGTCTACAATAAAGACCTTCCAACAGAATATTAATTAGGACCTAATTAGTTACGTTTTTGATTATTGTTTTACTTTCGATTGACCACTATTTGCATACTTGAAATCACATGCCAAATATAGCCAAGGCGACTCTAGGTATAGGCACCAATCAGAAGCCCAACAATTATCAAAAACATCACAAATGAGGTCCTAATTAATTATGTGGAAGGTCTTCTGTACAGAGGATGGTCTTGCCTCAAGTTTGGAAGTTGAGCCGTCTCAGTAGGCCATATTTTCTCCTTCTTTCCCTGGCAGAGTTGACATGCATGAAGAAGGCGCTCTGCTGTCACTGGGTTCCGTCCACAGTTGTACAGAAAAATCTCGCGAATTTTCAGTTTTTTAACATGTGACTTCTCAGTCTGTTGTAGACATTTAGTTCTGCAGTTGGGTGCATTTGCTTCCACCTTTTTTTATAATCTGATTTTATCATAGTCTTACATTCATAGTATGTAATATTGCTTTCTTTAACATGAAATCAACCATTGTACAGAGGTGGGTAAGCTTTCTGGTTCTTTCAGAGAAGTCACAAAGTGAACATTGACTTGACAATTCCTAGGCGGTGATAGGTTTCAAATGCCTGAAAGAGAGTTAACCATTTAAATATAAGAAGCGCTATCATCTTAAAATGTTAACTCCCCTTTATAAGCAACCTATCCCATGTAAAAAGGGGTCGAATAGTGGGACACCCCATCAGAAAGAATTCTCGAGACATGGTCTGTTGAGCGCGTGTGACGTATATAAATACAACAAAAGCATGCCATTTATTTAAACCCATACGACCATGCATAAAGTTTAGAACGGTATTTCCAACGTGGGGTCCACGCACCATAGGGGGCAATTTGATTGTTCAAGGGGGGGGGAGGCAGTTCGAAAAGAAAATATGTATTTTGCACTTGAGTATTAGTTGTCTATTGTATGTTTTGTCTAATATCTTTTGTCTAATAAAATAGTTGTTATATAGAGAACTCCAGATTGGTTCCCGCACAGTCGGAGGACAGAAATTCAGTTCAAAATAGACACAAATTCATGGGAGAATCTTGCACAAGGCAGATCCGACTGGCGTCGCAAAATCAAGAGTTGTGTAGCAGCTGCAGAGAACCTCAAACATCAAGCTGCGCAACAAAAAGCGCGCTAGAAGAAAGACAAGAGCTGCTCAATGTCCCACAGACTCCTCTCACATACTCCCAGAGTGTGGTAAACAATTCCAAGCATGCATAGGAATCATTAGTCATAGTCGGGTACACCGCTGACATCATCACCATCCCAGTTGAGCTGAATGGTCATCGTTGACTTCGACGGACGAACAGTAGATGTTTTGAGCATTTATTTACTGTTTTTCTTCCTTAATAATTCTCTAATTCGAATTTCTTCCTAAAGCCTAAGTCTTGTGTGTCCTGAACAAGTTGTAATTAGGCTTCATTTAGGAAATAATTCAATGTTTGAATATAAAAAAATATGGTAACTACTTGAATATTTAAATTAATTATTGATTAATTATTGATATAATATTTAGATTAATTAATCATACAATACGTAGGTAGGCACTAATAACTCTAATATTTTATGGTAGTGCGTCCTGATATAACCTAATTGGACTTTGCTGTCTGCTGGTTGAAAGTCATGCCTCTCCAAAAGAGAGGTAAACTAAAATCCTATCACCTACCTACCTACCTACCTACCATATGTTACATATGGGGGGGGGGCATCAGAAAATAGAAAGACTTAGGTGGGGCATGGTAAAAAAAAGGTTGAGAAACACTAGTTTAGATGCATTCACGAAAAAGAAAAGTGATTCAGAAAGTCAATACAGGTGATGTACGTAGGGGATGGGTGGAATCATTAGAGAGCTAAAAAACATGTCTATATCTGTAATTTCTTCTGAATCTGTACCGTTCATGACATCCTGTGATGTTATGAACATTAGTATTATTATGCAGTGAGCGTTTCTGATCGACATTAGATTACATGTATGCTTTTGTTTTTACTAAATTATAAACACGGCACCAAGAGGATGCCTAATCCCTAATCCCTAATCGATAAATCAAAAATTAAAACCACTCTCAAATCAATCCCCAATCGATGAATCAAAAATTAAAACTACTCTCAAATCAAAGTGGAAACGCAAAATCACCCATATCAAATAGCTTTCCAGACTGGGCCATGTGATAATTTTCTAACTATGAACATGACAACAAACTGCGCCTCCTACTAACCACAAACACAAGATCTGCACAACATATTCATGCACATGTGACACCAGTACTAAGACAGCTAAAACATTTTTGCAGGCCCACTATCAGCTCTTCAGACTGGGCTATGTGAACATTTTGAAATACGAACAGGGCACAAAATACTGCGCCATCCCGTGTACCATAACCACAAGATTGGCACAACAAACTGACTGCGCCATCGCCTGTACCACAAACACAAGATTGGCACAACATGCATACTGCGCCATTGCCTATACCACAAACACAAGATTGGTACAACATACTGACTGCGCCAAACCCTTTACCATAAACACAAGATTGGCACACAATACTTATGCACATGTGGCCTCAGCACTATGACAACCAAATACTTTATTGCAGGCATGCCCAACGTACAATGAAGAAGAGAGAAGAACTTCACTATGTCTTGTTTCTTTTCATGAAAAACATTACGGTACTTTTCGAAACCTGGAGTTAACTACCACCTTCGTTAGACATCATTGTAGACATTTAAAAGAGAAATAAGAAAAAAGAGTAATAAACCATTGACACACACAAAAAAACACACAAAGAAAAAAAAACAAAAAAAACAACCAAACAAAACAACTGTTGAAAGTGAATGTCAAGGTTTCAACTTAGTTCTTCACATATACAGTTACTTAGATTAATGAAATCTCCTTTGGGAAAGACTATGCGATTATAAAATAGGCAAACCTTATTGAAATGCTCTAGAACTTTTTGGACTGCTGAATTATGTGTTTGAAATGCCACAACATCTAAAGGTAAGATCAAAATATCATCCTCTGAAATCTTGCCTTTACCTGTACAGAAAAAAAAATGTTTGTTTTAAGCATATTTCTTCTGTAAAATATACATTGTGTAATGTAGAACAAATGGATCAATTTCATGAACAGAAAAATGAAACAAATAAACATACCTTGAATACATTAGGAATAAAAATAGAAATAATGTTCTTGGATATATATGCCCATCTTGTTTAAGGCGCAACGATCAATCAAGTATAATTTGGGCTTAGTAGTAGCGGAGTGGTACAGAGCACGTCTGTGACGGCCAAGGTACCGAGCTCGATTCTAACCACCGGTAATTGTGCATCCGGGCCGTTCAGAACCAATGGCAAACTATTGAACGTATTTGTATTGTCTAACATATCACTACAGCCAAAAAATGCTTGGTTGATGGCTACGTCCTGAATAGGATACGTTCACAATTTTAATTTTCTAGGCAATATTTACGCCCAGTAGGATAACATTACTTTCTGAACAGCCCAGATGCCAAATTGAAATGTTTCTAATTTACGTCAACAAATGGATGGGGGGGAGGGGGGTCTGAAAAGTTTGACAGATACTGACAAAGGAAAAACATTAAATAGAAAACATTGAATATGATGACACAAACTAATGCTTAGAACGCTACGAATAGGAGGCAGCAAACTATCAAATTGTTTACAACTATTAGCAGAACTGACACACAAAACAATGATGTATTATATATTGTGTATATATATATATTATGTATATGAAAATCGTGGTAATAGTCAAATAAATCACTAAGAAATTTTGATGTCCCATATGCTTTTTGGTTCTTTCAGAGAAGTCACAAAGTGAACATTGACTTGACAATTCCTAGGCGGTGATAGGTTTCAAATGCCTGAAAGAGAGTTAACCATTTAAATATAAGAAGCGCTATCATCTTAAAATGTTAACTCCCCTTTATAAGCAACCTATCCCCTGTAAAAAAGGGGTCGAATAGTGGGACACCCCATCAGAAAGAATTCTTGAGACATGGTCTGTTGAGCGCGTGTGACGTATATAACCCTGAAATACTACAATGGATAATCACATGGGACATAATGGGCATGGCAGAGGTAAGGTGGACGGGATTTGGTGAAACAACAACGGATGACGGTCACATAATATGGTATAGCGGAGATGAAACAAAACACCAACATGGAGTGGGGTTTATTGTAAACAAAGAGAAAGTTAAATCTATCATTAGTTGCACCCCTATAAACAGCAGACTTATAACAATACGTGTAGCAGCTAAACCCAAAAATATCACGATAATTCAAGTTTATGCCCCAACTGCCAATTATGACGAAGAGGAAATAGACGCATTTTACGAAACACTAGATACACAATAAAGGAGATCCCCAAAAAAGATCTATTAATAGTACTAGGCGATTGGAACGCAAAAGTAGGAGCTGATGCTTATGATCAATGGGCCGGTACAGTAGGGAAATTTGGAACAGGAGAAACGAATGAACGAGGACTAAGACTATTGGATTTTGCCAATAAATTTAAATTTACTCTTGCAAATACATTATTCCCACATACGCTTTCCAGAAGAACAACGTGGCATGCTCCAAAAGCAGACATACATAATCAAATTGATTTCATTCTTACACCGAGAAAATTCAAGTCCAGCATAAACAAAGCACAAACAAGAAGTTTTCCAGGAGCAGACATCGGTAGTGACCATGATATGGTTCTATTGACGATCAAAATTAAGCTGAAAAAGAATCATACGCAAAACAAATGCACACGATTAAGATTTAATTTAGAAAAATTGAAAGATCCAGAAATATCAGAGATATTTGAGGCAACAGTGGGAGGAAAATTTGCAGCTTTAAACCTTGTAAATGAAGATGTTAATTCTCTCACAGAAACCATGAAAGGAACTTTATTAGAATCAGCAACAGAAATACTAGGGACAAGAAGAATAACACACAGACCTTGGGTAACAGATGACATCCTAAAATTGTGTGACGAACGGAGAGAAATGAAAAAGATTAAGAAAGAGGCCCCTGAAATGTCAGGGCAATATAGCAAAATAAACAAAAACATCAGAAGGAAAATGAAACAAGCACAAGAAATGTGGCTAGAGGAAAAATGCGAAACCATCAATGAAGGTATTAAGCGCGGAAACAGTAAGGTAGCATACGACACTCTAAGAAAGATAACACAGCCAAATAGACCAACGATATCTACAATACAAGACAAACACGGAAAGATACTCACTGAAACAACAGATATAGTGAAAAGATGGACAGAGTATTGCAAGGAGCTGTATAACTGCAAGTGTAATCCTGACTACACGATATTACAGAATTCTGAACTAAACAACAGAGAAATAGGAAATGCAGAAATTCTAGTAGATGAAATAAAAGAGGCCATACGAACATTGAAAGGAGGGAAGTCACCTGGTATAGACAACATTCCAGCAGAATTGTTGAAATACGGGGGCATTAATGTGGTAAATATTATGACCAAAATATGCCAAAATATATGGAACACAAAACAATGGCCCACTGAGTGGACACAATAACTAATAATACCAATTCCCAAGAAAGGAAATTTGAAAGTGTGTACAAATTACAGAACAATTAGCCTTATAACACACCCCAGTAAAGTGATGCTCAAAATACTACTTAACAGAATAAAACACAAGTCGGAAGAAATAATTGCAGAAGAACAAGCTGGCTTCAGAGCAAACAGAAGCACCGTTGAACAAATATTTAACATCCGAACACTAATCGAAAAACATATTCAACACCAACGTGATTTATACCACAACTTCATTGACTTTACAAAGGCCTTTGATCGTGTTTGGCATGATGGTCTGTGGCACATACTAAGGAAATTTAATTTTGACACCACAATTATAGACATTATTGAAGCTCTGTACGAAAATGCAAATAGTGCTGTCTTGTCACACAATACAATTGGAGAGTTCTTCAAAACAACTGTGGGAGTTCGACAGGGATGCGTAATGTCCCCAGTACTTTTTAACATATACTTAGAGCACATCATACAAGAAACATTGCATGACTACAACACGTCTATATCGATCGGAGGTCGCCCTATTTGCAACTTGCGTTTCGCTGATGATATTGATCTTATAGCTGGGTCAGAACAATCATTGCAAGAATTAACATCAAAGTTAGAAAAAGTTACCAGCAAGTACGGAATGGAAATCAATTCAGATAAGAGCAAAATTTTGGTAAACAGCAGAGACACAGAAAACCAGACTAATATCATGATGAATGGACACAAGCTTGAAGAGGTGAATACCTTCAAATACCTCGGATCCAGTATATGCAGCGATGGTAAATGCAAAGCAGAACTAAAAATAAGGCTGGAGATGGCTTTAGCGTCATTGTTAAGGCTAACTGTGATTTGGAAAAGCAACATCAGTGTTGGAGTGAAAATCAAACTGTATAGGTCGCTGGTGCTTTCTGTTGTGTTGTATGGTTGTGAGAGTTGGACACTCACTGCGGACATGGAGAGAAGATTACAGGCTTTCGAGTATAAATGCTACAGAAGAATTCTACGAATTTCCTATAGGGAACATAAGACCAATGTGTACGTAAGAAATAAAGTAGAGATGTGTGCAGGTGTCCAGGAGCCATTGCTTTCAATAGTGAAACGACGAAAACTAGCATGGTTCGGACATGTATGCAGGCACGATTCCTTGTCAAAAACAATACTGCAGGGAACTGTCGAGGGTGGAAGAAGCAGAGGAGGACAAATAAAGACATGGACAGACAACATCAAGGAATGGACAGGGCTAGATATTTCCACACTCATCCGCATCGCTGAGGATAGAATTCGCTGGAGGACTCTGTGTGCTGAAGCATCCAATGTGGTACCCATACGACCCTGAAGGGTTATGGGTTTATTGATATTGATGATGCCAATATGTTTTATAACGTTTGTTACCGAGATAATCATGTGACGGACGTTAAGTCGAGTTTCTCAGATGCCCGAACTCTACAAGCTTGCAAGAACCATTACATCTATAAAATTGAGCCATTTGAAATTAATGACCGTCAGTCCTACTGATAGATATCTTTTTTTCCGTTTTGTTTTATCGATATGTGGGTGTTGTGTCTCCTTTTTTCTTAGGAATAAAAGAGCAACTGACAGGTAGAAAGGCGTTAGTTCCACTACAAAAGAAGTAACATGGTTCAAATGATGAATATGGTTTCACAGGGAAGTGTCATATCTCCGATTATATTCCTGATCTTCGTCAATGATCTAAATGTCTAAAGTAAGCCCTTACCAGAAAAATACAGGTTAATATGTATATTCATGACTTTGCATTGCTAAGTATATCAGAAGTATGTAGACACATCACAATTTTTTTCTACAAGATTTCCTAGACAACCTAAGCAAATACTTCAAAGAATGAGTATGTCAATCAACTGGAAAAAAAACATACACCATAGTTTCTTTATTAACAAAACCCAAAAATGAAAAAAACAACTAATCATAAATGAAACCCTCAAGTGAAAGAAGGCTTGTCGCCTTCTTAGAATCACCTTTGTTCACGTGTTGACATGGAAAAGCATGAATAAAAAAATACAGAAATGTTTGAAACTATTGGCTCTAATGAAGAAATTTGCTCGAAAAGACTGGGGTGAGGCTAACTTCCAGTTACTGGAGACAACTTACGCAAGCTATATTAGGAGTGACTAAAGAGAATGTGGTAGCGGATCATTGGGAGCAGCAGCGAGGGGCAATCTCCAAAAACTCGTAAAGATACAACATTTATGAATGCGATTAATGAAAGGTGTTTCGAGATCTACCCCAATAATAGCAATGAAAAGTTGGATTTGTTTACATTCCATACACGCAAGAATAGATAACACGATTATAATTATATTTGCCAGATATCAGTATGTATGCATGTGTGGTGTGAGTGTGTGTGTATGTGCGTGTATACGTATATATCATCATCAGGTGTCATGCCGGGTTTCTCGAAGGCGATCATATATATATATATATATATATATATATATATATATATATATATGATCGAAAATAGTGGTCAATCGAAAGTAAAACAATAATCAAAAACGTAACTAATTAGGTCCTAATTAATATTCTGTTGGAAGGTCTTTATTTGAGACGGTCGTACCTAAAGGGTTGCATGGATGCACATGTTTGAATTATACAATTCATTGGAGCTATTGTCGCTGTAACATATAACTGACTGACGAACGAAGAAGACCAATTTAGAATAAATCGTATATACTGGTAAAAGGTAAAGGTAGGTCCCATGGCATCTGCCGTCGGGGATGAAGATAACTCTTCATGTACTAAGCCGCAGCAACTATTAGGTGGGGTGGCCAGTTCCCTTCCTTGCTGTTTTTTACCTTCGGAGCCGGAATAGTTTGAAAATGTTGAGTGTTATATTATGAATCGCTGTGTCATACAAGGTATATTGGTCTTTTTAATGTCAAATTTGATAAATGTGACCTTTTTCAAGTGTGTTCGACATTATGAAAATTGGTTTGACATTGGACATTTTTTTCTCAAATTTAGTAACTTTGCAATCTATATGTCTATACGCTAAAACGAAATTCCGATATTACGGTGTCTTTGTTAGGAAGTATAAATTTAATATTTACATATTTCCAGATTAAATATTGACTTTGTGGGCGTTTGTTGGTAAGTCGATAGATGCACAGACACGGCAATAGGACAAGCAGTAAGGTCATCGATTAGTTTTCAAATAGGTGAGCAGTGTAAAGTGCGAGTACCAATTGCGATGTACCTCAGGTCTACTAGTGAAATGAATACAGACTTCTTCCTTACAGTAGATGTATCTCCTTTCTGTGCACAAATAAAGCGCATATGTCGCTCACTCTCACTTTGAATAGGCATTATGTTTTGCATTAGCCAACTTGCCATGAAATATGTGGTAGCTGCTCTCAGAAACACCTCAATGGTTTCGTCATAGGGATTTCAAGGCGAGAAGCAAACAAAGAAATGTTTAAAGTTATAAATGCATCTGCTAACTTTTAACTATCCCAAACTGCGCAATTTCCCTGTTAAAAACTACTATCTACTCGGTGGCTTGTGCGTGGAAATGTTATGTTTAATATTTTGATGCATTGGGACGAATTGAAGGCTTATTTTGCAACTGTGAATTGACCAAACACAATTATAATTCTAAATTTGAAGCAAGACTGTGAAAGAAATGTTGGAAGATCATAGTTAATACTTGTAATTTGTATATGCGACACCCGTAAAACAGGAATTTTAGACTATCACTAAGACTAAGGGGTTATGAGGTGTAACACGAAAATATACAATTATAATACAAAAGACATTTTAAACATTTCGAAACGTTAGGTCTTTCTCAAGAATATATGAAACAGTGAAAAATAATAAAAATAGTAAAATATTGTTATTACCACAGAGTCACGAGATACACTATTGACATGTAGGGGCCTAAGCAATAAAAAATAAAAAATTACACTGATGTATGTAGAAACATGTAGTATTGCAGGCGGTTTTGTTGAAAATGTAACCGGATACGATAAATGATATAACAAATTACTACCTTATACAACATGGATATCAATATAATAAGGACCACACCAACACCAATTTAAACAAATCAATGTTCGGAGTTTAGTCCAAAAGGTTTGAGCGTACCAAACTCAAAAATAAATCGATTTTCAAGAGCCTACCTAGATCTGTCATCCGTGGTGCAGGATATGAGGGCAGTGACCTGGATATCAAGGGAACCATAATGACCATCACCATTGAAATGAATGGTGACAATGGTAGGTTCTCTGTGCTTTATGACATGAAGATTCCTACAGAATAGGTCACTAAATCGTAAGCCCTTTTCAGCTATATACTTCTTGTCATAACGTTTACATATGATAACATAAAGGCCATTACGGGAGTCACGTGTAAAGGTATCATCGATAATACAAGTGCCTTAGGAAATGAAACAGTGCGGATCTTAACTACTTAGGGACATGTGTAGCAACGACCGCGTTTGCAACGATTAGCGCCAAAATGTGCAGGAACATAAGACATGTGGTGACTGTGGACTAAGATGTCATTAAGATTTATGTCACGCCTATAGACAAAGAAAGGATAGTCCCGGAAAGCAACACTAGTTTCTGAATCAGACTGGAGAAGGGAATAATGCTTGAACAAGATTCAACGAACAGTAGAGTTAATGGGGATGAAAAGTAAGGACAAGTTTAACTCTATCAGAGGAGGATGAAGTATCCTGATTATTAGTCAAGGTATTACGTCGAGATAACTTACGGACACTAAGCCATGTCGATGAAAGGACTGTTAGGGAACGAACGTATACGAAAGAAATCAATCATCTCAGATGATTTATCAAGAAAGTTGTATCATTACTACATAAGCAACGAAGGCGAAGAAACTGGGAGAATGGCAGAGAGTTGCAACAAGAACGAAGCTGAGAAGTGTAGAGCAGAAAACCATGTGCATCAGAAGGTTTGTAGTAAACAAATGTGCTGAAGTAAGGGGATGAATAGTGACAATAATGTCAAGGAAGGTGACAGAAATAGTAGAGATGTTAGATGTGGATTGAATAACATTGGTTAAATATTATTGATAAAGGGGATGAAGCAAGACAATTCTGTCTCAGGCATGTCAGTAATACCTATACCATCAACAATGTATCTATGAAATAGAAATGGAAAAGGACCTTAATAAGTCTCCCAAACATGATGTTTAAGATGACCCACGGAAAAACACCCATAACTGGGTCCCAACTTAGTACCCATAGCAACACCCTTGATGTGATAAAAGAAAGTGCCCGTCGAATTCAAAAGAGTAGAATTCAACTAATGACAAATAACCATACTTTACTCCCTCCTGCTTTTACGGTTTCACAATCTTGTATGACAAGTATTTCTAATACGGCACATCTTTTTCATGTATGTCTGATATGATACCATCTATTTCTGATGTGTCTGATATGGCACCTCTTTCGGGTGTGTCTGCTATGGTACCTTTTCTCGCATGTCTAATAATAATTTTCTCAGGTATGTCTAATACGGCAACTCTTTCAGGTCAGTTTGATATAACACCTTCTCTTTCAGGTGTTTGTGATATGACAACTTATCCTTTAGGTGTATTTGATATGGCATCTTCTCTTTCAAGTGTGTCTGATTTGGCACCTCCTTTTTCAGGTGTATCTAATATGGCACCTTCTATTTTAGGTGTGTCTGACATAGCACCTTCTCTTTCGGGTATGTCTGATATGACACAACCTTCCTCAGGTATATCTGAAATGTCACAATTTTTTCAGGTATGTCTTATATGCCACCACCTGTATCAGGTAAGCATAGGCCACCTTCCCCTAAGAAGATGAGGTACAACTGTAAACCCTGAAGCACACAATTATGAACATGACAGAGATAAATAGTTTTTTAAAAAGAGAGCTCAATGTGCTATGAAAACAGAATCGTTACAAATCTTTAGGGATTCGAGTGAAATGTATAAATTTGGCAATAAAGACAAAGGAAAACTCCATTAGTGATTGGGAAAACAAGTGCAAGAATGTTGAAGTTAGGAAGAGTACTCTGGAAATCTTTGATAGAGGCACGTAAGAAAATAGTATACTTGGAAATGCAGCTCACAAAAGCTGCTGACAGAGTGGCAGAACAGCAGATAATAATTAAAAATGCACAGAGGTATCAGGGCCGGATTTAGATTAGATAAGGCCTGAAGTTTTCAGGACGTGCGACTGTGGGACAAATGACGCTGCAATATATTTAAGTATATATGACAATTGCTCAGGAAAGTGGGGGCCCTAAGCTATAGCTTGTATAGCTTACACGTAAATCCTGCACTGAGAGGTATAATAAAGCACGGGATGAACAACTAAGACACTATAAATGTAATGCAAATGTTGAGAAAAAGAAATAAATTTTATAATTTTTCACGCAAAATATGAGGGTGGTTCAGAAGGTATTGCACTTCATCGATTTTCTCAGGTAATACCGGTAATTAAAACAACAGCATGACTATGCTGAACTTCAAATATGGCTGGTGTTGATTGCATCTACCAAAGTAAGCCAAATAATACGGTTGCACTAAAACATTGAATGGAGCTTGTTAGCAATTTGCGTTACAAATAGTGAATTGTGATTGAGTTTCATGTTTCAGAGAAGGAAACTGTTGTGAATATCCACAAATGTCTATGCAATGTGAATGGAAGCTTTACATCTGCCTGTAGTAATTCATTCGCTAGGCTCAGAGAATCAAAGAATCAGGTAGCAAAGAAATGGATCTGCTTGACAAACATCATCCACACTCACCAGGAAAAAACAATTCAACGTAACTCCTTTAGCAGGATAGGTCATGGTCACTGTTCTTTGAGACACTGAAGGTGTAATTCTGGTCAATGTAATGTCAAGAAGAGTGACAATCAATTCGCAGGCTTACATTATACATTGAAAAAATTCAATTGGCATTTCGGTAGAGTTCGGCCGCCACAAAAATCCAGCAGACATGCTTCTCCTTTATTACAATGCACGTACAATGAGCTATGGATTCCCTAACCACATTGGCAAACAGAAGATGGTGTGTCAGCATAAATATAGTTAAGTGCAGGACTACTATCTTTACTCTTTCACCAAAAAAAAGCTGGTGACATCTAGATAAATGGAGAACTCTTGAAGGAAGACAAACAACCACCATATCTTGGAGTCACATGTGACAGTCGGCTTAAATGGGAAGAGCACATCAACAAAGCAAATACCACGGCCAGATGAAAGTTAGCCATCCTTAGAAAACTAAGTGGAACCACGTGGGGAGCAAATGAGAATATACTTAGTACAGTTTACCAGCAGGGTATACGACAACACCTATAATGTGTCTACTTCATGGTGTCAAGCATAAAATACTACATTACATGAGCTAGATAAGGTGCAATTAGGATCATCATATTTAACAACAGATTCAGATGCATGGCCACCTTGGCAATTTGAGATTCTCCTGCTATCTTTCAACCACAGATCCAGACATATGATCTAATTTAAAATGTCAATAAAACATAACTGTATTACGTAAACAAATTTAGGAGATAACATTATAGAAATTCTCTTCCACGTGACGTTTTGTGGAGAAACAATTACAAGGTATACGTTCTAGGACGTCTAAAACATAATGACAAATCTGAATGTTTTGTTTTGCATAAAATACATCTTGTGTAGCTATAAATCATGACTAACATAAAATACATCTTGTGTAGCTATAAATCATGACTAACATAAAATACATCTTGTGTAGCTATAAACCATGAATAACATAAAATAAATCTTGTGTAGCTATAAATCATGACTAACATAAAATACATCTTGTGTAGCTATAAACCATGAATAACATAAAATACATCTTGTGTAGCTATAAATCATGACTAACATAAAATACATCTTGTGTAGCTATAAATCACGACTAACAAAATACATCTTGTGTAGCTATAAACCATGAATAACATAAAATACATCTTGTGTAGCTATAAATCATGACTAACATAAAATACATCTTGTGTAGCTATAAATCATGACTAACATAAAATACATCTTGTGTAGTTATAAATCATGATTAACATTCGCGTCCTTGAAATGGGGTGGGCGGAGGATGGTTTTAAAACACTCCACCGTTAGGAATCAGAATATGAGTTTAGCCATAGATTATGGAACTTAGCCAAGAGGTTGGTAGCTCCACTCTTTTAAATATTTTTTTCCGCTTGAAGTACGCTGGGCAGCGTAGCGGAGTGGTTAGCTCAATAGCTTCACATATGAGTGATCCTGAATTCATTCCCCGTTGGGGAATGTTTTCCATATCGCAACGGGTCGACCCAGCCGTAATTGAGTACCGGATTCATCCGGGAAGTAAAGACTTCGAGAGAGATGAGATGACTACCGCCCTCATATAGCAAAGCAACTTAAATGTGAGATCACTAACATCTCACACCCCTACGTCATTAATATATGCTATGGGTTAACTTTACATAGAAATCTAGTGAAAATAGATGGGGGTCGGGGGTTGAAATAAAAACGAACAAATGACTTTATTTTTCTAAGTAACCCCTCCCCTTGCTGATGATGTACATATGACCCAGAACTGTTTCACATAATACAACTTACTAGATTTAACACACTTCTGCTTGACAGTTTCTAGCTCTTCTTTTCTGCGAGCAGACAGGATCAGTTTACATCCAGCCGCAGCCAAGCAGTAAGCGATGTATTCACCAATACCACTTGATGCTCCTGTGATCCAAACTACTTTTCCTGCCAGACTCTCTGAAATAAATGTCTCAACAATCAACATTAGGTAACTTTACATATGTCAAGTTAATGTCATATAAGAGGGTTGCCAGTAGAAATTGATTATAGTCAAATTTCACGTAAAATATGGCCACACTCCTAATTTTTAACTAATTTACAAATTGAACAAAATATTTTAAAAATGACTAAGACATCAATTTTATTTCGTCACATTTGAAATTTGTAAAATGTATGACATAGGGGAAAAATGGCAAAATTCGTGCAACTCTGACATATCTGTCATTTTACATGTAAGGTTTTTCCTTACATAGTTATCTTTTCAGATCGCAACGGCTGCCCTGTTGACCCATTCTTAATTGAATACTGGATTGTTCTGGAAAGTAAAGACTGAGAGACGGAGATATCTACATGCCTCATATAGCAGAATGTGAAATCGCTAACATCTCACACCTCTACAGCGTTAATAAACGATATGGTTAACTTTACTTAACCTTTTCAGCCTTATTTGATAGTGTATCATTATCAAACTCATGACCCTTTAGGGTTGTCGGGGGTGCCACTCCAGTGTGGTATAAACATCACCACAAACATTCTGCCATGCTTATCTGCTCTCAGTACTTTGTATGAAGTGTGAACATATTGTTGATTTTGTCCATGTCGCTTTACCATTTTCTTTAGATCTAGGTTAGTGCATGCTTGTGCCCATTTGTCATATTTGGCCTTCTTCACTGTCAGTTTTACTTTATCGTATATTTTTTTGTAAAGAACAATTGTGATTATGTGATCTCAAGAGCTTCTCTTGCTTTCTTTTATTTCAAAAATATCAGCTTGCACTTCATTATTGTGCAATGGTTTTTAAAATCTACTGCTTCTTGAAATGCTTTGTGATGCTACATTGAGGATAGCTTTTGTCACCTCAGTAGTACATTTTTTTCTACATCATTACTATTGATGTTATCATTAGTAGGTGTCATGTCGGCTGGAGTAGGCGATCATGGCTCTTCACAGCTCCCTATCTCCAGCATTATGTATCAAGATGGTTGTTGTTTCACTGCCGTGCCATGTTGTCAAAATGTCTAATATTTTCTCACGTTGTCGCCCTCTGTCTCTGCTACCTTTAATCTTGCCTGTTGTGACTATGTTCTCCAAACTTCCCTGTCTCATGAAGTGACAAAATAATTAAGATTGTCTTTTTCTTATATTATTGAGTAAAGTCCGTTTCACATTTGACTCTTTCAACATTCACACATTAGTTTTTCTGGCAGTATTCTCAGCATTCTTCTGTAGAATCACATCTCTATTGCCTCTAATTTCCCACTTTCCTGTTTATTTATTGTCCAAGACTCACATCCATATGTTAGTATAGGAGATGTATAGTACTGAAGAACTCTCTTTCTCACCTCTAATGACAAGGTCATATTACACAATATATTTTTCATAATGTTGTTTTTGCCTACCTATTCTACTTATTTCTGTTGAAGTTCTTCCATCTTTTGTAATCGTTGTACCTAAATATTGAATGTTTGATTTTATATAAATGGTTGATGTTATAAATTATGAAATCTGGTATTATTTTAGAATAGTTTCCAATCTGCCTTGCCACATTTCCAGCGAGTTTTCTATTTGAAATATGCTTTGTTGTGTGCATTTAAGGTGGTGCGGTATAGTGTATGGCAAATAATTATTTAAAATTTAATTTTATAGATATATATTCACCTGGTTGCTTTCCAAACTTGGTTTTAAACATGAGCAGTAGATCTCCATCAGACCTGGCAAGAGCCACCAAGAACACCAAGCTAACAATAAATGCCGCTATAGCAGCTACAGTGAACGGACACATCTTCTACCTTGGAGAGAAGAAATAAAATATAACTTATTGAAACCACTTGAGAAAAAACATTTCATCTGTTCCTAGGCATATGCAAATTAAATCATGAGGTATAGGCATGCATGGTGGTAGATATACGATCATTTACTATCTATGCATCTGTGGCATAGTCCACATTGATCTTCAGTGGCATAATTAATTAACTTAGCAATAATAACAGTGATCTAGACAAGACCACATACACTTTTTCTGTATGGGAGGGGGAGGGCGGTTTATCTAAAGAAAAAAGGTAATTTTCTCCTATTTAGCGTTACGTATTTTATCATTCAGCCTATTTAACATCACAGAGAATATATTTAAACATAGGCCCTATATAAGAAATGCCAGGGCTCAAGACCCGTGGGAAAATAATAAACAACATGAGATATGCAGATGAAGCGTGAAATGGAGTAAGGATGTTTTGCTAATAACATGAAACATACATAGGCTCCAACAAATTTATGTTTCGTCCGATAGGCCTTATCAAGGATGATATCCGATCAAGGATAACATACATGTATACATAAAAAACGACAAGTAGGGACGTCACAACTTAATTTCACGTTATGTCACGTTTCATCCAGTTAATTGATAACTTTCACCCGGCCATCAAGTTCACATCTGAGATCTCCACCTCCAATGTAAACTTCCTGGACATATCCATCACTATCCAACTTTCCCGTCTCAGAACGTCGGTAGACTACAAACCTACTGATATCCATAATTTTCTTTTATATACGTCATCTCATCCTTCTGCCTGTCACGATTCCCTTCCATTCTCTCAACTTCTTCGTCTCCGGCGTCTGTTCATTGGTGAGGAGGACTTTCTCGAGAATGCCCACGGTTAGTTGATTGCTTGGTTTCTGATCCAGCTGTCCATGGGCTCATGCCCTTTGACCCAATGCCATTGTGTGAAATATGCATGTGTTAATGAGCTGATGTTTTGTTCCATAGAAAACCCAGGAGATGATGGTCTTCTTCCGCTGTCATTTATACACTTACAGGTTTCTTCAGTCTGCCCTGTTTCGGGTGTGCAGACTTTTCCTCCAGGATACCTTCTCGAACACTCGGAGATCTTCTCCCTCTGACAGAGTCAAGCTTGTTCTCACTTTCCATCCACATAACGATTCTGTTCGTCATGCTCTACTCCGAAACCTTCCCCTTCTCCGGTCGGACTTTGAGACGCGTGAATTGTTCTGCGGCTGGCTTTTGATTGTGTACAGAAAGGACAATAACCGTCAGGGATCTAATGGTCCTGAGTCATCTTTGACGTCCACTATCATTCTGGCAGTATCCGTTGCGAACGCCCTAGATGCTACACCTGTCCGTATGTTATCCAGACCCGGTCCGTCACATTTCCCAAGGCCACCTTCACCATCGAAGAGAGTTTCTCGTGTGTGTCCCGTAACGCCATCTATGCCATTATCTGCAAGCGCTACACCATGACGTACATATGTGAGGCTGGTAGGAGGCTTTCTGACCGATTTTTCGAGCACCTACACAGCAGCAAATATCCTGTCGACATCCAATGGCACAGGACATCGGAACACCCAAATATTTAGGTGTCGACCATCACAGCGTGCTTCTCCGACGACCGGACCCGTCTCGCGCTTGAGAGCTGCTACATATACACTTGTGACACTCTGTAGCATTTTGGAATTAATGAGCGTTTGACATACGTATGACATCGAGTTGTTCCGTCATTTCTCTATTTGTCTCGTTTTCACATTTATTTAGGTTTGTTTTTGTATATTTCATATTTCTGTACATTTCCTGTTTGTGTCACCTCTGATCTAATTTATATGCTTCCGGCCATTTTGCTAACATATGTGAACGCAAGTTGTGTCGTCCCTACTTAGTTGTGTCGCCGTTTTTTATGTATACGTGTATGTTATCGTTGATAAAGACCTTTTGGCGAAAGTTAAAGAATGATCGCTGACAAAGAAGTATTAATCCCGAGGGATGTCTGAAATAAATTTGTAAACAAGATGTTACATTCCCAGATCAGACCAGCAACATCTGTTGCAACACATACAAATGGTACTTGTACACAATATTTATCGGTTATCGTCATCTACTTTACACAGTTCATTGAAGCATTTGGCGGTGTCATGTAACCGGATAACTGACTGAATAACTATGAAAGAAGAATGAATCTACTTAAATTACGTTACCTGCTCTAGTTGAGTTCATTCATTCATTTTCCTTTTGCGCAGAAGTTAGCGCATAGGGCAGAGGTCAGATCTCTCCAATTCTGTCTGTTCAAAGCTATTCTGTGCAGTTCTTGAATAGTATGAATATTGGTTGTTTTACTTTCTCTAAGTATTGTTCTTCTGAGTGTTTCTTTTGGTCTACCCCTTGCTCTTTTGCCTGTAGGTATCCATTCAACAGATTGGTGGTGTATTCTGTTGGTGTCTGCGCGTAGGACATGCCCGATGTAGGACCAACTGTGTTTTCTGATAACATCTGTGATGAAATTTGAATAAAAAAGAATTCGAATGAACTGACTTCTGTTACACAAATCGGTCTGGACTTTACGATGTTAGTTGATTAATCCAACGATCGACGGAATGACCCAGACTTGATTCTAGTTGAGCAATTAGCAGCATTTGTTTATTACTCCTTTGTTTATTAATTACAGAATTTAACTTACAGCACTTGTGAGTCCAGAATTTAGAATTGACTTTTACCGTGTACTGAGAACATTTCTTAATAAGCTATACTTATTATCCGACTAGTGATAGATAAATATATAGGTCCAAAAAAGTATATATATCTACAGCAAGGCCTTTGACAGAGTCCAACATGAAAAATTAAGCAAATGTCTTCAAGAAATAGGCAAAGATGGAAAAGACATTAGACTTATAAGAAATATATATTGGGAACAGACTGTATCGATAAGGTGTGAAAACAGCTACTCACCATACATAGAAATAAGAAGAGGGATAATTAGGCATGTTCGCAGTGCTTAGGCCTTTACAGCTCAGTGCGCAGGTAAAACGATCAAGGAGGAAAGTGGTGCCTTTGCGGTCACTACGAGTAGTATGACCATGGAGACTGGCGGTGACCAAGCCATTTGAGTGGCTACGCACACAGAAAGTAACGCAGGTCTGCATCTTGAGTGACTCTATGAGTATGATTAAGAAGGTACAAGTTGGTCTCGTTCGCGAACAGTGGATTGAGGCCTTGAGAAATGCGAGCTTGAAAGCGGTTACATTTATTTTCGTGCCGAGTCATGTGGGCGTTCGAGGCAATGAAAGAGCGGATCAACTGGCATCGTGTGCGATTGTGGCAAAGGGCGATGGGGCAATGGATCGCGCTGAGCGTTTTGAACTCCTTAAGAGATATAACACGCGAGAGTGAGACTAATGTGGATGATGATTCCTTTTCAATGGCTAGGATTAAAGATCAGGGATTGAGATGCGGTGTTGCTAGAGGTGAACATTTTGGAGGGCGCAGAAGAATGATGGTCAACCAGCATAGGACCGGTACTGTCAGCAGAGGTGTGATGGCGGATACACTCAAGGAGAGATCGGAGCAACTATGGATGTGTCCAGTTTGCAGTGATGATGATCCGACGACTAACTAACTAAGAAGAGGGATAAGACTTCCCTACTCCCTGTAACTCCCAACGGGAAAAATACAGTATGACAGTTTTTTTAATATGACTGAAACAATTTTACGCCATTTCTTTTAAAACCATACGTTCCTACTGGTAACTTTTATGACAGAACATCCCATTAGAAGTTCTGCAGCAATATTGTCCAATCCCTGTGCTTTACAATGCCCCAGTAGCTTCTTCAACTTATTTCTTGGTTATTTCAACATTCGCTATCTGTTATGAAACAATGTGTCATTTAGTATTGCATGGACAGTATTCACTTCAGAGCTGTGTATTTTACTACAATACGTTATTCACCTCGTTTAATATATCTGTCGCCTGTGTGCTGCCGGGGTCCGAAATAACACAATAGCAAAGTATGTATTCACGTCATGTATGAAGCGACTAAGAAAGTTTTGGGGTGGAGTTAGTCGTTCCATCCCATAGAGGGTCAAACTGATCCTGAAACCACACTGAAGTCGGATGTGTCATATCAAACGGCGCATATATCGCAGGGAATCTGCAATCACCTTGACACAGCGCATTATATTATTTGGACTGCATCCTACTATTCTGCATGAGCTTGAAAACTAACACATATTAATGATAATTGTTTTGTTATTTCATTAAGAGCTGCTTCATTACTATCTTCTATAATGAATAGCTGGAATTTTTGTGGCCGTTATAACACCCTAGTTTTAGTGATAGTTCGTCTTGTCTAAGTGGAACGCTCTAAAAACTGTGCTTTACGTAAGTACAATTGCTGTCCGGCACTGTGGCGGGGTGATACAGGACCGCATTGACGGCCAAGGTAACGATTTCGATCCCCGCCACGGGCAATTGTGCAACCGGATCGTTCAGAAAGCACTGGGAAACTACTGAACGTATTTATATTGCCTAGAAAATTACTACAGCCAAAAATGTTGGGTTGATAGCCACGTCCTGAATAGGATATGCTACAATTTCTGTTACGTTTCACGCAGTATTACCTTATATTGATTAACAAATTAACAGGATATTGTGCATAGAATGGAATTCTTTGGGTCACTGTTTACAGCTTGACTGTGATATCTACTTCTTTCATCCTGATAAATTCGACTTTGACCCAACAATGCCTTTTGTATCACTTTGACCTTATATGGGACGGCACAGCCAACTCCAACGCATATCCCCCTTATTCGCCTATTACGACAGGCATGGAAGGCACATAGTGCTGTATTCTTTGCTCCCTTTTCGATCAAGCAACACACACGTGATATTGATCAGCAATTTAGTTCTCTTTAGCCGTGTGCCATTTTTTCCTCATGTCTTTATTTAGCTATATTGCCATGCAACGGCAGAATTTCGTTTCATGGCCGCTGTTCATTTATCTTCGGTCGTTGCATAAATTTCAGATATCGATCAGTTACCCAAAGAAAATGTCACTGCCATTTTTCTAACTAGGTATGTTTCATTTGACGACGACGAATGCATCACGTCGCATTCTTTTCCCAAAGATTAGTTATACTGTGGTCTTTGGTTTGTCCTGATAAAGGCTTTTTAGTCGAAACGTCGTCTGTCTCTGTATCTCGTTGTTAGGTTGTTTTATGTTTTATTTTGGTAACACATCTACCTATTTTTGTTTATCTTGACAGAAGAAGTAGGCAACACATCCTTCAATACGCTGGCCTTCTTCAGAAAGTATACAAGACCTCTGCTGCACAGAAAACATTAGCACTTCACTCGTTACGTTATTGATTATTGTCTAGGTTTCCGTTGGTCAATATGTACTACATACTTAGAATTGCCTTGGCTATTTTGGGTATGCGACTCCAAGTATATAAATAGTGACCAACGGAAAGTTTGACCATAATAATAATAAATATGTAACGAATGAAAGCCTAATTAATTATCTGCAGAGATTTTATATTGCAGATGATCATGTGTTTCGGTAGGGCGGAAAGGACGCAATATTGTTGGTGTATAAGCCTATTATTTAGTTATTTTACGACAATGGGAGTTCTCATGGAAAAAAAGAGAAGCAAGGAGTGTTGCAACAAAGTACATAACACTAACAATATCAACAAAAACAGACAACGTTTCGACTAAAAAGTCTTCATTATGACAACACAAAAAATGAATATTACAAAAAGAGAATCATAGTGTAAGAGAGTAGTAAAACAAATAATAGAGGATAGAAGAGACGGAAAAAGAAAAAAACGGAAGATAAATACAAGAAAAAAAAGAGGAAAAGCAAAAGAACGAATACAATGAAATAAAAGTTTAAGAAAAATCTACTTATCTGAAATGCGTTGTATAATGGAGGATGGTAGGTATGAGTGTTGAACTCTACAACAACCCCCGAATATACGGGCTTGACTTGCACATGGGTCCTCCTAGTTTATATTTCGCCTCCATCATGGAAGCGGCTTTACTGTAACAGTATCAATATGTAAATATACTCAGACTCACAGGGGAAAGATGCCAGATTGAAATATCAACACTAAAGCGATCTCTGAAATCGATCTAACAAATGAATCTACAATGCCAGGGTCGTAGATGCGTTTCCCTTAAGGTGGGTTTGTCTAATTAAAGATGAAAAAGGCGATTCTTACGTTTTCGTATAACTATTCTTCTTTATGAAGAAACATTTGGGGTGGAGGTGGAGGTGAATTGTTTTTTGGCCCATTTTTTTATACTAAGTTTCTAGTACTAACATTCATGTTCTGGTTTGTTAAGAGGGGAGTTGAACCCCCACCTAGTCTATGGCCTTGCGCGATATAAGTCCTACAGGGCTACTAACATCTCGTTATCACGATAGCAATATATACTGAAATTATATAAACCTTAGTTAGTCGAAAAATCATCCCTAATGCACATTGAACCATACGTGCTTTGATCTTGTCCTAAGATATCCTTCCGCATGTAGTGACTGACTACACATACTCTGTTTAGTGGTCCTGGGTTCATACCCCAGTTGAGGCTGAAATGTTTTTCAGATCGCAACGGCTCCCGGGTCGACCCAGCCTTAAATGGGTACCGGATAAATCCGGGAAGTAAAGACTGCGAGGGAGAGGAGATGGCTACCGCCCTCATTTGCAGAGCCTATGAAATGTGAGATCGCTAACATTTCACACCCCTACGGCATTAATAAATGCTATGGGTTACTTTACTTATCTCTGTTTTAGTTTACGAGTCTGCTCTGATTACCTGTATGTTCTTGTTTAGCAACACCCGTCTTTACGTGATATTCATATAGTCTGTTAACGCCCGTAAATAGGGGAGGGGGTTTGGGTTATTCAATTCTTGCGTGAACTTAAGCACTAGGAACTTAATGAAACGGTCGATAAAAACCCCCCACCCGTAGCGATTTTTCACAAAAAGGTCATATTTTCCGCCAAATGGTGAAATGTATACACGAAAACGGACGAATGCAATTTTAAAACCCCCCTCCTTACAGTAATCATATCTACGGCACTGAGTCTGCTCCAGGTTGCAGATTAATAATTTTTTGCGTAGGTCACTCATCCTATCTCCCTAAGAACATTTAGGACGCCCAATGGGCCTATGCATGTCTAGTACCGTGATCGCCGTACCAGCAAGCTGTCTGCGAGCTCATTTTCTCGGACACCGTCATGCCCAGGAACAAATACGTAGTTAATTATTTTCAAATTAGGATTCTTCACAGACCCCAACCATCATTTGCATTCCCAGAAATTGTCAAACTTTCTTAGTATGCTTATTGAATCGTCGACAAAGCATACATGAGTGTATATTTCAGATTCCAACCAAGCCGTTGCCCTGGTTACTGGCATAATCTTCATGGTCACGCTACTTGTGGTGGTACGCAGAAGCACCGCTGTCTTTCCTCAGATTTCTCTTTCCAACCTGTTCCGTCAACGCCCATGACCCGAATACATTTCGAACAAATAAACCGTCCGCATAAATTACTATATCTACCTCGAATGAATTATTATATCATCGTGATCGGTCGAGAGTATGTCCTTGTGGAAAATGTGGCACCTGGTTCGGAATGGTCAAGTGTGCCCGTGAATTATCAGACATCCTCCTGAATCATAATAACTCTCAATTGATAATGCAAAGAGTGGTGCCCTAATGCAATGGAGTCTGACGTGCAGGCATTGATCAGTGAGAATCCTGGGGTGATGGAGGACGACCTAATCCAGTTTTCTGGACGAATAAGGAGTAGCGAACAAACTGGCGATGTTGCCCATCAGGACGGGTGGGATATCAGGTGGCATTGATATTTTCACTGAAATACCTCATACAGCTCGTGACGGGCAGCATCAATGAGAATGAGCCACTATAAGCTCAAGCAAACAGCTGGGGTCTTTTTCCTAAGCCTGGCGAGACCTCAGGGTCGGGTGGGGCCCTTTAGATATGGGAACATAGGAAATAACTTTCTAACTGCACAAGGAGGAGAAGTCAGCAAAACCCCCACTTAAAAAACAAACATCTTCCATCCAACTGCTCTGGGTAGGTAGGGCTCAAGCGTCCAGAAAGACAGGCCACCTTGGAGATGGAAAGCTCTACACCAAGCGTGGGCAGATAGTATTCATGTGCCCGGGAGGCCAGACAGTCTAAGGAAAGTAAACATAAAACTAGTTGGCTGAAATCAGATGTACTTGACTTCTGGACATGGCGCTCTGCCTGAGGAGTCCCACCGGGCCTGTTGCCTCGAATGGACTCATCCCAAGCTACTAATCGTCAACCTGGCCCATTTTGGAAAACCAGAAGATGGGAACAGTGGAAAAATATGACTGGTCAAACCACACGACAAACAAGAGGAATAAATATACTGCACTGGAATGCAGAAGGCATTTGCCACAAAAAGCAGGCACTAACGGTTAGACTAGACAACGACAAGATAGATGTAATCTGCATACAAGAAACCCATCGTAACCGACATCACAGATTCTCTATCTGGGCCTACCAAACATTCAGACAGGACAGAGATGAGTTTAAGGGAGGGGTAATTACACTTACACGCAACACCATACCAGCAAAGCAGATACAAATTATTACAAATAAGCACAGTAGGAGAATCAGAGATTATAGGAACTGATGTGCACATAGACAGCCAACACATCAGAATTTATAACTTATATAGCCCATATACAGGAATGTTTACAGGAAGAGCCCTAAAATTAAAATCGATCGATATTACAGACATTGTAGTGCGCGACTTCAACCGTCACTCTGAAAGGTGGGGTTACCAGCAAACTGACCCAAGGAGAAGATGTGGAAGAGTGGGACATTGATAACAACATATTCTTTGAAAATGCACAGGGAGATCCCCAAACATTCTACTCAAGGAGGTGGAAATCAACATCAACCCCAGATTTAGCGTTTGCCACTGGCGAGTGATCTCATAAAATAGTAAGCTAGGTCATAGTGATCGCAAACCAATCAAACTCACTATCAATCTCAACTTAGACTTATATAAAACACAGGTTTATATATCGCTTCAATAAGACACGCCAGACTATAGCTAAAACTAGTAGGTAATGGTGCGCACACAAGAAATCATACAAATTCATGCATTCATTCATTTTCCGCTGAAAATAAATTTTCGCTGAAGTTAATGCATAGGGCAGAGGTCAGATCTCTCCAATTCTGTCTGTTCAAAGCTATTCTGTGCAGTTCTTGAATAGTTCAAGAACTGCACAGTTCATTCCAATTCTTTTTTCATACAAATTACAATACACAAATTATATTCAACGTATCAACCAAAAGGTCTTTATCAAGACACAAACAAAACATCACACGACGACGAATGGAAAAATGATCACAACATCCAACGAAAATATAGAAATGAGATGCCGGAAGGTCAGAAAGTACATGATGTAATAGAAATGCTTCCAAAGGTTGGAAATGGTAAATCGACTTATTTAAATATTCTAGGAAAGTAATGTACAATAAATGTATGGTGTCCAAGAACTATTTTTCATTCAAATCACTCTCATCTTTAAGTTAAGAAATAATTGATGTCATTTTGAGTGTTTTGAAATTTGAAATTTTTCTTTTCATTATTTTATGTCTTAACACTTCTAGTACTTCTGCCACTTCAGTTGCCAAAATAGTATTTCCTTCTATTGTCCTTACTATTGCTAAGAATAGTTTCAACTGACTTTGGAGGAAATGGAGCCAAAGTAATAAATTCCGATAATAAAAAAATGCTTTAATTAAGTAGTGTAGGGCATTTATCATGTGGCAGAAAATAGGACTTGAGTTCATCATACATATCAATAACCCTACTCACAGCTGGCAGTAATGATAACCATCTAGTTTTCACACTTCCAAGAACACGTTTGTATTCTATTTCTTCAAATTCACAGACATTCTTCAATTCCTCTACTCTCACCGAGTAAATATTAAAATGCTGAAAAAATGTGTTCACAATTGTTTCACAGTTCACTGGCAACATATCAACACTTGTCTGAATACCATTGTGTTCACAAATGTGAGCAGCACAAACAATACCATGAATATTGTTGTTTTTTTCGAAGATTTTATTGAGTCTTGCAAGTACATTGTTGGAATCCACTCTTTTGTATCCACCGAAGTTGGTGTTACAATTACTGCATTTTCTGTCAATTGATGTTTCTGCAAAATGGTCAAGATGAGATCTGCGAGCAGTTCCGCTGTTTCCTCAGTTATGTTTTGAAACTCAATCACCTTGATTCGAATGTTTTTATCCGGAATAAAGTACCTAACTAGGACCGATATCAACTTCATATCCCTATGGTTTGATGTGTCAAACATAACTGAAATGTATTTAGCTTCTTTCAATTCTATGCCTATTTCCCGCATTGCAAAAGGTGCTAGGACATTTACTAGAATCGACTTGCACTCCGTTTGCCCACATGTAAATTCTTTTCAAATAAATTTCTAAGTATTGCGGACATCCAATCCATTGATCTAATGGAAAGATTATGTTTCACTGCAGGAAATGCTAACAGAGCTTCTTGGGATGCTAGATTTTTACTTTCATCAGTTTACTACCATGTTTCATCTCTTGTAAAAAAGTGATGCAACACCTTGGCTTGAACTGCTAGCAGCGACTGCCATTTTGTGTTTTTGCATCTTCAAGTGCTGTTTTAAATTATAACGAGCTCCATTGTCAACGGAAAACACAGTATGACACACGGTACATTGTATCTTGCCAAGTGTGGCGTCTTCTTTCAAGAAGTGATGTTTCTACTGAAACTTCACTTTCTTTTCGGCATCATGCAGGAGACGTAACGCCTAAAACTGTATTGACTTCAGAAGAGAATTATGTAAATATCCTGTAAAGAATGGTAACTGTAGGGAAATATGTTTTATTTAACACAGAAAAAAAACTAAAAAACTGTCAATACTGCATTTTACCAGTTCAGGCGTTGCAGGGAGGGAATTGAATAGCTGTGCGATAAAGGCCGCATGCTCTTGCTGTCGCCACGTCATGTACAGGGTGAGTTTTAAAAAATTTACTAACACAGAGGGTAATCTCCCATTTTGTATACATATTCGATATGACATGAAATAAAATTGAAAAATGTTAAACGCTTAAAACTTTAAGAACTGCTGCGGTCATGTCACATTTATAAATAAGGGGACAAAACGAGACTGAAATGGGGGAAAGGACAATTTAGTTTCCCCTTTGAGTTTCATTAGGACAATAGCCCCAGAAAGGGGACAGTTCTAGAAAAAAAGAGGACGTCTGGTCACCCTATATTAGAAGGAATGGTTGCTATTGTAAGCTTAGAAGACTGTTTGTTAATTAACAAAGAACCGGAACTGTCAATTATCGTCATATAGTGGATATGATCAATGGGATAGTAGTACCTAGTACCTCTTTACGTGTCCGGAATGCAATGATGATGATACGACCCATTATATAAGAAAGGGGGAGGCAGGGTTGAACCTCCTTTTTATGAAAATGAAAAATTACTTTTAGTAAAAGGAACTTAATCTAAATGTGGGCAAGCATTTCAAATCATCGATTATTTTTCATCAAATCATCGATTATTTTTCAAAAATATAATATAAAATCTAATGAGAAAGAGGGAATTGCACACGAAAATTGGTGACGAATATTATTTTTTAAAACCCCCAACCCACCCTTACCGAAGACTGCGTCTATACGGCGCTGTATTCGACGACTAACCGATCAAGGTCGTGGTGGCTGGATTACGTTAGTTCTTTCATAGCCACGTGATTAAAAACTCTGATATAACCAAATGTGACTAACGTCCTCGATTGAAAGAATCGTACTTTTCATTATAAGAGGTACATTCTATTTGCCCAAGAGATACATTATTATCCATCTTGATTTGAATTTCTGCTTCCACCACCAAGGATTCAGTATCCGACACGCTTTGTCAAGACTAATGTGCACTAAAAGTGCATTACATAGTTCTGATGATACTTTTTCCAATTCTGCTTCAGGATGTATGTTTTCCAAGTTTTTACTATGCATGTTACGTCTGTCTTCCTTTATTCCCCTAATTTCTCATTGCAAAGGAAGATTTATGTCAGCACTAAATGTTATGTTCCTCCAGGGCCATAGGCGGCGCATAGGGCAGAAACCATAGCCTTCCATTTCTGTCTTTGTGTTGCCAGGTCTTTCAATTGTTGCGTGTTGTTTAGACTAAATGTAAGGACTCCAATAACTCGAAGGATATGAGCCCACGTAAAGTTAAACGACAATGTATATTTAAAAAAGGCGTAGAGTAATTAATGAATCGAGTATCCACGGGGATACAATTAGTGCGAGGATGAGAATTACATTCCCGTTTAAAAAAAAATTGAAATGACTATAAGAAAAGTTTGGTCATAGTGACCGCGTTGTGTGTCAATATTTGTGCAGTTATCTCGCTTCATAAACCGGAAGCTGTTGCATCCAGTCGAAGTGAAAGAGAAAATGATTCTAAGTGAAGAAAACTGTTGATGACTCATACATTTGTTCTGCTGCATCTGATTACTGGTGGCAGAATGATTAAAACAGGTACAGTGCATTTTTGCAGTATATATTTTACGCCTGCTAATATTAGCTCAATACTTATAAATATGCGTTCAGAATTGTTAGTAACTGTTGAAATTAAATTTGTTTTAAGGTCATCAGAGACTAATCAAGTGCCGTCTTCTCTTCAACATCGAAATGTATTGTTTCTGACGTATCTGACTATCTCTGATCTCAGTCAGCAATTATCATCATAGAATGACAAATTACTAGTTTTTATTAGGGCATACAATATATCACAATAGTTCTCTTTCGCATATCTTCAATTTCTTTCAGTTTTCATTGTTCATCCGATGCTGTTCACCACAGAACTGAGAAAAGTATTTAGTATTTAAAAATTCTTCGAAATTAGATCATATATATTGACAATTTGATATTCTGTCATAAAAATCATCATCATAGTGGTGGGTGGTGCTCAAGTGTTCTGTTTGAAAATAGTTGATTGTTGTTTGTATTAGGCATAGAGAATAATTTCAATGATTAATAATTCTTATTTAAAATGAATGGGATTTTAACAACACTCATTACACTGGTATTGGTATTATATTCGTGGCTACTTTTAATTTTTTTTGGGAAACTCATAACAGTAGCTTAGCTTTATTGTTGTGTGAGTGTGCAATATTAGAGGGAATAGAGATTTGTTTCTACAGAAGAATGCTGACAATACCATGGACTGCCAGAAAAACTAATGTGGAGGTGTTGAAAGAGTTAAATGTGAAACAGACCTTAATCAATAATGTAAGAAAAAGACAATCTTCATTTTTTGGCCACTTCATGAGACATGGAGATTTGGAGAACATAGTCGCAACAGGCAAGATTGAAGGCAACAGAGGCAGAGGGCGACAACTCAAGAAAATATTAAACAGTTTGACAACCTGGCACGGCAGGGAAACAATAATCACCTTGATACATAATGCTGAAGAGATGATGATGAGTGTGCAATAAATATCATAGGTCCTATGACACTTTTTTTTACCTTTACCCTGAAACCTAACTTAAATTCAAACTGCTTTCATAAAATAATTTCATATCCTACCATGGCTATACAGTAGAATATTAATTACTTGCCCTAGCACAAGGTTCTTAACCTGTTATATGTGACTTAATCTGATTGTCTTCACCAGTGATACAGAGTATTTATTGTTTGTTTGTTTTTCGTTAGCTCCATTGTAACCGTCACGGATATCCGTGCGATTTCCGGCGGGAGCGTGATTACGTTGTATTATAGAGTATTTATGATGTGACATATTTAGTCCATGTTTATTAGACCCTATTTAATTAGACCTTTAATTTTAATTTATTGGTTAAATATAGGAAGGACAATGTGTATAAAAGTTTATGCGCTGAATAAGGAGCAATAAATAGTTACCTACCACGCATGTCACAGAAATTCATAAAAAGACTAAGGATGATTTGTGGGTGGAATTGGCTTGTGTTAGCTCAGAGGGTCATATTAGTTCAGAATCCATGCTGAAATTGAATGTGTCAGATTAAAAGACACAGATATCATAGCAAAGCTATAAACTATGATATAGGGTTAGGGACAGTGCATTCTGTTCTCCAGACTACATCCTAATAATCTGCAGGAGTTTCAGAGTGAACACGTAGGAAGAAGAGATCTGAAAGTGTAAAAGATTTAGTGTCCATGCTGTGTTAATATTATGTTTGCTGTTCACTTACCACTTATCAGTTAGTAGTCATTGTGATGTCATACCTTTATCATTTCAGAATTAATGTTCAATCTATATTTAGTTCTAGTTGTTTATATTGATTCTTTCTTGTTTGCTCCAGTAGAAGCATGGGTCACAACTGTGTAAGGACTAATCAGTAAGCTTGTTTCAATGATTTAAATATAGTTTTAGTAGTTATTTCTGCTGCATTTTATTTTGCATAAAAAGGTTACAATGTATGATAGGACTACAGTCCGTATCCAGCCCACAAATCCACATACTCCATACAAGTGCTATTTCTGAAGCTATACTCTGTTCACTTTAAGAATGAAATGGATCAAAACACATCTCAACAGCTGGATTTTAACCTTTAGCAAGCCAGATTAAAAAATACGAAACGTCTCCCTGCCACCGGATTCTTTTTTGAAAATTTGCATTATTGATGGTGACTGTTTTGAAAATGTGATAATTTTTTGGTTGTTAGAGATATTTAAATAATATTTGCACATATAAATAAAGAATTGAATTATGCATATATTGGTGTAATTTATGTACGTGTGTGTGATACCAGACGTATGAGAAAGTGGTAAAGACGTTTTTCACAAAAAACATATATTTTATAACAAATAAAGAGGGAAAAAATAAGAAAAAAATATAACTTACCTTACATATCGAATTCCTTGGCAACACTAAACTAAATCACGCAAATCTGTTGTATTTATGTTCTGTCACTGCGAAATTATCAAAATATAGCCGGGGAAACTGTATAAAACATGTAGATTTGCAGTAAAATCGTTCTTTGAGCTTAGGCCTAGAGTTATTTTTTCTGCCACTTCAAAATATTCGATATCAAACGTACAAGTCCCCAAACCAGCACGTCATTCTGTATATTCACTGCTGTGAAACTAAATAACCTAATAATCCATGATTCAAGCCACGATTCAATGTTATTTTATTCGAAATACGATGAAATAAAGGTCTGTAAAACCGATCCATCATCATGGCATCGTACCGGTGTACAGATGTGGTCAGATTAATTGCTCTTAAACTTTTACGAATAGCTAGCCATTCTCAAAAACGATATGTCGGAAGTGGGGGATGTACCGGCTTCGATTGCGCATGTCCCCAGCTATGTGCACGGACTGTGGTACGTGTAAATCTCACGATATTTTCGTTGGGTGGGCCGGACCGCCAAAAGCGCGCGCGGCCATTTTGTTTCTCGGCGGCTGCGATTGATATAGGCTCGGTGAAGGTTAAACAGCTGTTGACATGTAAAAAACAATATTATTTAAAAGCAATTAAAAACAATATTTAAACATTTAAAAAAACATTTAAAAATTAATTTACGGACAATATTATTGGGCACTTAACAATCGATTAATGCGCTCTGCACCCAACAACCAATCAGAAGCACTGACTTACTTCATTCTTAGAGTGAACAGAGTATAGTCTGTGTTGCTTTAAACTTACACATTTTTATTCTCCTTTGCTTATTAGATTTATTTTGTGTACATGTTAATGTAAATCAGAACTAAGCACTTATTTTTGTGTGTGTGTAGTTGTTGAAGTGGTATAAAGTGCGATATGTCCATCAAGCACTCACACAGTGAGTTTAATAGCCGTCTCTAATATTCATTCCTTATTAATAAAATTAATTAAAATAAATACCTTATTGTGTGTATGCATTAGTAAACTGAGGCACTTTAGGAAAAAAACCAGCAAACCATTTCTCAGTATCAAACATTTGCCACATAACACACACCCCCTACCCGTCCTAGACTTTGAAGGCGCTGGATGATAATTTGGCATCACTACGGATCATATAGCCCTATTCCTAAACTGCAGACTCAATATTCTCAGAAAAGCTATTAAAAACTGGTAATTGAAGCTAATGGTTTAACTACCAGCACAATGCTGCTATGGATTGAGTGCTCATCAGCTGTTAGTTTTAGATAGTGGACATGGAACAATATGGATGTACGTAATAGTAACACACTTTTTCAGTTTCAATGATGTCTTTACAAGTAATTCATAATAAAGATCAAAACCATTGTCATCAAACTGTTCATAAATATTGGTCCTACAAAAAATAAAAAAATATTACATTCTAGGTTAGAGTGTTGCTGCCCTCCAGCTCTTGCCTCAAATCAGTATTCTCTGGCCAGGTCTGCTGTCTCTGCTCTTTGTATGTTTGGCAATCCTGAAGTATGTTTGTAGGAGTCTGGGTTCCGGATCCACATGGACATTTATCTTTGTATGATATCCTCAATTGGTAAAGGTGAATAAAAGAGTCTGCAGTGGCCTGTTCTAAGACGAAATAGTGTGGTCTGCTGATATCTTTAGAAGTGATATATTTCATCTTGCTGTTTGTCTGTCTTATTATATGTTTGCCCATGGACAATATAATTTCCTCCAGGGTTGCTGGATAACAATATAAAAGTTTTATAATACTTCTAAGACAGCCAGAAAAATGTCTTAACAAAAAGGAGCATTTCTCAAACTGTTTCACACTGGAAGGCTCTAGACCCAGTTCATCCTTACCGCAAATTCTGTGTGTGGAGGAATCAGTATGGAGAAACCCCTCCCCCCTCCAGAAAACAGTATAATAATGTAAAATTGATGATAACCCTCTTCCCTTTCATTGGTTTTTTTAATATTAAAAAAAGATAACAGCGAAGTGTTGAGTGTTTTTCTTAAATTATTTGTTTTTAGAAAACCCTTCCCATTAGCAATTGCACAATATGGCAATGCTTGCAGCTCTTTTGTTTAAATTTTATTATTGTTTTTTTTCTAAGACTTTTTACTTCATTAAAATACATGTACAATTTTAAAGGAATTTTCCACTTGTATTTTTTTTATTGTTCCTTTTGTAATAGATTTTTAGTACTAGATACATTGAAAAGCTGCTGTGGATGGCAAACCTATTTCCAAATCTTCATAAGTTTAGGTACTATTCAAGAATCAGTGGCCACTTATTTACCAGAAAAATCTTTTGTTTGGAAAGTTTGTTTCAGTAGAACTGATCAGTGCAGTTAGGGGCAACTAATAAGTGTTAGCATTAACATGACATTTATTATGTCCCTTTGTTAGTGCGAATCTCACTAATACCACTGGGAGGGGAGGCTACGTATCTTAGTGTTTTGGGAGGGGGGATTTACAGTTTGGGGTTGTTGATGTTTAGAATTTGGGAGGGGCCACTTTCAGTGTTGGGGTTAGGATATAGAACAGTGTAGCCGCTGTAACAGGGGCATATTATGGGTACAGACGATGTTGATGGGGACATATGGAGAGGGGCGTGGGTTGATGGGGGACTCCACAGGTGGCCAGTATCTGCTCATTTCCTCCACTATAGCATAGAAAGTATTGACATTGTTCTGAAGCTTAGATCGTCACCATGAACTCTGCTAGGTAGCTGTTTAAGTGATGCCGTGTTGTTACACTGTGTTTCTTATTTGCCACTTTGCACTTCCCCACATTCACTCCACTATTTGGATATGGGCCCTGGTTATTTGATCCACAAAGTTGTATCTGTGGTTCACTGTTAGGTGGCAGAAGCTTGCTCTCCTGATCTCTGTAGTTTTATATCCTTTCTAACAGTCGGAATATATCATTGAGCCAGGCTCAATATCGTCAACAATAGCTGTCATAAATTTGTAAACCCCTTACATACGGACATATTCTTAAGGATACGATGAAAAGGCACCATCATTTTGCAAAGATCCTCCTCTTCTTATCTTTCCAGGGAATAAAATCAGTCTGGAAGCTTATAATAAAGTATCTAGACACATTTTTTTTCTGGGAAACTAATAAGAAGAAGATCTCAGCAAATGGTGGCAACCCTCATCATATCCTTAAGGATGCCTCCACAGTTAAGGGGTTAATGTAGCAGAATTTATATCTTCCACTTGTAGCAAAAAAATGTCCTTTGTCATGACATAAGCCACCAAATACCCATTGTTGAAGCAACACTGCCAGAGTTTGCCTTACTTTCAGTAAATAGGCTATCGCCTACCTCGACGATCATTCCTTCATCTTCAATGCATCTTCGTAACAGCTGTAGATACAAACTTCATGCATAGATGCATTCCATTCAACAACTGTTGTATTGCTAATTTGTAGTACTCTCCTTGAGTTTATAACAAGCGTACATCGTCTTTATCAGTAGCTGGCAAACTCAGTAGACAGACATCGATTGCATTAGCTATTTTGTTTCATTAAAGAGTTGACTACACGAAAGATGCACACACGGTGTCTGCGCAAAACAAACATTAAAAAGTTGGATGAGATGCGCAAACGGTGTCTACGCATAACAGTAAAAGTTGTGGTCATGGCCACTGATTCTTGTATGGTACCTAAGTTTACTACTATTAAACTAATTATTAATCCACCTTTTGACTTATAATTACCCACAGCTTATGGAGAAGCCACTGTAGTATCTTTTTAAAAAAAAATGTCATTGTGTATACAGAAATATAATTTCTCCTTTTATAAATGGTACATCATAAGTTTCTTTTGTGCAACAAACTGCCAAGAAAAAAGTCAAATGACCCAAAGTTAATTCTCTGATGCCAGCTAAAATTTGTAAAAGCCAAAGACATGCAAACCCAGTGTTTAATAATAAGTATTATAAACAAGAGACCCCAATACCATATAAAATTTACTTCCAGCTCTGCAGAGTTGTTTCCCGATATATAAATGTCAGGAAAATGAATGGGCTAACAAATAAAAATACTTTTATTGCAAACCTGGGGATACTAGGTCCCAATGGGGAAAATCTGTAATTTTGCCTCTTATGGGTGAAAGAGTTTGAAAACAGCTAAAATTCGTAAGATCTAGGACTTTTCCTGTATGGTTAACATGCCTGCCATATGGATGAATTCTATTCAGGACATTTTGGGTAAAATTCCAGTATGATTGATTCACTAAATAAATATTTATACTACTTGTGATGAGTGTTTTACAATTTTCTGTATATTTAATTTCATTTTCAGAAATATACAGTTGTGAGGTCTGTGCAATTTGGCTTGTGGTGAACAAGCTACTTAACAACAAGTAGACATGTGGACAACAAACACAGATTTATGGAGTTTCATATTCAACTTTATTCTACCTTGTTCATTGTTGATCAATCAGAATATTATTTAGTAAAACTGGAAAGGAAATAACAATTAATATCACTACACTGAAAACATTCCATTATGTGTTCAGTTATTCTCATATTACTAACATTTTTACAGCACTTCCGGCAGCAATTCCAAATCATTCTGTAATGAAAACATTCTAGATGTCAATTTTCAGCTAGGCCGACTTGAGATGTCAGTATTTATGAAAAACAATTGTTAAGTATATTATTAGTTAACTAGTAAATTATAAAGAACATGACCAGTTAATCAAGAACATTGGTTAAAAAGTTGAGTAGCAATCCGTAACTCTTACAGTATTAGGTATCACTTGAAGTGGCTTTCCTTAATAGTCTTCTAGAAACAGCATGTAAAAAACATTGTTTTAGTCTACTTAAAAGAAGTTAAAATAGTGTTTCAATGACAATAGACTTCAGAAAAGCAGAATGGAGCGTATGATTCTTCAGCGTGAGGAGCATCAAGCTGAGCTGCTGGAAGAACTGAAGTCTATGTTTGAGGGAGGACTTCTGGTAGATGTTACAATGTGTATTCAAGAATGCCGCATCCGCTGTCATAGAGCTGTCCTAGCTGCAGCCAGCCCTTATTTCAGAGCCATGTTCACTTCTGACTTGCATGAATCCAGACAACAAGAGGTAGGCATATTTTAAATATAATGAGTCTTTCCCTTCAGATTTTTAGTGCGTTTAATAGGGTGTTGCTGTATAAATTATGAAGGGAATCTGATGAGAGTGAGTCATGATGTGTTAGAGCTTACAGTACTTATTGTTAGCAGTTATAAGCGATATGTTGAGTTCTCTTTAGAATTTATATTTTTAAAAATTAAAGATTGGTTGTTTGTGCAATAAAGTTTAAAAGACAATTCTTATGTTCAGCCAGACACAGACTGAAAGAGTGGATAAGACCTAGAATGAGGTAGAATCATACCTGGGTGTACTAGAGATATACCAGTATGAATCATGTGATTCTTACTAAACTTTCCAACTACAGAGCACTGAATACAGTTATGCAGAGCATGAGCCTACCTACAAATCACAGTTGGCAAGAGAACACCCATTGCATTCTGAAATTCAGAAAGTGGAAGGTAATAGACTAAAAAGAGGAAAGCCATGAATGCGGAAGACATCATACAAAGTGTGTGCATGTTGGAAGATGTGGCATCTAATGTGAAATTGATAAATAACCAAATTGTGATAGAATATCCGACATGGTGGAGAGTGCCGCACTCATGAACAAAAATAAGAAGTGATAATAATTATAATAATGTACTATTGTCACTGGTAACTAATTAGGCATTAGGTATGCTGATTATCCTCTTTGCACACTGGACATGTCCATAGGTGCTCAGATCTCTGCTTCAGTTAATCACTGGTAACTAATATAACTAACAAATAATAACATTCATAATAATGTCAATAAGAAATAAACAAAAACAAAGGAACAAGGATTTTTTCCATGTTATGATCCAACAGGGACTTTTTTTATCAAGAAACAAAAACAAACCAGAGATAAACACACAAAACTATTAATGCCAAGAAATGGTATCACAACTTATCTCATTGTAGCATTCCTCTTACTTTGTTCAATTTTTATCTGTAGTGCGTAAAGTTCAGATTGGCACCACTTTGCTTGTAACTGGACATGATCGTGCCATTGTTTTCTTTTCCATTGCAATGAGATGGAGTTGTGAGACCATCTCTTCACATTAATAGTTTTGTGTATTTATGTCTGGTTTATTTTTGTTTCTTGATAAAGGTCCCTGTTGGATCGTAACGTGGAAAAAGCCCTTGTTCCTTTGTTTTTAAAATAATTTCTTATTGCCACTAGTTTTATTATTTATTAGTTACCATGACAATAATACATTATCATAGTTGTAATTGTGAAAGAAATAAGTGTGTCCATTAATTACCAGACCTCCTTCCAAGTATAATAAATCTCAATAGACAGTGCAAATAATGGTACCCTACTATGGTGGAGTCTGAGGTGCAGGCATTGATCATTGAGAATTCTAGGGAAGGGGTCATGATTATATACATGGATGGTTGAGTTGTTAGGCATGTGTGTAGTGATTGAGTTTTTACAGTTTAGTTTATAGGGAAGACCATCAAAAAGGGGACATGATTATATACATGGATGGTTGAGTTGTTAGGCATGTGTGTTGTGCTTGAGTTTTTACAGCTTAGTTTGTAGGGAAGACCATCAAAAATGAGAGGGTGTATTTATTGTGAGTAAAAGCAACTTGATTATGGAGATTATAGCAGTGACAAGGGCCTTGAACTGGATGAACCTTGAACTCTATTTTTTTCTGCTTGTCAATGTATGTACCAAATAAAGAGATACCTAAATCATGCCAGTGAAAACTCCTGTCCTTGGAACTGTTTATCACAGTAATATGTTGCTCACCTTAGAAAAGAGGACAGTTTTACTTCATTGAAACAATGGTGACATTACATTTTATTAATTAATCTGTTTCTTTCGATCCCAAGGAATTTGAGCTCTTGTTCCGCTGCAGTAAATTGTGCATCTGGACCATTCATAAAGTAATGGAAAGCTGCTAAATGTATATATATTGCCCAGTCAATCACTGCAGCCAAAAAAATGCTGGGTTGATTGATACATATTTAACCTTTAGCAAGCTAAGGGTGGTACGTATCCCCTCCAGTACTAGCTTAGTTTTGACGAAAGGTGTCCTGGGTCACCTATAAACACGGTGTGTTTATATGACAGCACAACCTTATTTGGTAATGCACATAAACTGAGACATGCACAGATGAAGCTTATTCATTTCCACTTTAGATAGACATAATTTTAGTGACACTGAGTCTTCCGGAAGCATGGATATGGACATTTTGAAAGATGGAAAAGTTGAAAATTCGCATGTTATTGATCACGCTGCTTTCATGATTTAGATGGTGAATATCGACTGTTGGAGCAATAACAAATGACTAGGTCTATCTTTCAGATAACGATTTATGGCAAATCTATGAGGTTCATTCATTCTTACCAGTCACATTATGATGATTTGACAATTAAACCACATAAATACTATTTGAATTAGTTTTATTTTACAGGTTTCCCACTTAAGAAAATATAAAAACCATAGATAAGTAATTTTTTAATAATTTATTTCCATTTTATCTGTTATAATTTCTTTATTTTTTGGTGAAAAATCATCTTTACTTTCTAATACGTCTGGTATCACACACACACGTAACAAAATTACACCAATATATGGAGTATTCAATTCTTTATTTATATGTACAAATATTGATTATAATTATCTCTAACAACAAAAAAGTTATTGAATTTTTAAAACAGCCACAATCAATAACACAAATTCTCAAAAAAGAATTAAGTTGCAGTGGGAAGTTTTTTGATTTGTAAACACAGCTTGCTAAAAGTTAATAGGATATGCTATCATAAACACTTTTGTTCCTATGTACTGTAGAAGAAGGTTTTTTCATATTTCTCTCATACATAGAAGACTCAGCAGTTTGCAATGCTTTGAGAAAAAGCCTTCTACTCACAGCACATCTATGTCATGAGATGAAATTGGTATCTGCTTCATGCTGAGATAGGCCATCACCCACTGTTCCCACTTTCTCTAGGACTGTTTTTGATGAGAAAACTCTCTAAAGTAGAATTGGATATGGTCAATTGCATCTATTATGATGGAGGATCTAATTTAAGTATCAGCTATTCAAATGTTCCACAGATTTGCCTCATCAACCTGTGGCAGTCTTCATACGTGCCAACAACACACATCCTACATAGTTTTTCTGTGCCAATATAGTTCTTCATCCACTGTGCCTTATAGATACAGAAACCAATAGTTAGCCTTTGCTAGCCTTGTTTTTATGGTAATGCACTGTGACAGCTTCAATTGTCATTTTGGCACAAATGTAGAAATATATTTAATCTGGCTGTGATCCTCATTACGTCTACATCCCTGACAGCCTAATTTTCATCCCTAAAGCATTTTCCAGGAAATTTGCAAGAATAAAATTGGCCTGTTTCCAGAAAACATAACATGGGGATACCTTGTGATCTTCATTAGTACCACAGACTAGGATTTGCATGATAACAATTAGTCCCACTTTTTAAGATAAATTCCGGTAACAGTTTTTCTGAGTCAACTGGAAGCCATTTGTGATTTCTACATTCCCTTCCTTCTAGTGGAAATCAAAGAATTATTGAGAATCAATCATTTAAGGTAATTAGATTACAATGTTTATTCTATGCATAAGCAAAAAATATGTACATACTTGTCTGTTTAGGCTTTATCTTGTTATTTCAAAATATTGTTTTCTTCTAATAATCCTAAAATCTATTTTTTTCTAATAATCCTAAAGGTGTGGCTGAGAGAGACTGATCCTGTAGCAGTAAGTCTTTTAATTGGATATGCCTATTCTGGAAAGCTAGAAATTACACCAGCAAATGCCCAGAACCTTCTAAGCACATCATCTCTACTTCAGATGCCTTCTGTTCAGAGAGCTTGTGCCAAGTTTATGGAAACTCAGCTGGATGAAACAAACTGTATTGGTATCCAGAATTTTGCCTGCATTCACAACTGTGATGATTTATTTGCTAAAGCCAGAGAGTTTATTGAAAAGAATTTTACATTGGTGTGTAAGACAGAAGAGTTCCTAGAGCTTCCATTGGACAGGGTAGTCGATATTGTGTCATCAGATGAATTGAACGTAGAGAAAGAAGAGATTGTGTATGAAGCCATTATGACATGGGTTAGTCATGATTTGAAAAACCGTAGGCAGCACCTTGGAGAGCTAATGTTGCACCTGAGATTTCCTTTAGTGGATGTGAAATTTCTCCAGGATGTGGTCTATCCAAATGCTGCACTTATGGAGAGTGAGAAGGGGAGAGTTCTGATACGAAACATTCGGATGTTTCTTGAAAATCCTGAAAAGGTATACAGTGCCAGCAGTACAAAGGATGCTTTTCCTTTGCGTTCTGGTATGATTCAACCAGAACACTGTATTTTATTGGTAGGTGGTATAGATCAAAACAAACCATCATCCATAAACTGCTACAATCCACTGACTAGAGAAGCTTACTTTATGGCTACTTTCCCTGAATGTGAAGAAAAGACCAGATATTACTGTATTGAAGATCCTGCTGTGGTTGTTACAGATGACAATGCTGTGTATGCAGCTGGTGGAAACTACATTTACCATGCACACTATGGGGAGTCAACAGCAGATGAAGACACTGTTTCTTTTGATGATTTTGAAGATGAAGAATCTGTTAGAAAAGATGTCTTCTTATACGATAATGACCACAACAAATGGGTACAGAAAACCCCAATGCTCTTTCCAAAATCAAATTTCACTTTGGCCTACATGGACAATAAGATTTATAGTTTTGGTGGCGTCACTTTAAACCAACATCCCACGGAGATTGTAGAGTGCTATGATATTGAGAAAAATCAGTGGAACTATGTTGGCATGATGCCAACCACCCTTGTTGATCTTAGTTCAATTGTCCTACGTGGAGAAGTCTATTTGTTAGGAGGAAGAACAGGAGTTGGAGCACATAATGTTGTTATGAAGTTTGACCCGCGCAAGGGAGAGTGGACGTCACTGGCTGGGATGCCCACTCCTCGGTTTAATTTTGGTGCTATTGTTGTTGACAATGAAATCTTGGTCGCAGGAGGCCAAATCTATTCTCATTCCACCAATACCATCCGTCGTGATTCCTTGCGATCATGCGAGATATACAATGTGGAGGCTAACCAGTGGCGTCAAGGTCCTGAACTAACAGAAGACATGTACAATGTGGGACTCATGCATGTCAATGGATGCGTGTATGCCACGGGGACATCTGAATATCAGAAGTCTCCTTTTCGAATCTGCCGTTACAATGTAGTTTGTCGCCTGGACATGATTAAGAAAAGGTGGGTGCAAGTTGAATCAGACCTTTGTGATATAAGAAACTATGCTTCAGTGGCTGCTAAGCTATACACTAGAAAATTATCGCAAGTTTTCCGTCCGGAAGTGGACACTTGATAATGGTATAGCTTCCTGTGGCCTTGGAGGAGCAGATAATCTCATTCCTGACAACCAGTCAAATTCTGATGAGCTCATTTTGATTTAGTGTAAACTTTTGATTTATTCTTGTGACATTTTTTAATGGTCACATTTGTGTCTATATGTTTGATTGTTGCTTGTTGTGCCAAAGGATCTGATGATAATTTTTCAGACATTGTTTTTCTTTCTCTGTGATAAGATTAGAAATTGAAAGTTCTTGAAAAACACCAAATGCATCTAAACCCTTAGAACTCTTAATGCAAGTTATACCATGAACCTGCACCTGAGCTCTGGTCTAAATTAGGTTGGAGTTTCTGAAAGGTTCTTATAGCAGTTAGATACTCTGCAGCATTTTGTCTTGTACTATTGTGAAGTGATGGCACTTTGCAGGGATAAATATTTATAATGAAATATCGCCTGAATATATTGAGATTATTAGATTAGATGTGTGGGGGCTATTGTCAAATCTTTGCTTTTAGGGTATTCAGTTATATGAAGGATATGCTGCTTTTGCAAAAGTGGATTTCTTTAAGAGAATGCTCAAGCTTACTCTGCATGTCATAATGTATAGATTGCTGATTCATTGAATTCTTCACCGACACATAATGTTAGAATGCATTGTGATTGAAGAAAGCTATGATGAGGTTCAATGATTAGAACTAGTAAGATACTTCTTAAAAATGCTGTGTGTTTGAAATGTCCTTGGTTGTCACAAGTCAACACCATCAGAACCGTGATGAATTAAGAGTATGCATAATGAAGAATACATTCTGGAAAGAATGTTATCTGAATAAGAAGGTTTTGTAGTTGCCTTGTTTGTGAACATCAGGAAATACATAGTATGATCAAGAGTAATTATTCTGCATTCTATGGTCTCCTGCCTTAGACTTCAATATTCATTTCTTAGATAGAACTTGCTGTCTGTTAGTCATTGTTTATGCCTGGAGTTTGTTTTCTAGTAGGTCTCCTTGTGATCAGAGTCAGTGTTTGGCTTCCTGATAGATTGGGCAGGTTTAGTGTTAAATAAAATTGATATGTTATTATGGGAAGATAGTTGTGGGAAATGAAGCAACAGATTTAACAATTAGTGAATGAGACATTAGAATTAGTAGCCAAATCTGACAAAGACACTACTCAACTTCCTAGTTGTGGCCATTTTAATAAGATTTGTTGGCAAATTTTGAAGCCTGCAGCCATTTATGCGTTATTATCCAAACTAGCCAACACAAATACTATCAAGTGGTTGCAAGATTTCATATGATACCTGCATGGTGGAACATGCCTTATAATACAAACCTTCTCTGAGTAGGAGGATTCTCACAGCATTGCAAATCTTCTGGGTATGAAAGACAGCTCTGGAAAAATGCCCGATTGCACAGAAAGATTCATTGTCTGTAATTCGTGGGGAATGAAGCAAAACAAACAAGATGTAAAACTGCAGTCTGGCTAACTGAATCATTTTCAAAGGAAAAATATATAATCTGGTCACAAAAATGCAGTTCTGACAAAGAATGTCATATGGAAAATGTAATGAAGTTGTGCTAATCATTGGCAACATATATAACACAAAAAACAAAGTTTCGACATAAAGGTCTTTACCGAGAACACAACTTATCACATGACGGGTAAGTAATGACACTGTTACCAATGTCAATTTTTGTGTTCTCATGTGTTACCAGTGATTAGCAAAACTTCATTACATTTTCCAAGTTTCTTTTGTCGGATTACAGTTTGCTAGTTATTACCTATAATCTGTTGTTGTGGTTTGTTTTCAATCTCCCACTGGATCATTCTTGTAGCAGGGCAATGGTCTTATTAGATTTCCAACAAGGATGTAGACCAGGGAAAGAAAATACAATGTTTTGTGCCATTTTATTTGAACCAATGGCCAAACACATCCAAATTCAGTGTGTTAACTAATAGTGTTTTTCCACTGAACAGTGGATGTCTTTAGCCATATCGATAGTAGGCCAGCCATACGAGAAAACTGGTTTTCATACTGTATACTAAGTATCATCCTAAACATTAACCACAGTCAAGCATGCTCAACCTTTTCATGGCTGTAGGAGTGTCGCTATCTGGTTAAACACAAATTGCCCGGTGCAATTTAGCCAAATTTAGAATATTATGTTATATATACAGAGCCCATCAAAAACTTGTGTTCATTACCAGAAATTTATCTATGTTCCTTCAGTGCCAAATACAGTGGATAGGACAAAACAAGTGCTATTCGTTTGAGCAATGTGACATTTTATTTTTACTGTTATAGAAACATAATGTTGTTTGGTGTCTTATCTTATTTGTGTGTTTGACTTGAATTCTTCCCAGTCCATATTTAAGATTTTTCTAAGGCATTTATTTTCAAATGAATTTAACTTTTTTTCTCCAATGCTTTAGTTACTTTCCAACTTTGCAACCATATGTTAATATGCAGCAACCATATGTGAATATGCAGCAGCAACTATATGTTAATTCAGATATTACTCAAAGAAAGGGTTTAAAAAGGTGTTGAGGATTAATTTCAGTGTACTTAGGTTACTCCATATGTACTCCATTTCTTAAAAAGACTTGTTGAGAGTACCACTCATAGCACATAACTCAGTATCGTCAAATGATAATCCCTCAGGGATCTCAGAAAAAAATATACTTTATAAACAAGATATCAGAAGCAGGATTCGAACTGCGATCTCTTGAGCACAAAGTGAATGGCGTAACCAGTACACGAGGAAGATTCCCTACATATTGAAGTTAAACAATCATAGTTTGGTATATTATTTGTGATTTCCAGGTGTTTGTTAGGAGAGGAATGCACCAGATGCCAAGACAATTCTAGTAGCAATCTCTTTTGTGTATCTCCTTGTGTCATGTTGATGCCCAAGTATAAAAAGTGAGCAATTACCACACATACATATAATCTTATCAGTATGAGAATGTATCAGTATGAAAATACTGGCAGATATTGAGTTCTCATCACATTCTCTTGATGTTGCACCTTTCATAATTTTACCTATGGGGAGACATAGAGGATGTTATATATTGCAGGAAACCAACTATACTGATGGGCATTAGAAACACATTCAAATACATGTGCAGCACTGAGTTGTGACTGCAGGTTATTATCAACGTCTCTGTGTCCATGTGGGCAGACATCTGAACGTATCCTGCAAGACTGCAATACACTAAACCAGTTAAGGGAAGAACACTGTCCCATAGAAATGGATATCCACAGAAAGCTGAATGGGATCACTGAAGAGCTTTCAAATACAGCAGCATTTATTAAGAAAACCGAACTTGCTGTGTAGACATGTCAAACTGCGAACAAGAAGAAGAAGATCATCAGCATATACTGGACAAGTCCATAAGTCCATAGATCACTCTTAATAGATTCATCAGAGTTTAGTGGCTGACAGTTTCATTTCAATGCTAATTTATCAGTATCTACTATCTGTTATGCAGCAATCCCACTGGTCACTTTGACCAAGTTTATCTAAACAGTTCATGATAGTAATACATTTGTGGAAGCTGTTTGATCAAATGTGTAGCACTGTTTGTGATTGTTTGCTTTACTCTAAATCATTACTGAATATAAAGATAGCGTCTGAAAATGTCTTCAATGCTGAAGAGAGTATATAATTTATTGGCGGGTTCTGTATATATGTTTTCTCTGTAATGGTGTATATAAACACACTATTTTTTGTGTTCTGTACACAACATATGAGTAAACAACTTAAGAATCACATAAAAAAATAATGGAATCACAAAACATCTCGTCTTCAAGTGTAAACTTTGCATGCACTCACAATAAACAGTTCAATATATATTTGAGTGTCCAGTCAAAATATCAAGAAAATGGTTCTTGCCCCAAGGTAGATAATTTGAGCACAAAATAGAACAAAATGATTTACAAACATGTCCAGATTCAACAATTTGGTCACAGTGTGAAAATTCTCCATGCTTCGGGTTTGTAGAAGGATATATATTATTGAGTTGTCATGTCATTTAAAAGTTCTGTCATTCAATAAGACTTTGATGTGTTGTTTTAAATTCCTGCACTTACAAAATGCAATATTCTGTTAGACTCTCTTGGTTAATATATATAAGTTTTGTTGAGATAGAGCTAGCAAAAGTTATATAGATCTGGTCTACTACTGGTATAGGCTGTTTGGGAGTCTTGAGCAGCTTTCAAATACTGCAACATTTATCAAGAAAACTGGACTTGCTGTGTAAGTATGTTAAACTGTGGATGAGTAGAAGATTGGAATAGTTGCGATATATAGTAGTTTTATTATGTACTACAGCTAACTGGCATAATTTGATAATAATATAATAATTGGTGTAATGTGAGAGTCAACATTTTTTCATGTCAGTATAACAGAAAGAAAATCCGGGTTATGATTTCTCTTCTGACACAACAGCACCTCCAGTCAACCTAGCTATCAATAAATACCTGACGCATGAGTTAGGGAAGGTAAACACAGCAAGGAATGGAACTGGCCACTTCACCTAATAGTTGCTGCGGCTTAGAACATGAAGAGTTATCTTCGCCCCAGATGGCAGGTTGCTGCTATGGAACATGGGCCCTACCTTATATGTCAGTTTTGTTGATAAGTATTCACAAAAAGTAGATTATTAAGTGAGGTACCATCAGATTTTGTAAACAGATTAAGTTGTTGGAAATGCCTTTTAAAAAAAAAGGATTGTAAACTTTCACAATTTCTTTCTCAATTCGGAACAATAAAGACATGGACAGACAACATCAAGGAATGAACAGGGCTAGATATTTCCACACTCATCTGCATCGCTGAGGATAGAATTTGCTGGAGGACTCTGTGTGCTGAAGCATCCAATGTGGTACCCCTACGACCCTGAAGGGTTATGGGTTTTATTGATATTGATTGAATGCAGATTGCTGCATCATCTCGGTGTGATAAGTTTGAAAATGGATGCTGTTTCTGAAAGCAAATAAAATAATTGAAGTGAATCTTGTATGATTATTTATTTTACATTGACAAAATGATGACATTACTTTTAATGATTATGATTGATTTTAAGACAACACTCATACATTCAGCAGCTTTATTGTTACATCAACAGAATTGTGTTATTGCAAATAGTACAGAAATTAATCAATAGTTCACATTTTTTAAACTGAAAGAGATGACATACTAATTAATTTAATGAGGTGTTTCAATAGATGGGTTCTTAATAAAAGAAATGAACATAAATTATGGATTGTAAAATGCCAAGAATTATACACATCAAGAAGATGGTTGTTATTGAGGACATGTGATTAACAGGGAGTTTAGCTAGACAGATATACATCTAGGGAGATAATTGATAAGACTTTCAGAACTCAAACCAGTTAGCAAAGTTAAAAGATAAATCTTAGAGAGTTTGCTACAATGTACACTACCTTGGATTGTTGTACTTATGTTGTTATTATTAAGTAGAAATGTGACTACTTTGGTCAATGTTGGTACTATAGTGACAAACTGAACACAAATACTTATGCCATTGATTCCAAGTATATCTCAGTCTGTTGGTCTGTTAGGCAGCTGTATTTTGTACACTGCATTTTAAAAATGCTTCATGTTTTAGTGTTTTTAGATGTTTTTAAACATAATAATTAATGTTGGTTTTTTAAAAAGTTATTTTCTACTTATTGTCAAAATACTTGTCTTTTACTTGATTTTGGAGAGAAAAAAAGAGATTTATAAAATGTAGTTGAAAGATGTTGAGAAAGTATTGTGTTTCTTTAATTTCAAGAATATATTATGTTCTATGTTATTACTAAATGTTCCTTGGTTATTGTTTGGAATGTGTACCCTACTATGTTTTACTAGTATATAAATTGTGAGTGAAAAAACATAGTATGCACAAGTTCATTTTCAGTTTGTTATGGTGTGCAGTTTTTGTGCTGGCAAAGAAATTATGTAATTTCAGACCCATAGCCCCGCCGAAGACGGATGTGTCAGGCCATTGGTGCAAATAAAACGGCGACAACGCATTTCCATTCTCTGGACTACATCCTTCTGGAAATCTAATAGGTCCATGGTCCTGATACAAGAGATATCCAGTGGAAGTTTTAGAATGAATGCTGAAGAAGAAGAAGACCCATAGCAAGAAATTCAAAATTGTTTGTTTTAGCACAAATTTATGCAATGAGTGCACATCGAAAGGGAAGTGATAATTCTAGAGTTTGGGGGCAGTGGTTAGGGGGGCAATTGTTAGAACTAATTAGAACCCCCGTCCCCATAACTCTATATGTCTGTATCTCAAACGGGTATTGCATCTATATAATTTGTGTTCAACATTCATGCTGCAGCCATTTTTGCGAAAAGAAAATGAACAGGCAGAGTGATGTCCCTTACTACTAAACAATTGCATTCAGCAATCACATCACAAATTACTAATAAAAAGGATGAGCACTGTAAACATTGGAAGTACACATTCCAAACAAGAACCTGTTCCTCAACACAACAGTTTTTATAAATTACACAATTTTTAGATTATAATGGTTTTTAAAAGGATAATGACTAAGTATGTATTACCGGTAATGTTTTCCAGAATTAGTGTGCATCAATCCTTCCTTTCTGGTTCCTTGATTATTTGGGGAGATAGCGAGAGGGGAATGATTGAGGGCTGGGGCATGTCCGATATACAGGCAATATGCTACAGGAGCTGTAATGCTCATAAATCCTACCTTTCTGTTTCACTTTCTAGTTCTTTAGCTATTTGGATGGATATTTCAGAATGGATAAGGGAGATATTGAAAATAGAAAAGGGATACATTTTACAGTGGCTTAGTTAGTGCCTGTTGAATGTAGATACTACTATAAAATATGTATCAAGGATACGGTTGTAAAAAAATTTCAATTTAGTGTGGCACGAGTAGGATTGTGCATCTGAAGGGAAGAATGAGGAATGTGTTAAACCAGTGAAACATGGTAACCATTAGTTTCATTTTTGCTTGTGGAGACTGAGCACCTATGGGTTTGTCCGGAGTGCAGTCACTTTGTCTTATGATCAATAATCAACCAATCAATAATTTGGAGAGATAGTGAGAGGGAATGATTTAGGTATAGGTGTGGAAGATATGCAAGCAACATGGTATGGGAACTATCGTCGTCTGTTGATAAAGTTAGAACCCTTGTGGGGATGTTTGGAGTATTTGAGAAAATAAATAAATCAAATCACCAATTAGTTATTCAAGATTTGAAAATGTTAAATGAAAAAGTTATCACAAAAAAAGTTGATGAAATCTTTCCTTGTTCATAGTTTACTGCTGCAGTGTTTAGTTTTTGTAAAGACCAATCTTGCATATTTACCATAGTAAGTGTTCTAAAAGTGCAAGAGTACTAGTGCTATTGAGTAGTAAAGAGATACTATAAGGGAGGTAGGTAAGTGAAAGTTCTTGACTGTTGTCATAGTTCTGTTTGATTATGAGTTATTGTTGTTAGTCTTTTGCTGTGCCTAGTTTATAAATGAGCATTTATGGTAGGTGCACTATGTATGTTTGAAAAAAAACCACAATCTATGTACGAAGGGCGGCTAAAAAGTAATTCATTTTCATTTTGTGCTGAAGTTAACGCATAGGGCAGAGGTCAGATCTCTCCAATTCTGTCTGTTCAAAGCTATTCTGTGCAGTTCTTGGATAGTATGAATATTGGTTGTTTTACTTTCTCTAAGTATTGTTCTTCTGAGTGTTTCTTTTGGTCTACCCCTTGCTCTTTTGCATGTAGGTATCCATTCAAGAGATTGGTGATGTATCCTGTTGATGTCTGCGCGTAGGACATGCCCGATGTAGGACCAACGGCGTTTCCTGATAACATCTGTGATGAAATTTTGATGTGTTAAAAAGTAATGCACACTCATTATTAACTCACAATCAGAAATTGATGATGATGATGATGAAGTAATCCCATTAACTGTGACCAAGTAGCTCTTGATCACTCATGGCCTTTTTTTGACAGAAGCATAGGTATTCCTCGGTTGAGAAACTGAGTTTACACCAAAATTTGCATAAGAAGCACGGTATATACGTCTGAGCCAAACAGTTCATTATTCTTCTGTCAGATTTGTAGACCAATCTGTAGTGATAACACTCCTAGCTTACCTCACTACCTAGAAATCTGCCACAAAAGGACAAAGTTTCAATGTTTACTGGCCTGCATCTCTGCGTCATCCATAGGAACTACTTGACAGAAGACAAAAGTAAGAAATCGAGACAAGAAAAGCAGTGACAATATCATTTTCACAGGTGACATGTTGTTTGCCCAGCCGAAACTTTCCATAGTCACTTCCTATGACATGGTAAGAAAAAAATGGCTCTATTCTTTGTACCCTGAACTAGAATTTCTTGTCCCAGTTGCCACCTATGTAATTGAAATTGAGACTCCCTTTATAACAAATTGTTCTGGACCAACAAAATATGTAGGTTACAATACATATTTAGTATATACATTTATATACAATAAAGAATAAGCTTATTGAAGATTTTAAAGATTATTATAAAATAGGGAATTTTGTTATAATTTTTAAAATAAATATATATGCACTATAAATGGATTACACTGTATTGAAATGAAATAAACAAACATGATACTTCCTTCAAATGACCACAAATGGGTTAACTCTTAAAGACCATAATTTTATCTGTCAGTTTTTGCCATAATTGTTTTTGCCTTGATAAAGCATCTTCCTTTAATATTTAGAACCCGGAATTAAAATCATGCAATTTCCCTCCCTGGTTTTGACTTCTTTTTTGACAATTTGCATTATATTTGGTACGTGCTTGGAGAACACAATAATTCTTTTGTCGTTATAAATTTTAAAATAATTTTCGTACATGTAAATAAAGAAGTGAATGATGCATGTAATTGCATTTTTTTTGTTGTTGTATGTGTGATATGAAAGGTGTGAGAAAGTTGTGAAGTTGAAAATTGGGGGGAAAATAACATAAAATCATAATAAAGATTGAAAAATCATTTCTTGACACACCTATACTTAAGAAATATGTGGCAACACTGATAAAATCCTCCTAAATACCTAAATCCCTGTTTTATATACCGGGGTATATTGTTTCATAACCAACGTAACATAATATGGATTGAAAAACAAATAAAACATGTAGATGTCACATACAATGTCTATCTGTTGAAGACTAGACTTAGGCCAACATTCAACATAATTTTATTCAATGCCAATATGTGGCACCCCTGATAAATAATGTTTTTATGTTATTCCACAAATAAATGAACTTTCTCATATTCCAACAGAAACACTGGGAAAACACAAAAAACTAATGAAACATGAAAATGTCACTTACTTAGTTACATGGAAATGTCACATGCCAATCGGGTCCATTCAATATTAGACCTAGAGATATTTCAATTGTTCACAATCCATTGTGCTAGGCCCATATGAAAGCGACAAAATGTCTAGCTCTATTCTCCAACAGTAACATGTTAATATTATTGTCTTTGAAAACTACTGTAATCCCAAGAAATCATCATCGGAACAGAATCCATAAACATAACATGAAATATGGTGTAGAAAATTCAGCATAATTCTTCCAGTGAACTGGTGTCAAATATTAAGCATAACTTCTCCATTTTACAATGTCTCCTTTAAACAAATGAACGTGGGGGATGTGACATATTCCTAGCTTTAAATGACGCGAATCATTTGTCGCATGTCCCTAACTTCATGTAGTTTCATACTGATGAATCGGGCATATCAACCGGCTTAACAGTGCGCCATCAGGCCTTCAGTGATGTCATTCGTGGGTGTATCCACCCGCCCGTAGGGTCTTAAAAATTAAAAGTGAAACTTCTATGTGATTGCACATGCATCATCTAACTAAAGATAAATGAAAATATAATTATATTTTTATACAAGTGTATTCGAAGTTCTTGATGTTAAAGAAAATATAATTATATTTTTATACAAGTGTATTCGAAGTTCTTGATGTTAAAGAAATTATAATTAATTTTGCAAACTTTTTTTGTGTAAATTAAATAAATTTATGAATGAAAAACTACTTACCAACTCATGCAATGTTGGATACATATTTCCGAGTACTCCCAATACATGTTAGAATAATAATAATCCATTTGTAAAATTTAGAAACAAGTATTAGTTTCTTGTATTATTTTTGTTTTTGGTTTTTGTTCTACAACCCATTCAGTGAAGCATATTTTATTTGCTAAGATTTGTATAGAACACGCCCCCTTATCTTCAGAACTAGATTATTCTTCTTAAAATTTTTTAAAATCTACTTCATCAATCTTCTTTGTGTTTGTTCTCAAACTCCTGCAGATTAGCAGGATGTAGTCCAGAGAACGGAATGCGTTGTGTCATGGTTTACAGCATTGCTGCAATATCTGTGCCTTTCAGCCTGACACATCTGACTTCACCATGGCTTTGGGTCACTGACCCTATATGGGATGGGACAGCCAACTCCATCCCATAACCTCCTTAGTCGCCTAGTATGATATACATGGAAGGTAAACAGTGTTGTTATTCTTTGCTTCCCTTTCGGGTCCTGGCAACACACGGGCGACTTCATCAATAATAATAATATTTCTTTTCTTTACGCTTTATATGCCTTTATGCCTTGCAACGTCAGGGGTAGACGAGTTCTCTGGAGATAGCCTTTTGTGTGCCTCATATATATTTGTTTTAGTGGATTCTTTTATTTCTGTAATCGTCTTCTGAGAACTCTCCATTGTTTCCTATGAGTGGTATTACTTAGTACTAGTTCTTACAGTGTCGAGTCGCTAAGCCAGTCCCATTGTCATTTCAGTGACTCCAAATGGTTAAACTGTTATAATCTATTCCATTCAGAAAAGAAATCACATAGTCCATCTAGAAAACACTGAAACACAGAACTTTGCTTCATTTTCGGCAAGCAGAGATAGGAAACCACCATTGACCGGAAGTTTTCTCAATAATAATAATAAAAATAAGTGATAACTCATCAGGATCATAGGGGTGTCACACTGGAGACATAGCAGAAAAAGCTCCCCAAACATCCTTATCGTCAACCATTTGGAGGAATGTAGAAAAGTCATGCCCAGATGATTCTTTGATGTTAGCAATCCATGATTTTCTCTGATTTTCCTCTTCTCCTTTCACCTTCTACTTTGTTAAAAATGGTTGATGACTAATAAAGTAAACATAATATCCTAACCTAGTCTATGTATAAAATTAAGCTACCATTTAAATAGTGTGATTTATTAGGTTCACTTGACATTGTCAATGTTAGAACAAACAAACAAATCAATGATTTTATAATTTACTCATTTTTACAAGTTCCAATCTAAATGATGTGTGTTTCATTCATTGCAAAAGTAAAGTATTTGATAATGAAATAACAGTTGCTTCCCCTTAAATAACTGACCGCATTACTAACCTTATGGTCCCTACTGGCGCAAAATTGCGCTAATGAGTATACATTACTAGGGGCCTACAAGCGCAATAATGCACCCATTGTTATGGCCCGATTCCCGAGTACGGAACTTCACGAAGTAAAGCTCATATGATGTAGAATTTCCACCGCATGGAGCTAGGAATACGTCACAGCCTAAAGGTCAAATTTCTTTACACATTCATCATCAAGTACTGCTCTGCAATGAAGATCTCCAAAATCCCGTCTCTTGTTTTGATGGTGCATTCTGCTAGACTGTAACCTGTCTATCTTGTTACTCTCCCACTTGTATCTCTGTCTACCTCTTGCTATAGTATATTTGCCGCCGTAGACCGCTGTTGCTAGGTACACTTCAATCTATTAAAAACCCCAATTTGTAATATTTTTTTCACCGGATTTGTTAAATCTGCCACTTTATTCAATTGACTACCTTTTCCAGCAGTTTTAGTGGCAACCATATGTCTAATGTCATGTAAATATCGATATTTTCGCAACATATTGATAATTTCAGATAAAAGCATCGCCATGATGGTAAATTCTGTTTTATAGACGTATATTTTATTGAATATTCATTAAAATTATTATGGATTGTGATTCAAATGATTATTTATGGAGAGATAAGTCATTTCCACACTCGAAGATCAGTTAAACCACACTGTTGTATCTAATTTGATATTAAACATCAACCAAGTTCGAACGATACATTTCTAGACTAGATCTAGGTTTATAGAAGGATTTAAGACATACCTGAAGGTGTAATCCTTGTAATCCGTGAAATTATAACAATTAATCCGTGAATGGTGAGCTAACTCGGTCTATCTTAGACTGTTTCCACTCTGGAATATTTAATAAACTTCGTGTAATTATATTTTGTTCTAAAGGTACAAAATTGCTGAGTTTTTGTGGAATATTGTCTTTGACACTGTCTTACATGTCTTGTATCACACACACACACAAACAAAACCTACAACAATATATGCAGAATTCAATTCTTTATTTATATGTGCAAAAATGATTTTAATATCTCTAACAACAAAAAAGTTATTGCAATTTCAAAACAGCCACTGACGGTTGCGTAACATTTCCAAAAATTAATTCAGCAGCAGGACAGAAATTACGTAACTGTAAACGCAGGGTTCTAAAGATTAATGTGTCCAAAATATTTTATGTGCCTGATCTTTATTTCTCTTAGTAATTTTTTCTTCATATTAAGTGTTTTAGCTCCTCTTTATTTGTTTATTCTCTTTCCATGATGTTCTCCCTATTCTCCTATATACCCACATCTCAAATGCATCAATTCTGTCTTCTAATTGTTTATTTAGTGTCCATATTTCTGATCCATACATTAATATAGAATAGATGTAGCATTTTATAATTCTCATTTTTAACTTGTTTGTAATTTGTTTAGATGTTACTATTTTCCACTTGTCATTGAAGGTACTTTTGGCCATTCCCATCCTCCTTTTAACTTCTGTTTCACATCTGCCATCACGATTGTAAGAAGGGAGAAAGCCGGCTGATTTTGTCAACAAATTTCTGCAACGACTTTGTCCATTTTCGATGCCATATTTTACAATTAAATGGAGTACTACGTAGCATGGTAAGTGATCATGACTACGTTTCAATTTTTGTTTTTGTGTTTTATTTGTTGTTATATTATAAGAATGTTATTTATTCATTGAAAAACACAAAAACAATATGTATCAGGAGTGCCATGTGCCCGCATGGAATATTATTACGTTGTATGTATTTCTAGATCTAATGTTGGATGTATGGACATTGTATATGATTTCTTCACATTCATTAGTTTGTTCAGTCCATATTATATTAGTTTGGATATAAAACAACATATATACAACAGGAATAGGTATTTAGGAAGATTTTATCAATGTTGCCACACATTGTTCTAGTATTAGGGTCATCAAGAAATTATATTTGCTATTTTGTAATGGCGTTTTGAGATTTTCAACAACTTCACAAATTGCTCACAGCTGTCATATCACACATACAACAACAACAAATCAATATTATATTCATAATTCACTCCTTTATTTACATGTGCAAAAATTATTTTAATATCTTTATAAACAAAAATGTTATCACGTTTACAAAACACTCACCATAAATAATGCACATTTCCAAAAAGAATTCAGGTCGATGGGGGTAATTGTGTAATTTTAATTCAGAGTCCTAATGGCTAAATACCAAAATACATTGCAATATTCCAACATATGACCAGGCCCAACATTATTCTGATAAATCTGATAGATACTCCATCAGCAACATTTTGATCTATAAGAGTTAATTTACTTTTCAGTGTAATCACCACTTATAACTATACATTCTCAGAGGATACAGATTTCAGGCAAAAGCTGTGGGACAGCCACTTGGACCTGGAGAAAACACAGTGGACTTCGCCCTGATGTCAGGCCTGACAATATAACATGACTGCAGATGCTGAATGCAGAAGAACTATACATTCTGTCAATGTTAAAATAGTGTTCTCATTTGTGTTGTGGTGACATTAGTGGTCTTAAATGTGATTAAAAGCTACAGCACTCCAATTTCTAGACTACTCAAGCACTCATTTAACCTCATAAACAGTTACCAAATTAGGAAATATTAACACAGTCATGACTTTCATGGTTCAGTTGTGGTGAAATGGAAAATGATGACTTTCTTCATGTTTTTAAAAATAGTGTAATGTGTATGTTGATATATTTATACATTGAGATCTAAACCATTTTCTTTGGATACCTATACAGGGGATCTGTTGAAAATATCTTTAGAAGAAAGTTTTAGGAGGAGGTGATGTTACTGAAGATGAAATGTCAGAAAATTGAAATTATGTGCTACCATATTAAAATAAGGAAAGTGGAGATTTATTGCAATCAAACTTAGATAAGGATATAACACTTGATCTGACTATGAACAAGATAAGAAATGTTGCTCTCCTCCTGTTCGGACATTTCATAATTTCATAAGGAGATACTAGATCTAATTATGGCTAAAGATGAATAATATTGCTCATTATAATGAGTACATTTTATGAATTAAGAACATGACTTTCTGTATATATTTTATGTGTGCCATCTGCAATTTGAAGTGATATTACAATGTCTCTATCTATCTATCTATCTATACGCTGTGTCCCTTGTTTGCCTTGCAGCGTCAGGGGTGGAAGAGTTCTCTGGAGATGGCCTTCTTGTGCGCTGTTTGTAAGCTTGTTCCTGTGGCTACTTTGATTTCTGTGATCCATCTTTTACATGGTCTGCCTCTGGCATTACAATGTAAAACTGCAATATTTTTGGGACACCTTGCCCCCAGGTCTTGGCTGTAAAGGATCCACATATTTTATTTAACTATGTTGTTGCATTATTTTAAATGCAAGTGTTCTAGTTTTTTAGAGGTAAATTTCTTCCAGAATCTTCCCATCAATAGAGGTAAATTTCTTCCAGAATCTTCCCATCAATAGAGGTCAATTTCTTCCAGAATCTTCCCATCAAGTGAGGTAAATTTATTCCCCGATCTTCCCATAAAGTGAGGCACATTTCTTGTCCGATCTTATTATCAAGCGATGTTCATCAATATTCTTCCTCAAGCTTTCCATTAAATGAGGTACATTTATGTTACCCAATCTTCCCATCAAGTGAGGTACATTAATGTTCTTCCTCAATTTTTCCCTCAAGCGAGATACATTTCTTCTTCAATCTTCACATCTAGTGAGGTATATTTATTCCCCAATCTTCCCATCAAGTGAGGTACATTAATGTTCTTATTTTCCCCTCAAGTGAGGTACATTTCTTCTTCAATCTTCACATCTAGTGAGGTATATTTATTCCCCAATCTTCCCATCAAGTGAGGTACATTAATGTTCTTATTTTCCCCTCAAGTGAGGTACATTTCTTCTTCACATCTAGTGTGGTATATTTATTCCCCAATCTTCCCATCAAGTGAGGTACATTTCTTTCTAAACGTTTTTCATCAAGGCAGGTACATTAATGTTCTTCCTCAATTTTCCTCTCAAGTGAGGTACATTTTCTCCCAATCTTGCCATCAAGTGAGGTACATTAACTCTTTCATTACATGGCTACTTTTAGTCAATCAACAGGTTATATCTGGGATTACGTAGCATCCTTTTAAAGGTCTGTACTTTATTTGCTAATTTAATATTTTAGTATTTATATCAACATAATGATGGTTCCGATTGAAAGTGTATGTAATATATAACCATTATTTTTGGCATGATGTTGATGTGTTATAATATCAGTTTTGTAGGTTATTGATAGGTTTTGGACGTGTGTGATGACACCATTTTTCTTTGCATTTTCTATATATATATATATTTTTGAGTGCATTTATGTTACGTGAAAGTATAACTATTTTATTTAGTTTGGTCTAATTAATTGTTGAAATATAACCTGGCAATTACTGACAACATACCTAAGCAGATTTATGCTATTTTGAAAAAAACAACAATCTGACAAATATGTCAACCAGAGTCTTAGATCTACCTTCAAAAAAATTAATTCTGATCAAATACTAAAAATACTCCGTAGGGAATGAGTTAATTAATGCAATCTTCCCATCAAGTGAGGTATACATTTCTTCCCAAATCTTCCCATCAAGTGAAGTACATTAATGTTACCAGATCTTCTAAAGTGTTCCATCAATGTTCTTCCTCAATTTTCCTCTCAAGTGAGGAACATTTCTTCCCCAATCTTCCCATCAAGTGAGGCACATGAATGTTTCTCTAACTGTCATGTTAGAAAGTTCAGAGATTATTAAGGATGGTTGGGTGTGAGGTTATCTATCACACCATGTAAATAGGCAAGCCACAAATATTCAACAAACTAAAGCTGCAGTGACAAAATAAAATTAATGCCAGCTATCCAAACATCTTCCAAGAGAGAGGCAAAGTGGTAACCGTGAGGCTGCACACATTCTCCCAGCTATTCTTCCATTGGTGGAAGCATTGCTTGAAGACCTTATGTGGAACTGAATATAGTTTAAAAATCCTGTTCTGAATAATGGTCTCTTGTTACTAAATCAGACCCCTTTCATTTTGGAACAGCTAAAAATCATAAGAAGATATGTCTAGAGAATATGAGGTCTGAGGAAGCACAGGGATGTTGTGTTTGGCCAAGAAAGTTGTAATCTGTGTTCAACAAAAAGTTTATTTTTGCTTCATTTATATCAACTTAAGCACACATTTCACAGATATGGACATCAAGGTGAAATCTTCAGTTAAAATGGAATGTACCAAACAAATTATCATTCTGACCTCATCCACAAGTTCTTGGATAGTAATATGATTGCTTTGTATGACCAAAATTTGAATTTATTTATGACTGTCATTTTGGCTCACTTTGTCATTTTGGCTTGTTAAGGGCCTACAAGAACATGCCCACTCTCTGCCGATGTGCGGCCATCATTAAATCAATTATACTACAAATCAATTTGCATGATGTTCATTGAATCATTGCCAAAAGTCTGTTGAATCTGTCTTGTGAATAGTTTTCACTTGGATATCACCCAGTCTTTCTTTGGCAACATCTGATGCTGCTCTAGTTTTTCCACTATTCAGAATGATAATGATGATGATGAAATAGTCTTTCTGAGAAAAGCACAGTCCTCAGTTAATTAACTGAAATGGCACCCAGACTCGTGTACATTTTGCTGTCTCAAAGACATTGTGTTTGGAGAGTTTATGAATGAATGTTTAGTCCCCAAAGAAAGGCATTCCAGTGCTGCAGTCCCCCAGGAGCATCACGTCCTGCCAAGAGTTGGCAGCATACACTACTGGGTCAACTATCTCATCATTCTGAGTACATAGCAATAGATGTAAATGGGAATATAAGATAAGAGAAAGAATAGAAGCAATAATGAATGACAGGTAAACATGGCATACTTATTTAAAGACCTATGCTCCACAGGGAGTTGAAAGATGAATAAATAATGATTTATACCTATTATCATGATGTGCCATGTGTCATGATGTTTGTCCATCGTAATCGACGATGACCAAAACTCAACCATAATAATTATAACAATAAGTAATAAAAAATAATAAAGTTGATAGTGCGTTTTTAAATGACTAACAAGTCCAATGCGCACACAAAATGTTCTACAGAATTGACATCTGTAGAGGGTGTCTATGGGACATTGAGATGTTTTTTCTTTTCTATGTGCCGCTTCTGTCTTGCAGTATCTTGTCTGGTCACTTCCTCCGCTAGTGCTCCTGTTCTATCCTGAGTGAGGCTCTCCCAAGTGCCTACATCAATGTTAAGATGTTTGAGTGATGATTTGAGCGTATCTTTGAAGCGCGTTTTCTGTCCACCAGCTTTTCGAATTCCTGCCTTGAGTGCTCCATAATATATTTGTTTTGGCAAACGCGAGTCCTCCATACGCACAAGATGACCCGCCCAGTGTGCTTGCGCCTTCATAAGTTGTGTGTAGATGCTTATTGAGGTTGATTTTTCCAAGACCTCGTAGTCTGGTACTTTGTCCCACCAATGGATGTTTAGTAATTTATGTAGGTAGGTAAGATTGAAATGATTTAGTTTTCTTGCATGTCTAGCATACACTGTCCACGTTTCATAAGTGCACAGTAGGGTTGGTATAACAGCAGCATGATATACTTAAAGTTTGGTGGTTGTTCTTATACCTCTTCTGTCCCATACAGGCATAGGTTATCACTGATCTATGCAAACACCTGCCCTGAATGCTGACTACCAGGTCTGATTTTTACATCTTTTTGTGTCATGACATTAAGTTGTCCACAACTTTCTCTATCATACTGTCTAATTTCAAATTAATTTTTTTCATTTATGACATGTTCAATACCTTGTGTCATGACATGCCTGAAATATGATTATCTTTCTTCAATGGAAATGAGTGTCAACCACATTCAGCATTTCAACCAAAAAGAATTGTGATTATCTGTATTCTTCATGAACAGGTCTCTGACCTCTAGAGCCTTATCTATTTCTTTATTTATTTAATAAGACTAGCTTCCATATGTCAGTCCTGACCCCGTGTTGTACTACACACATGCAAAATTAACATTTCATTTCATATTTTGAGTTGAATAGCATAGTCAACTTATGTACACATGTGTTATTTATCTCAGAAAATATTTCAGCCTTTCAATCACTTGCAGCATGTTATTAATTCCTTTCAACTTTGTTTTCAGCTTTACATGATTTTACAGTTATAAATAGTTTTACATTCAGTGTCGTTAAATATTTGTTTTACAGGGTAATTATGTATACTATCTATTTACATATTCTTGCAGTTTTACATATATATTAATGTGTATGTATTGCATAGCTGTCAACTTATTTTTTCATAAATTCGTATTTTTTACAATTTATATGCGTATTTTAATAAAAATGTCCGTATTTAGCACCAAGAGTTTTTTATGGCCCATTGATAATTTCAGTATGTACGTGTGTGATAAAAAACATCTGCAGTAGTAATAATTACAGAAATTGAACACCAAATGACATTTTAAAAAAAAAGTCTTTGGGGGCTGGGGGGAGTGGGGGTGCAGATCCATATCAATACAGAAACTGTGTATTAGTTGACAGCTATGATATATTGCCCAAATTGTTTTGTATGTATCAGTAAAAACATTATTACTGAATATATTGCGATCAAAACACTTTGTGAGTCCACATAGGCTCTCATTCTCTGTCAGCAGTGAAAACACACATATTCATACCACAGGATACAGACAAAAATGGAAATCTCTGTATTGACGCATCTTCCACCGGCCAGTTTCTGAGATATTCTAATACAGAGGTGAAAGTCTCTAAATACGTACACAATGTCTGGTGATGAATATATAATTTTCCTCTCATTTTCAACTGGTTCAACTAAGAAATAGATTTCTGAACATTGCCTGCTGTGCATGTTGTATTATGGTTTAGTTATAAACATTTGAAATGCTTGTAATAATATTAGCTATTAGAACTGATAAAAGAATGTTTGTTCTGACACATCGATCTACACTATAAGTTCTTGGTTGACTTGGTTAGTAAAGATGTTAGTGTTAAAAAGAGAACTCGCTCAAATGTGCTCATGGTTTAAAAACTGACCAGACTGGCTCAAAGAAACAACACTAGAAGAAAAACTGTGGATCTCTGTATGAGTTGATACAAAACACAGTCGGCTTATAGAAGAGACGAAACTTCAGATATGGGCATATTCCAAATGAACAAATGAAGATAAAGTCAGCCATCAACATTGTACAGTGATGTGAGTGAATGTATTAGCCTTGACTAAATATTGAACAGTAGTTGCAGTGTCCTATACTTCCAAACCCAATGTAGATGAGGTGATTTCACTTAGTTCTGGAAGGGTAATCAACTGTGAAAATTCTACCTAGTCATTCTTCAATGGTTCAAAATTAGTCTTCTACATAGGGTATGCTTCAATTATTTATTGTTGTTAATATACCATACAGCAGGGATCGGGAACTTTTTTGTCTGAGAGAGCCATGGACACCACATATTTTGAAAAGTAATTCTGTGAGAGCCATACATTAAGTAAGGCAAGAGTTATTTCCCTTTAATTACAATGAATGCAGGGTTGCTATTTTTCTGTCTTTTAGGTTTGCGGAGTTTATCTCCTTTACTACTTCTGATGCTGAGCTGCAGTAGACTTTAGCACATTTGTAGAATGAAATATTGATATGCAATTAATATGTAGATCAAAGAAAATATTTTTTTTTAATCAAAAAATTTGTCTGCGAGCCAGATGCAGCCATCAATAGAGCCACATCTGGCTCGTGAGCCATAGGTTCCCGACCCCTGCCATACAGGATATGCTTCAATTTAGTAGCTTCTTGTTCCGAAGGACCTGAGTTCAGTTCTGCTGTGAGATGATTCAAGAAAACATTTTAATGACCACTGGCAGCAAGTAGTATGGTCATGTGTCTAGTCTTATTGTGGATGAATGATTCATTTGTTTATGTGCAAGATTCCCAGTGTAAGAAAGAGATTAAATCACATGTGGCTTTTGTTAGGAAATGCATTGATTATATTCCTAGTATACAATTTATTGGTTTGTTATAAGGGAACATATCATTTTTCACATTCATTAACTGCAAGTTATCCTGTTAGCAGCGTTGGGGTGATAATTGTTGCTATGATGTGTACAGGATGGGATGTTAACTTCACCCTAGAGAGAACATATCTAGTCCTTACAGAGAATTGACCCAAACTGCCACTAATGTGAGACCAATGTTCTAACTATTTGACCACATTTAAAGAAAATTCACTGTCAGGATATTGATACAAGATTTGAAATAAAATACTGAACTTGTAAAACTACACCTATAACACAAAATTGAGAATGTATTCAATCAACCAGACACAGAAATCATTGCCTAATACAGCTACTAGAGGAGACTGAGCACCTATGAGTCTACCTGCAAGTAATACAGTATTGTGCTGATTCAATAAAATTAACAGATCTGATTTTGCAGCACACAAGACATATTCATTAGTGTTTAATCTCACAGCAAATGGTAAAGATTGTGTATGCTGAAGGTTTCTGTAACTCTCTGATTATGCATTATATATTTATTTTTTATGTATCCTATGTGCCAACTAATATCAACTTTTTTGTTTCATATTCTTTTGTACTCTGGATTGCAGTCATATTGAGAGAATCAGTCTTCATCAAAATATTGTTCAGAAAGCAAGGGCAATATATGGAATGCAAATTTTTAAGAGAATCACTACAGCCCCAAAAATGAAATGTTTGGTTGATTGTTACGTCCTGAATGCCACAAGCATTTTATATCATTCTATGTCTTGTATCTATGACAATTGACATGATTCAGATCTGGATTTCAATGCAATTGACTGTGGTTAGCACACTGGCTTCGCATATGAGTGGTCCTGGGTTCATTCCCCAGTTTAGGTGGAAATGTTTTCAGATCGGAATGGCTCCCAGGTTGATCCAGCCTTAAATGGATACCAGAGTAACCAGGGAAGTAAAGATTGCGATGGAGAGGAGATGGTTACCGCCCTCATTTGCAGAGCCACTGAAATGTGAGATCGCTAATATCTCACACCCCTACGGTATTAATAAATGCTATGGGTTACTTTCAATCAATCAATCAATTTTTACTTTACTTTACTTATACTTTTATAATTTATACTTTGGGTTACTTCACTTTACTACTATTGTTCAAATTCTTCTACAGTTCTTGGTCAGTCAATATCAGAGCTACTGTATGAAGTCTTGATACTTTCAGCTGATATGCAGCTTCAGTGATAAGAAGGAGTGAACACTTATTTGACTCTGAGGGTCAAAGGGTATGAACCTGTGGATTGCTGGATCAGCAATCATATGACTGAATGTGCATTTAAGAAATTTCTGTTCTTGTATAAGAAGATATATTATTATGTATATCACTCAGTATGTTTTTTTTTCAGGTTATATTTGTTTGTGTATGACTTATTCAAGATTATGTTTTTGTAATCTTGCAATATTTTTTGTGATTCATTAGTACTTAATCTATTGCTGTTTGTCTCTTGTTAGCAATGAAAATACATTTATTCTAAAACAATCTTAATAAATTGTATGAATGTAATAGAGTAACAAATCCTAGACAAGCATGTTAAGTTTTCATGAAATATATGTTGTTTTCAAGTTGGTAGAATATCCTTTTCAGGACATAGCAATCAACTTAGCATATTTAGTCGCAGTGATTTTCTAGGAAATATATTTTCATTCTATAGATTGCCATTGCATTCTGAATTGCCCTCATATACAACTGTTTTAAAACTAGTTAGTCTGTAGTTACACATTCTTTATCGACCTACCAGTAATGTCTTGTCAATCACTTGATAGCATTGTAGTTTATTGGTTTATGTTTGACAGCAAAATAACATCATTAAATACATCTGCAATGACTATGTCATTGTTCAATAGTTCTAAAGAGATATCTTGGAATGGCTCTGCCATGACTGTCCCCAGTAAGATCTGTTATCTAGAATTGTCATGTGACCAGACGGGGCCCTTGTTGGGCTTTCAGTTGCTCAAAGTATATTTATATACTTTGAGAAGCCTTGGCTAGTTTTGGCATGTTATTCCCGACACAATGTGGATTTGAAAAGGAGAGCCTGAATTCAATTCTTCATGTGTTAAAATGTGTCTAGTTTAAACTGTTATAAAGAGACAAAAGTTTTACTTCTTAGATCATACATTTTCCCAGTTGCAACATACGACTGTGAGGTTTGGACAATAAATAAAACAATAGAAAAAAAGAATATCGGCATTCAAACTGAAGTATTATAGGGCAATCAATAAGAAGCATTTCCTGGACAGAAAAGATAAGGAATAGTGAGGTTTTGAATATGCTGAATATAGAGGAAGGATGGCTGGTGAATTCAATTTTGCACAGATAGAGTTGGGTTCAGGACATCAATTGCAAAGACAACATTCTGGAAAGAATATGTCACGTGATGATGATTCCAAGTATGTAATTAGTGATCAACTGAAAGTCCAAAAATAAAAAAAAATGTAACTAGTGGAATCCTAATTAATTCTGTTGAAAGGTCTTTATTGGAGACGGTCATGACTGCTCAGTTAAGCACAAATTGAGGGGATGCTTAGTTCATTTTACATATGAGTATTTAACTAATTTCAAGGTACACATGCAATTGAATGAGTTGGAGTTGGATTCTATACACTTTCAGAATGTTCGCTTTTATTGCTTGCATACATTTCTAGATAACTTCACTTACATGACTAACTTTTTTATTTCTCTAGGATATATGTAAGTTATATGTCTCTTTATCTTTTATAAGCAGTGTATATGTGTGAGTATGCACACACATGTACAGACACAGACATACACATGCATATTTGGTGCACACACATACTTGCATATTTGTATGCACACACAGACATGCATATTTGCAAGGACACACACACACACACAATAAATCACCAAAAGCTTCTGTTCTATAGATCTGCAACAAACATGCATCTTTCTTTTCTTCTTGTGTTCGATCGGAATGTGTCACTGCTTATAGTTTGACTATGATATCTGTGCCTTTCTTTGGGACACATTCGACTTCATCTTGTGAATGATTTTGACACTCTATGGAATAGTTCAGCTAACTACATCCCCCAAAACCTTCTTAGTTGCCTCTTACAATATGCATGACAGATAACAGTGTCTCTATTGTTTTCTTCCTGTTGGGACTTCTGTAACATCAGGAGCTGTATTTTCTGTTCTGTGTTATCTTTTCCATATACATGTATTTCAGTGATCTCTTCTGGACTCTTCAGTTTCACACTGCAGATTCTAGGACAAGGCCATCCATGCTAAACTATTAACTGGCCTTCTTAATGTATGTCTGATTTAACTACAAAATCATTTCTGAAGCAAATGTGGTTCACTACTGTTTGGTTCATTCTATCAGTTCCTTATTAGTAAACTTGTCCTATCATTTCATTGTTCTGTTCTGAGCAAAAACTCGTATGAAATCCTTACAAGGATAAATCATCAGTGTCAGGGACAGCTTAAGAAGCTAAAAATACAGAGGTTGTGGTAACAGGCAAATGAACAGAAATAGATGCATATACCAATAGTAAATTGGTAACATTTTAATCTACTTATTTATATTCTTATTTAGTCACAAATAAGGATTGGCTTGATGTTGAAGTTAAACATTCTTTTCCTAGTATTTAACTTAATTTCTTGTGATATTTGTATATTTACTTGGTGGTCTAAAAGATTCCATTTGTCTTAGAATTGGTAGGATATTCTATTCAGGATATAGAATATAGCCATCAACCTAGCATTTTTGGCTGTAATTTTTTTCTGGGAAATACAAATGCGTACAGTAGTTTGCCATTGCTTTCTGAATGGTCTGGATGCAGAATTGCTTGTGGCAAGATTAGAGTCCAATACCTTGGCTGTCACAATGCACACTATACCACACCACCACAGAGCCAGACATCTGTCTTAGAAAATACACTGTCTTAGAATACGTATTGAATAATATATGTTCCTCCATATTGACATTGCTGCCAATTCTATATATGCATCAGAATCTTATATTAGTTGTTTCTTCTAGCTCAATCTAGTTACTGTTTGTTGCATTTATTCTCATAAACTTTGACTTTTATTTGACCATAAGTTTTCAAATGTAATATTTCTGATTGTTTACCCTTGATGTTAATTTATCCTGAATATTAGATTAGGAGAGAAGAACCGAGAGAAGAACCAAGTCATATCTAGATCTAGATCCTACAACTAGTCAACTGGGTTGCACTTCTGTTGAACAATGTTGTTGTGTCATAATCCAACTGGCAGCCATTTAAAAGGAGGAAAAAGGATGACATCACCCTAGTTCCCATCTGAAATATTTCTGTGAGATGTCTACTTTGAGAATTCTACAATTTTATGGTTTCCATATATTTGTATGCCCATGCTGTGGCTGAGAGGTAGTGAATGTGTCTCAGAAGTCTACGATAAGAGGTTTAAATTCAGCACTAGGCAGCCTGATCACCCAGAAAACAATGGCAACCTACTGAACTATATTATTTAACAAGTTATAAAATATTTCTACAAACCAACACAGGCCCCCAAATGCCCTGATATAACAAATATGGACAAAAGTCCTAGGTTGAAAGGGGTGGGCCTCGACCAAATGAGGCGAAACCATCACTAAACAAACAACAAACAAACAAATATTTCTACAGCCAAAAAATTACTGGTGATCACTACTTCCTGAATAGGATATAAAAAAAAAAAAAAAAGTAAAGTAACCCATAGCATTTATTAATGCCGTAGGGGTGTGAGATGTTAGCGATCTCACATTTCACAGGCTCTGCAAATGAGGGCGGTAGCCATCTCCTCTCCCTCGCAGTCTTTACTTCCCGGATTAATCCGGTACCCATTTAAGGCTGGGTCGACCTGGGAGCCGTTGCGATCTGAAAACATTTCCGCCTCAACTGGGGAATGAACCCAGGACCACTCATATGCGAAGCCAGTGCGCTAACCACTGCGCTAACGCGGCTCCCAAATAGGATATGCAAACCACCAAATACAAAATTCTCATCCTCTAAATTCAGAGGTCATGGCGACAAGATTACCTGAACAACGGCCTCCACTCTTTTAATGGTTAAAAACTCTGATATAACCAAATTAGCGTAAGGTAAGGTTTGTGGTTGAAAGGAGTGTATCACACCATAAGTGGTACATCTTACTTAAATAATAACCAAAGAGGATATCCAACAAGGTGGAGAGTGCCACAGTCACAAACATAAGAAGCTATAACACTTATTATATTGTACTATTGGCATTCTTTTTCATTTTGCTTTATACCCCTTTCTGTGCAGCGTTAGGTAGAAGAGTTCTCTGGAGATGGCTTTTTTGTTATGTTTTTATTTGTATGTCATCTTCTGAGAACTCTCCATGTTTCCTCCTACAAGCATTTTAGTTCTAAACTGCTAGACCTGTCACAATGCTTCATCGACTCCAAATGGTTACACCGTGTTCTAAACTATCCCATTCAGAAAGAAATCATATATTTCATTTAGAAAGCACTAAAACACCGAACTTTTTTGGCATTAATTACTAATATAACTAATAAATAGCAAAAATACCAAATGTTAAGTACCAGTAATGTCAATGAAAAATAACAAAAAAACAAAGAAACAAAGACTTTTTCCATATTACTGTCCAATAATATCAAGAAACAATCACAAACTAGAAATAAACATAAACAATACTATCAAGTCAATGGAATGGTCATACCATTGTATTAGAAAATTGAATTATACGCATCATCAATAGATAAAAATCACACTAGGCAAACTACAAGAAAATGTATCATGAGTAAGTGGAATGCTACAAGAAAATGAGTCATGAGTAAGTGGAATGCTACAAGAAAATGAGTCATGAGTAAGTGGAATGCTACAAGAAAATAAGTTATGAGTAAGTGGAATGCTACAAGAAAATAAGTCACGAGTAAGTGGAATGCTACAAGAAAATAAGTCATGAGTAAGTGGAATGCTACAAGAAAATAAGTCACGAGTAAGTGGAATGCTACAAGAAAATAAGTCATGAGTAAGTGGAATGCTACAAGAAAATAAGTTATGAGTAAGTGGAATGCTACAAGAAAATAAGTCACGAGTAAGTGGAATGCTACAAGAAAATAAGTCATGAGTAAGTGGAATGCTACAAGAAAATAAGTCACGAGTAAGTGGAATGCTACAAGAAAATAAGTAATGAGTAAGTGGAAGGCTACAAGAAAATGTGTCATGAGTAAGTGGAATGCTACAAGAAAATAAGTAATGAGTAAATGGAATGCTACAAGAAAATAAGTAATGAGTAAGTGGAATGCTACAAGAAAATAAGTAATGAGTAAGTGGAATGCTACAAGAAAAAGTTTCATGAGTAAGTGGAATGCTACAAGAAAATAAGTCATGAGTAAGTGGAATGCTACAAGAAAATAAGTCATGAGTAAGTGGAATGCTACAAAAAAATGTGTCATGCGTTAAGTGGAATGCTACAAGAAAATGAGTCATGAGTATGTGGAATGTTAAAGGAAAATGTGTCATGAGTAAGTTAATGCATGTATATATCTTCATGTGGACAAATGTTTATGTTCAGTGCTTTTTTTGTGAATACACAGGCACACGCGATATACACATCTGTATTTTGCTCAGAAATATTCTTGTATTTCAGTTCTGCTTTTCAATTTGTAATAAACAAAAAAATACACACAAACACTACCTGTTCATAGAAAAAATAAACACCTTGTTCATGGGATAAACCAACACAAAGATAAGAATTGTAAAGGCATAATCATCAATGCATTAGGTTATATTTTCAATCAGTTTTGTCTAGAATTTTCAACTAAGTTCATATGCATTTAGCACCCGTGTAGAAATCAGTAGTAACACGCTCAAGTTGACCGGTGTTCATAAAATTTATAACAAATGATTGTTACCCATTTCCAAACAAAAAAGGGTATCTAGTTTTCCAGTAGAGTCAACAGCTTATGCAAAGATCTTTCCCGTTGTAGAATTAAAGTATACACAAGTGACCAATGACATCAGCCAAGGTAACTGACGCTATGTGGATCAGCGCACATGATTAATTAGGATAAGGATGTGCCTTCTTCAGTGCATGCATGTATTGTTAATGCTAAAGTAGAAAGAATTTTTAATCCAAGTTAGTGGTGATGAGACATGGATTAAACTTTATGTAGAATCTAGATTCCAGATAATACAATTCAGAACTTTGTCTACACACAGATGAATTATGGAGGAAAAAACATTTATAGCCAAATATTAAATTTTTTAAAGTTACGTTTCATATATCAACATTTTATAAATAGTTTTGAACGAAGTAATGAATTGTGTTGTATGTTATTTCAATTAGGAAGGGAGTTTGCAACTAAAAATATAGGCAATTTTTCACAAACTAAGCGTATATCAACATTTTTTCCTAGAAAACAAAAAGCATTGTTTATGTTAATATATCTTCATGTGAGCAAATGATTATGTTAATGCACGTATATATCTTATCTTTATGTGGATAAATATGTGTGTCAATTCATGTATATATTTTTATGTGGGCAAATGTTTATGTTAATATATGCATATATCATGTGGAAAAATATGGTTATGTTATTGTATGTATATATCTTTTTTAGGGGGAGCGGTGGGTGGGTTACGAATGTCTAGTGTTAATTTATAAACACATTTTTGAGAACTCTGTATGCGGGTGGGATTTTTGTGTGTGATTTTGTCTACACATTCCTATGTGAATCCATGCTTGTGTGGATGCATTTACATATCTATATGCTTGTACATGTCTGTGTGTGCACCTTCCATATATTTATGTATTGATTTTTGTATATGTGAATATACATATGTATATATATATATGTATATGTGTGTGTATGTTTTAGCATGTATATATATATATATATATATATACACACACACACACACACATACTATATATGTATCAGATACACATTATTTTTTCTTCATTTGTTAGTAAACCCAGCCCCCATTGTATTTGTCAACTACTGACCCCCTCTACTTTCCCCCTAATTTATGACACTGCTTATTGTTAGTCCTCATCTCCATTTATGTCTTTGTGTGTTCTTATGCATATGCACATTTTTGTATGTTTGTGTGTATATCTGTGTGTAAGCATCATTGACATGAAGTATTCATTTAATTAGCTCTGACACTCATGACTCATTTTCTTGTAGTGTTTCGTTTACCTCATTTAATCTTTGTTTATTGATGTCGCATACAATTCAAACGAGCATCGCCATTGCTTATAACTAAACATAATTGCACCTTTTTTCTCCTAATACAATAGATTGCAACAGTAAGATCATCCTATTGTATTGATCATATTGTTTGTGTTTATTTCTAGTCCATACTTGTTTCTTGATAAAGGTTGTTTATTTCTAGTCCATACTTGTTTCTTGATAAAGGTTGTTTATTTCTAGTCCATACTTGTTTCTTGATAAAGGTTGTTTATTTCTAGTCCATACTTGTTTCTTGATAAATTTTGTTTATTTCGAGTCCATACTTGTTTCTTGATAAAGGTCCCTATTGAACCGTAAAATGAAAAAAAGTATGTGTTCCTATGTTTTTTGTTATTTTTCATTGGCATTACTTTACATTTGGTATGTTTGCTATTTATTAGTTACCGTATATTAATAATAAGTGACAATAATACATTATCATACATGTTATTACATCTTCTTAACCAACAAAACTTCTTTTTATATGTAGCATAAGCCACTTAGATGATGCACCAATATGAATCTGAAAATCATTGTGCTTGCCTATATTAGGTCGAGATCTGAAAGTGGAGTAAAAATAAACAAACTGTTAGAGGATATCCTGCAAGGTGGAAAGTGTTGCAGTCACCAAACTGTCAGAGGATATCCGGCAAGGTGGAAAGTGTTGCAGTCACCAAACTGTCAGAGGATATCCGGCAAGGTGGAAAGTGTTGCAGTCACCAAACTGTCAGAGGATATCCGGCAAGGTGGAAAGTGCCGCAGTAACAACACCAAGAAGTCATAAATACAATGCTAATATAATATTGTTTACTAGGTAAATCTAACTACCAAACAGTAAAACTAGCATAAAAATAGAAATAACAATAAACAAAGAAACAATAACTTTTTCAACATTACCGTCCAACAGGGAGTTTATCAAGAAACAAATACAAACAAGAACAAAAACACAAAATTATTTAATTATTAAAAATGCTCTGAGAAGGTTTCACCACTCCATCTCCATGTGTCAGAAATGACACAAAAGTGAAAAAGTTGCAATCATGTATGTCTAGTATCTGATAACATTGGTGGGCACCAAAACCTACACACCATTGATAGATAAAAATAGAAATAGAACGTTGTAAGGGGAGTGCCACAAGAGAAGAAATCACAAGTGTCAAACCTTTCATGATTAGTAATACAGTTTGCTTATTGTACCACCCATTCCTTGCTCACAAGGAAATGTATTAGATATAACATATAATGTAAGCAGTGACTTTACAGTTTTTCACTAAAAGTAAAATTTTAAAACTGACAGACACTGGAATCCCGTTATAACAACTTGGTCCAGACTGATGAAATATGTATGTAATAAGAGAAATTAGCGATGTACAGTACAAATATTATAGAATAAATATAATTGGGGATTTTGAAAGTGTTGTTATATAGGGAAATTTGTTATGATAAGATGCGTCATAGTGGTGTTCCAAAGTATACAGTTTTTGTTACCAGGAGCAGTGAATGTGATAACGTAAATATTTTGTGATTAATTTTGTGCAGTGAATGTGATAAATAAATATTTTGTGATTAATTTTGTGCAGTGAATGAGAGAGAGGAAATATATTCTGTGATTAATTTTGTGCAGTGAATGTTGTAGAGGAAATATTTTATTATTAATTTTGTGCAGTAAATGAGAGATAAAACATTTTGTGATTAATTTATTGCAATGAATGGCAGAGATTAAACATTTTGTAGTTAATTTAGTACAGTTAATGGCAGAGATAAAACATTTTGTGGTTAATTTAGTGCAGTTAATGGAAGAGAGTCTACATTGTATTGAAGATATATTTGGATGTGTTATTTGTACCTAAAATTCAAGAACAGCTGAATGGCAATGGACTGTACATGACTGGTTCTCAACATGTGGCATGAGATAAAAAATAAGGTTCATGGGAACTTACATGTGGGCCATGGAGGAAGATTTTGAAATTGGAGGCACAGATCCATCCAGGGGGGCAAACAAGAACTTTCGGAGGCAAATGAATTGATAAAAGATGACACAGATAAATAATTTGTCTTACCACCATATGAAAGAAAAGATCCAAGCAATTATGTTAACATCAAAATGCGACACAAGAAGGCCAACAGAGGCTCAGCCGTAGAACAGATGTGGGCAACCTTTTTGGATTAGGGGGTTGGATTAAACTTCTTTCATGTGGTATGGGATCAAACCAATTTTATTAGTGTTTTGGAGCCTGAAGTTTTGTCTGATTAGCTTTGGGATAAGCTTATTTAATACTTGGAATCATATATAACCTTCAGCCTGTTGGGCCAGAAAAACATGACTTGAAGGGTCAGATTTATTTCCCAGGTCAGATTTTGTCCACCACTGCTGTATGAGAATTATTAGAGACGGCATGAATATGTCTAAACAACATGAACTAGTAAGAGTAGCTTCATATTGAACAAACTGGACAACATTTTGTTTCTACTCAACATTTGCTTTTGAATGTATATAGACTGGTGAGAATTAGAATATTGATGGAACGTTAATAGATAGAATGTTAAGAAATATAACATTGATAGACATCATGTTTAGATCTTTGAACAACACGAGAAATATACGTTTTTACTCTACACTTGATTCACCTCATTAAAACGTTGTACTAAGACCAACAAGCATCCATGAGAGTAGATAGTGAAACATATGGATTCAGTGTGATAAAAAAGGAGTCAGACAAGGATGTGCCATATCACCATATCTATTCAATGTTTATATAGAGAATCTCATAGGGAATGCTAAAAATTCCAACTTCCACCCACTCTATATCGGAGGTCACAAAATACCAGAACTGTGCTAATCATACAATACTACTGTCCTAAGGAAGAACACATTTTGAACACCTTATTCCGTTGAAGACAGATGTGTCAGGCCATTGATGCAAATAAAACGGCGACACAACGCATTTCCATTATCTGGACTATATCCTGCGGGAAATTTAGTAGGACCATGGTCCTGCTACAAGGGAGATCCAGCTGGAGTTTGAGAATGAGTGAAGAAGAAGAAGAACACCTCATAAATTAGATCAATGAAAAACAAAGTCTTTCATGCCAGTCATCATGTCACAAGCTGGAATGATCTTTGTCTACCCATATGGATGAACAATAGTGTTGAAAGAAAGCATGTTGAACAACATAATAGAAGGGGTGTTCTATCTATCTATCTATTCGCTAAATTTTTTGTTGCCTTTCAGCGTCTGGGTGGAAGAGTTTTCTGGAGACAGCCATCTTGTGTGCTAAGTATATTCTAGAATTTGTCACCTTTTATTTCGGTGGTCCATCATTTTCGTAGTCAGCCTCTAGGTCTGCCTTCATTGTATCTGTGTAGCATAGCTTACTGTGGTATGATGTCTGATGGTAGTCTGCTGAAATGTGCAAACCATTTGATCTGTTGTCTCTTAATTTATTCCAAGATTGGGGTGGTTCCGGTTCTTTAAAGGGATGTTGAACAGCATAATAGGAAGGTTGTTGTACAGGATGATAGAAAGGATGTTTAGCAAGATAATAGGAAAGATGTTGAACGTATGTCTAACAATATGATGGAATGAATGTCTAACAATATGATGGAATGAATGTCTAACAATATGATGGAATGAATGTCTAACAATATGATGGAATGAATGTCTAACAATATGATGGAATGAATGTCTAACAATATGATGGAATGAATGTCTAACAATATGATGGAATGAATGTCTAACAAGACAATAGGAAGGATGTTGAATGAATGTCTAACAATATGGTAGAAAGAATGTTTAAGATGTTGAACAAGATAATAGAAATGATATTGAAAATGAGCAAGATGATAGAAAAGAGATTGAACAAGGTAATAGAAATGATTTTGAACAGAATGATAGTGTAGACAAATAGATAAGAGGCAAGATAAGTGAAGATAGACCAATGAATTATCACTAATAAAACGACGTTGGAAATTTTTAGCTAGTCAATTTTGATTTTATATATATATATAGTTTGTGAATGTATTTAAGAACTTGAATTGTAATTTGTTGAGTCTTGGGATATCAATTTTGTATTGACACTTAGGCCTACGTTTATACACTTGATCATGTCTTGTATTTTTATCATTCTGCATTGCCTGCAAGGATCAGTATTTTGGTCTATATAATTTTTTTTTTTTTGCTATCCGCGATTAAAAGAACATCTCTCAAAATTAAACAGTTTTGGTCTATTTTTATGTGCTTTCTTCGGAGTGACTTAAGATTAACATGTAAAGGGAAATTATTTGTGTGTATTATTTTATCAGTTGTGTCCCCTTAAATAACATCACATACAATATAATTATGTTTGAGAACCCCAGAAATTGCGAGCGATTAGCTCTTACTTCCTATGTGCGGTGGGTTGGTTTTTCTGAGCTTTCTTTTATACACAAGAGACTTTCGTTTTAGTGCAATGCCCATTGAAGGAGCCTTCTACTCAGAGTGGGTCTATAATTTATTGATGACATGCTACACAGCTTCCATAAGAAAGCCTCAATATAATGGCATGTCATCTACTAAGGTTTTCTGTTGCATGGGTGACTTGTCTAGTGGGCCATTGGTGAGACCCACAGACGCAACCTCATGCGTATATAGAAAATTGTTATATTGAAGAATTTTTATAGAAAAGTGTACCGGTATGAAGTTTATCATTAATTTCTACGCTTGATTTATTGACTACATCAAGGATTTTGATTGTGTAATAAGATTGCCAACTGGGGTGATTATGGAAAACATGGGATTCCCAAACCATCTCATACACCAATTGCAGTGCTGCAACACAAACAAGACGCATCAGCTAAAGTTTTTGGTGTTGCATCAGATTGATTCAGTGTATCTCTTCGTCGTTGGCTTATGCGGCTTATTGATCTGTCTTATATAGATGGCTGTATCATGCTTGTCACATCATCATAGTATTTTTCAACATATAGACCGGGAAGACTCAGAGAAACCGTGGATCAACCATCGAAGAGGGTATGATTATGGGTCTCAACAACAAGTAAGAACTATATAAAGTACCAGTCATCGTTCAAGCATTGGTTTCTACCCAATGCACCTTATTCAGCGCTGAAGGAACATATTTAGATAGGTCATGAGGGCCACATATATGCTCTGCTCCTTTCATGGAGACGATAGTCTTGGAGCACATATTATACAGTCTGTCTTATCATGGTAGTTGAGTCTACTGTGATTCTTGATTAGAAACTGGCCTCACAGCACGTGGGGCATTCCCATAAGTGCTCCGCCCTCTGTTCCAGAAGCCATTCGACTCGATGGTGCTTCGAGTCTAATGCCACTGAAGCAGACCTCGACATCAGGGCACAACTCTGGCCCTTGCGACAGGTTTATTTGTTGTTCTGCCCACCCACGCCGTGTCCGTAACTAGTTCAAGCACAACGTCGGTCTGTTGGAACAACATGGTAACTGTTATCGAATGTTACGACTACGGGATTGTATAGATGACGTGCCATGAAGCTTCTATAAGAAGATAACCTCAATATAAAGGCATGCCATCTACTAAGGTTTTCTGTTGCATGGTTGGTTTGTCTAGTGAGCCATTGGTGAGACCCACAGATGCAACCACATGCGCAAAAACTATTCCATCACTAACTGATTTCTCCATTACTCTAACCACTTGATTTCTCCATTAGTCTAATCACTTGATTTCTCCATTACTCTAACCACTTGATTTCTCCATTACTCTAATCACTTGATTTCTCCATTACTCTAATCATTTGATTTCTCCATTTCTCTAATCACTGGATTTCCCCATTACTCTAATCACTTGATTTCTCCATTACTCTAATCACTTGATTTCTCCATTACTCTAACCACTTGATTTCTCCATTACTCTAACCACTTGATTTCTCCATTACTCTAACCACTTGATTTCTCCATTACTCTAATCACTTGATTTCTCCATTACTCTAACCACTTGATTTCTCCATTACTCTAACCACTTGATTTCTCCATTACTCTAACCACTTGATTTCTCCATTACTCTAACCACTTGATTTCTCCATTACTCTAACCACTTGATTTCTCCATTACTCTAACCACTCGATTTCTTCATCATTTTAATCGTTCACTTTCTTAATTACTTTAATCGCTTGATTTCTTCATCACTTCAACAATTTTGAACACAGCAACATACGAACAACAACAATAACAAACAAAAAAGGACCACCCAAAAATAATAAAACAAGATTGAAATGTTATTATTTTTTTAAGAGTCACTGTACACTATATATTCAGTTTTTCTAATCAGGTTTCTTCAGACATATTTTATATTCATTATTTAATAGCATCACGAACAAAAAATAGCAGCCTGAATAACAAGAAAACACATGGTTATCTAAAACGGTTTTACAAGAATGAAACATTAAAGCACCGTTCTTCTCCTTCTTTAACTTTTTCTTCACTTTCATCTTCTTGTTTGTCTTCTTGTTCTTCTATTCAGAGCTGTATGTTTTCACCGTTTGGCAACTCATGTAAGTCTGTGGTTGGTTGCTGATCCATCGGTATATGGGCTCATGTTCTTTGACAATTCTATTGTGTGATATATGCGTTCTTTGACACAATTCTATTGTGTGATATATGCGTTCTTTGACACAATTATATTGTGTGATATATGCGTTCTTTGACACAATTCTATTGTGTGATATATGCGTTCTTTGACACAATTCTATTGTGTGATATATTCACGTTTTTGTGAGCTGTTTATTTGTTCCATACTTTCTTCTTCTTCTTCAGCTTTCATTTTCAAACTCCCACTAAATCTCTCTTGTAGCAGGACAATGGTCCAACTAGATTTCCAGCAGGACGTAGTCCATAGAATGAAAATGCGTTGCGTCGCCTTTTTATTTGCGCCTATGGCCCGACACATCCATTTTCAGCGGGATTTGTTCCATACAATATGCTTCATTTATCGAGCCTTATGTAAATCTGTGAAATATGTATATCGAGTTGTAATGTATTTCCATATAAAGTGTTCTGAGTAAATACTAATGACTGGAAAAGTTTATATCTAATATGGTTGAGTTTTAAACATTAAAATATGACATGTTGGGTACCATCACATATCACGGGCATACCGTGCACTTCCTATTCACAGTTTTGTAAAGAAATCGGTGCCGTTCGTAATTTATTAGGATTTTGTGACGTCACTATGCCGGTTCATTCCTAGTTGAAAAATGTCTAACGACTGTTAAAATTTATACCTCTTGGATGAACCTGGGGGTGGATGTGGAGGCTCTCAGTGCGTAGCACACGTTTTTAAAAGTTGGAACTATATTTCATCTCATATTTTGGATAATAGATAGGTCTAGATATGTGATTGTACCGCATGTTGTACTGTTTATAATAAAAGGTGAGTGATGTGATGTTTCTCACATAGTGTAATGCTAGCTGTCCTACAGTCTCGTATCATGATTGCACAATTTAAGAGGGTACAATGTAGTCGGAACATCATCATACAATAGCTTGGCGTGCGATTCCATCGTAGTTTGAGTTCTCGGGAACTCGTCGACCGTGTTATCGCGAAAGCCATCATTTCTATGTCAGCCTTAAGAGTGAAGACAGCGGATGAAACTAAATAATCATAGCTTGTAATCTTATATGGGACTCTAGTTTTTCCTGTTATTAAATATGCAGGTTCCATCATCACTGCCTGTCAAACGCATGTTGAAAGGTTGGAGACAACTCAATCGAACTCATGCACATCATCCTGGGTTATACAATGGGCACATCCAAGCACATGTCACAGAATTTACACGTGGAGTACCTGTGCATACTTCAGAATTAGTCCTGATACAGAGCATTCACGATATATAGAGCTCCCTCGTGTGAAGAGGAGGAGACTCAAAAGATGGAAATCGTGTATGGGACGCACTGAGAATACTGTCCGACAAATTTGTGCACTAGAAGGCACTAATCCAATTGAGGAATGGATATCACCCCAAGGGTTCTTACGATGCATTAAAGACTATCATTAGGCCTACACTCAGTAGAGAGTGCAGGGAGAGCAATATTGATAGTGTTGACACCGAGGCAAAGACACCCATCACCGAACATGCTGATGACACAGCATGTTATGATTTACACAGATGGCTTGGTTACCCGCCACCATCTATTGGTAGGGCATAGTCGTACTATAATGTAGTACCATCATATCAAGGCATATACAAGAAAAACTACTTGGTTGGGGAGGGGGAGCGGAATTTCAAAGACTTGCATCATACAGAGAAAATATATGGCACAGCCCTATCTATTCGCCGTAACAAGGCTCTAAACTAGTTGTAAACCCAAGCCTATCCTCATGCACGAATACTTATTGGCACAATGAGTATGATAAAGAACATCAAAGCGGGTGAAGTGCGTAGGTGATGAGTGAAGTCATTGGAGAGGGCTGAGGGTTGCGAAAAGTTAACCTCACTGAACAAAATCACTTTCATCATTGTTCCCTGACATTCAGGTGTAGGGGAACGAGCGAGCCAAGAAGTTGTGTGGTTCTGCTTCTAAAACTTGCGGTCAACCTATACAAAGAGCAAGCATACTCAGTGCTTTGCACGATCGGGGAATTTTGAGGGTTAATGAACATTAAAGTCAGTATCGAGAATGCGTGAAATGGAAGTACGAAACAGCGCCGCACAGATAGAACCCCACATGAACATTTCAAAACGACCATTCAACCAACACAGAACTGGAGTCATCAGCCTCGTCACCCTAAAAGATTTACTGAATCGGAGATCTGAGCACCTATGGATATTTCCAATATGGGACGACGACAACCTGCATACCTAATACCTAAACATAATTGGAAAAACTTGTATCTCTTGAGGACGAGACCGTCAGGAGTAACAAGCAACAGAGATTGTTTTGTATTAAATGCAGTTATAGTAGTTAAAGAATGTAATCACTGCAAATGGCTACATTCAAATGTATGAAAATGGATGCAAAAATATATGGAGCTTTTAATGATAAATGTATGAAAATGTATATGTAACAAAAAATTTGAAGAAATATTTAACAAAAACTAAATTTAAGTGTATGGAAATTTTGAAAAATTTGTGAAAATAATTATCGAAGACAAAAATCTGAAATGAAGTAATGAAGTAAAATCTAAAATACAAATAAAATGACACGTATTTGTAAAACAGACTTCACAATATAAACTATTGTAAAATGTATGACACAAAAACAAGAAATGTGACAGGGATGTCTTCTGATGGCTTGTGACTTGATGTTATTATTGAAAATTCACACGATATAGCTAGTGTTTCTTCTTCTTCTTCGTCTTCTTCTGCGTTCATTCTCAAACTTCTGCAGATTAGCAGGATATACTCCGGAGAATGGAATGCGTTGTGTCATGGTTTACAGCACTGTTGCGATATCTGCGCCTTTCGGACTGACACATCCGACTTCAGCATGGCTGTGGGTCACTGACCCTATATGGGATGGGACAGCCAACTCCATACCATAACCTCCTTAGTCGCCTTTTACGACATGCGTGGAAGATAAACAGTGTTGCTATTCTTTGCTTCCCTTTCGGGCCCCGGCAACACACGGGCGACTAGTGGTTCTCAACTCGGGTCATAATAGATTTCGAGAAATGTGGACATTTCTTGTAGGTCCAAGAGGAAAGAAGAATTAAAATTCGTCCCATTAAAGGGCTACTAGAGAAAATGATTGAGAATCGCTAATATAAACGGAAAAAACATATGTAGACGGGATTTGAACTACGATCATTTAGTTGGCACCTATTCGCCTTGCTTTTAGAGTCAACACGTTTTCCAAATACGATCATATCGTAAATTGTACAAAGATGAGATTTTAGTCAATACTTTCAGCGTGTATATTCTCAAATTGCAATGAATATGTACAGGTCGAGCGAAAAACAGACAACAACACACACAAAACACATGTATAGAAATTCGTCGAAAACCACAAACATTTAACATGTGTGTTGCTGTTGTTGTTATTGTTGATGTTACCTGTGTCGATCAAACAGTCCATATTGATAGTAACTTAAGAATAAAATACACATTGAATAAAGTCTTGATTAAAATCGCATCTTTTTTTATGGATAGATATTCTGTGATCGAAAGATACTAGTATGCGGAAAACATGTCAAAAATTTCGAGGCGAATATGTGTCTGCTTAACGGGCCTGGTTAAAATCTCGTCTATTATTCCGTCAGTTATATTTTTTTCTTACAATTCCTCGACGTTTCTTATTTATTCCTATTATATGACATAAACGGCAACAATTGGCATGCCATGTTGAAAATAGTCACCCAAAAACTGCGTGTCACATTAAAAAAAAATAACATGTTTATATACAAGACAAACCTTACTAAATGATACTGACAATCCTTTTTTCTTTACACAATTGGGGTACTATATCGCTTATGCCATATGGCTCACGACAGAAGAATTTATAGCAGACGCTCTATTGTATCAATTCACACAATTCTTCTTCTTCTTCTGCGTTCGTTCTGAAACTCCTGCAGATTAGCAGGATGCAGTCCGGAGAACGGAATGCGTTGTGTTATGGTTTACAGCATTCCTGCGATATCTGCGTATTTCGGCCTGGCATATCCGACTTAAGCATGGCTTTGGGTCCCTGACCCTATATGGGATGTGACAGCCACAGCAATCCCATATCCTCCTCAGTCGCCTTTTACGACATGCGTGGAAGGTAAATAGTGTTGCTATTCTTTGCTCCCCTTTCGGGCCCCGGCAACACACGGGTGATATTCACACAATTAGAATCACTTTTAGAATCACAATTATAATTAGAATTAGAATTACCCTATTTTTATTAAATAGTTCAGGTTGTTATAGAAATACTCGCATCCCTCTCCCCTAATATGTTTTCTTCTGGATTTGCTGAAAAATATAAATAAGTGAATTATGACGTCAACAGCTTAATCCATTTCCGTACAAGTAAAAACGGTTTGCTTTTACTCGAGTGGGTAGGAACGAGAGCGACTTCTCCAAGGTCTTGTATATTGTATAAAGTATGCATTTATTCACGCTAATATGCCAGATGACGTGTTTTGTGCCAAAATGACGTGTTTAGTGTGCCAGATACCGTGTTTAGTGTGCCAGATACCGTGTTTAGTGTGCCAGAAGAGATTTTAATTTGCTAGATGATGTGTTTAATGTTTCAGATGGCGTGATAAGTGTGCCAGATGAAGTGTTTAATCTGTCAGAAGAACGCTTTTGTGTGGTTGGATGTTTGGTTGCTGATCCAGCGCTCCATGGGCTCTTGCCCTTTGACACAATGTCATTAAAATTGCATTATATTGCTGGGAAGTCTGTGTATTTTCGGCCCACCCCGGCCAGAGCTAGAGTTTAGTGTGGTAAATGTCATATTTAGTATGTAAATAAGGCGTGTATAGTGTGCAAGATGACGTGCTTTCTTTAAAAAAACTCCTATAGCGGGGTAGTGAAATGTAACTAAGCCCCTAACAACCTACGACTGCATGATTGTATGTGTATCTTATACCAGAATCATACCTTGAGAAATACTATTTTGATATCTAACAAGCCGTTCTCAATAATCGCTCAGGCGTCGTCTGGGTACCATGGTGGACCAAATTGTTATGAAAAAATTGAAGGACTTTGGAATTACTAGGTGAGATAGTAAAAGAGGACGATTGGGAGATATGGTGGGAAACGTATGCAATCAACGGGCTACGGATACTATCCGCAAATACACCATTTGCCATCTACTTAAAAAAGGCGGAATTTCTATGGGGATGCCTAGACTGTACTTTTCTCGATTCAGAAAAATGACTAACTAATCACGCTATGTTCTGTGTACATCATTTTCCCAATGTCAATATAAACGAATTAATAAACATCAGTCAATTTTTGGTGCAGCTAATAATTTATCTATTCACTTAAAAATATTATTTTTATATTTGAGAAAAACCATTTATCACTGGACCTACTGTGTTAAATATTAGCTTGCACCTATGGAGCACTGCTAGAGCTTTAGGGCAACGCAAGGTACATATCATCTATATCTACTCGTATTTCAAAGTATACTTTATGTTTTCATTGTTTTTATTCTTCTTTGTAACATATCCTTTACATAACGTTGTCTTACCGGTAAATCGGTAGGTAGATCGGCTCTTTGCAATATTTCCTGCTTATTCTAGTGTCACATTCAAAATGCAAGCCGCAGAGTCAATGATACCAATTCGATGTAATAAGTGTGCTTTTAGACAGCACCGTTCTCAGTCGAAATATCGTGACAAGCTCACTTGAATTTGGTAATCTCGTCTTGATCGTGGCGACAGTTTCCGTTTCGTTCTTTCCATTGAACCATTGAAGTCGCATAGATTGTTTTAATAGAGACTTTTCTTACTTGAAGCGTTGCGTTACAAATGTCTGAGGGAGGCTGCCTCCCGTTGTTGTACATTCGTCTGTGTCTTCGTTACTAGGGATGCCATAGTGAGATGGTGTCCATTGTAGTACTAATGTAGTTTTTCTGGATAATTCAGTCTGATGTTGTGAATGAGTTAGGTATCTTGTTTGGTATTTTGGATAACTTATAAGACTGATTTTGAATCACTGAATATTGCGATTGTTTTTGCGGTAAGGACTCTCGGTTGTTTAGTGTTTGAACAGATGTGGATATGATAGCTGCCTCTGCTATGAAATTTGTCCAGTTTATTTATGTGGCAAGGGATTGTTCGTTTCTGGTGTCGTCTGGAAATATTGGTGTATATTCCACTATCGCGATATATTGTGGCTTTTGCTGCTGATCTGTCTATGCACACGTGAGTCCATATATTTCTGGGATATTGGAATTTTAACATGTGAAGTGATACATCTCATTATTCTGTTTCTGTGTGAGTGATTTTGAAGTTCATGTTTGATATTTCAGAGAATATTTTGTAGTTTTTTGGTTGAGTGTCTACAGTTCAGGAGATAAAATCTTGTACATGTTAATATCATTGTTTCAGTCATTCAGCATATCGCATACATGATTTTTTTGCTAAATGGTTTGTTTTTTCATTAGAAATATGTTATTGTTTCTTGAAATGCTTTATTTAGAGGGTGTCCTTTCAGCCTTCTTGATTTTTCTTGCTGTAAGATAATTTTGTATTCTCTCCGGATATCTAGAGATGTCATGTCAGCAGTTTTGATCACTTCTAAGATGATGATGTCTTTCATTACTCCAAGTAGTATTCGTAATCCTATGTTTTTAATTTTTTCGAGTTTTTCTGTGTTTGTTTTAGCTGCAGAAGTCAAACAGCTAGAGGCTTTTTCCATAGTTGTTCCGACTATCCCTTTATATAAATACTTTTGAGTTCCAGCCCCAAGAGGCGCCAACTATTTTTTTTCATTACTGCAAGTTTTTCTAAAGGTTTTAGTTTGTATTTCCCCAATGTTTGGTTTCCAAGCGAGCCTAGTATAGAATGTAACATTTAGGAGTGTTGGTGAAGCAGTTTGGGGTACCTGTTGCTCATTTTTGTTTATAAGAATGTGTTCTTTGCGTGGTGAAAAAGAAATATAGTTGCCATTGTTTTTGAGTGATTTATTTTTAAAATTAAAAACAAATTAAAATTAAAAACTTATCGGTTTGGTGTCTTTTTTAGCTTTTTTTGTGTGTGTTTCTTGAAAAAGGTCCCATTAGGACCACAACGTAGGAAAATTGTAATTTTTTGTTTTATTGCATATTTCTTATATACCTTTTTATCTAGATATGTTCATAGTTAGGTATTCCTAGTAACTTGTTTATCTTATTTTGCATTACTATTTGTTTTTAAACATATTGCCGTTCATTTTTCTGCTTTCTTGACTGTCTGTTGTAGAAGATATGCATCTGTTGTGAGGAAGTCCGTAGAAGTCCAAATTGCAAAATCATCTGCGTGGAGGCATATTCAAGACGCTGAAATGGCAGTGGATAGTAATAACAGCGAGTATGGCCATAATTAATCGCATATGTTTTATATGATGCTAAATTTTAAAAAATGTTTCATTACCGAAGAAATGAAACAAATATATAAAACAATGTTTCCTTATTCATTAATGTAAATAAATTATAGATTAAAATGTAAAAAAAAACCGCTTTAGAATATGGATATATTGTATCACAAGGATGCTTGACAAGCTTGGCCTCTCAGAAAACACTTCCTTTCAGTCACGTTGTGCCATTGTCGTCAAGTAATTTACCATCCGGGTCTTGCATGCCTTTCTTCATTTGGAAGATAATGTAGTTATAGAGACGCCTCCAGGCTTCCATTGTTTCCTTGGTATACTGGTCACCCAGAATTTTCTCGAATCCGTGGTTTAATGATGGCCACAAACGCTGCAAAATAAATGTTATGAGATAAATTAATTAATTTTGAGACAAAACACACAGAAATATAACGTAAATAACTTTACATATATTCAGGATTACCACTGGTGTTTAGTTCCTTTGTGATATTGGATTGTGAAGTAAATATAGCTAGATTGTCAATTGGACACCGGAAGAATTGGATATGCCAAATGCATATGACCTAAAAATGTATAAAATTGGTTTGACATTAAATAAACAAAATGGATCGAATTGTTGACCGTTTTGTCGAAACTTTCAATAAACTGAAACTTCATTTATGTCTGGTTTGCTTCTACGTAATTATCATATGGTAAATAATTTTATTTCAGTTGTGCTTTCCTTATTTTTTGGGTCAGGTACGGGGTCGTAGAAGGGGGTAATCGTTGAGGGACTGAATCATTACAAATATAACATGCAGAAAACAGAAAAAAATAACTAATGAAAATGATTGCAACCAGACATCCTCACCACCCAGTCCCTCTTTTTTCTATCATATTTGCCGAACTAAACACTATATACACATGTTAGTAAAGAAAAGTTGTTTGTAAAGGAAAAACTTCCACCTTTTATTTCTTTCAGAGTTGTATTATACAGCACTAATCAAGACTGTAATCAATAATCAATAATCACCTGTTCTTGTGTGTATTTTTTGGGAGTGAGGATGGGCGTGGCCCGAAGTTGTATCTACATCACAAATAAAGATTGTAATCAATAATCGACAACAATTTTTTCTAAGGGTTGCTTGTTTTTGCATGCTACAATCAAGCTTGAACAAAAACTACTAATTTCAGTGAAGCCGTTATTTGTTATTAAATGAGACAAAACTACTAGAAATCTTCATTTGTTATTGAATGAGACAAAACTACTAGAAGTCTCCATTTGTTATTGAATGAGACAAAACTACTAGAAGTCTTCATTTGTTATTGAATGAGACAAAACTACTAGATGTCTCCATTTGTTATTGAATGAGACAAAACTATTCGAAATCTCCATGTGTTTTTGAAAGAGACAAAACTGCTATAAGTCTCCATTTGTTATTGAAAGAGACAAAACTACTAGAATCCTACATTTGTTATTGAATGCGACAAAACTACTAGAAGTCTCCATTTGTTATTGAAAGAGACAAAACTACTAGAAGTCTACATGTGTTATTGAAAGAGACAAAACTGCTTATAGAAGTATCCATTTGTTATTGAAAGAGATAAAACTACTAGAAGTCTACATTTGTTATTGAAAGAGATAAAACTACTAGAAGTCCCCAATTGTTATTGAATCGAATTCATAGCACATAGGATAAACCAAAATGTATGCAGTCTTCATAAGTAGACATTCTTGAATATGCAGTATCTATTCATCATTGAATTTTCTTTCTTATGTCATCAACTATATATCCAGTCCCATGTATTGGTCATGTATAAACCGATCTGTTTTAGGTCGCAGTGGGTTCCCCACAGTTTATTTTACAGAGAAGCTCCTTTGGGTCAGATTATTGTTAGGTGAGCAGTGAAACTGCAACATTTCTGTAGTACTTGTTCCGGTGTGTGTTCTAGCTCGCAGGTGCTAAGCGCAGTCTCAGATGCTGTTTTGGCGTAAGTGTGCTGTTAGTCTACAGTAGCTAGTTTTTCATCGATATATTGTGACATTCGTTTCTAAATATGACAGAAGACAACGGATTAAGTGATATTCACAAGCTTTCAGACTACCATCAGATACTGCTCTCAAAATTCTGTGTTATAATGGATACAAAGCTTGGGGCAGACCATGTAAAAGATGGATTACAGAAATAAAAGAGTCAACGAAAACATTCATATGTGAAGAACACCACAAGACTGTTTCCAGAGAACTCTTCAACCAGGACGCTGCAAGACATATACAGCGAAAAAATATCGTTTCTGGTCAATCTGTTGATGTTCTCTTGCTTAGGTTTTTAGTTTCTGTTTAGCTCTCTCCACTTATCTAAGTCTTATATATTGTTTTAGCAGAGACTTAACATCCCTGAAATTTGAGGCACTCTTAAGCCATTTGGTTTTAATACAGGAACTGTCAGCATAGGTGTAATGACGGACACACTCAAGGAGAGATCGGAGCATCTATAGATTTGTTCGGAGTGCAGTGATTATGATCCGACGATTAACTAACCTTCCTGGATAATTCTCAGATGCTGTGTCTGATGTTGTGAATGAGTTTGTCTTGTTTGCTTATTTGGATGGCATGCACAACTGATTTTGAATCACTAAAGACTGCAATGTTTGTATTATAGACTCTTGATTGTTGAGTATTTGAGCATCTATAAATATGGTAGTAAGGTAGTTGGCCTGCACTTTGCGCAATCTTATTGAGGTGACAATATATTGTTTGTCTATGGTGTCGTCTGCAAGAATAATGTACATTTCTCTGCCTCCTTTCGCTGTGGCTTTTATTGATGATTCATCAGTGTATACATGCGTTAAGATATTTCTGGGATATTGGTAATGTAACATTTGAAGTGATAAATCTCTGTGTTCTGTTTATGTGAGTGGTCTTGGAGTTCATGTTATATAATTCAGAGAATATTTAGTTTTCTAGATGAGTGTGTATGGTGCACGATATATGATCTTACACATGTTGATATCGGGTTCTACTTATTCAGCATATTTCATGAATGACTCTATGGTCATTGAATCAATTTCATAGATATTCTGAAAAAACCTATATTTAAACAATATTCGTAAACATACATGCTTTGAATATGAAGTTTTTCAATTATCTAATTTATAGCACTTTGGACAAATGTATGTGTAGGCAGTCTTAATATGTATACATCGTCGAAAATACGTGCTTTGTGTTCAAGAATACATAGGTAGTCTGGTTTCAGTTCTAGCAGATGGAAAGACTAAAATTCTAATCCACCATCACAATGTGTTATCGAAGTAACATATCTATCTAACTAATAAAGCAAATATAGACATCTGTTTCGCTGTTGTGAAATATGCTAAAGACGTGACAGCAAAATTGTTGATATCTCGGTGGCTCTAGATAATTTTCAAAATGATTGTTGTTTTCTATTTGCCAGTCTAGTGCCAGTCTTTAGAGCTACAGAGCTAATTATCTTAAAGGTTTCTTCTGTCGGTAGAAATGGGATGGGGGGGGGGGGGGTTAGTAAACTTCGTGTTGGCGATGCACTATCTCTCACATCCATTTTGGATCTTTGCAGAATGAACCAAAAATTTAACACAGTCACTGTCTTAGTAAACGTCTTAGTAAACGGAGTCTAAGGTATCCATTTATTCTTCTGTATTAGTTCTCAAATACCTGCATATTAGCTGGATGTAATTCTGAAGCCAACATGCGATGTGTAATAGTTTATAACGTGGTGCGATATCTGCACCTTTCTGCCTGACATATCCGACTTCAGCATAGCTGCTAAGGCCACTTTCACCCTATATGGGATGGAACATTTAATTCTATACCCAAAACTCCTTAATTTCCCCTTACAACATGCATGGCACGTAATAGTGTAATTATTCTTTGCTCCCCTTTCGCTCCTTGGCACCACAAGGACAAGATAACCACTTCATGACGACTGTGTATGTAAAATGATCTAAGATTCAAATTGGCCGGTGTCGATATGAATTTATGTCATCCATAACTACTTCACAGCTCCTGGACATTACATAGATCTACTGACCTGGACATGTGGACGTTCACGGTAATAAAAATGAAGTCATGCTTACATGCAATGCATTAATACAAGTTGAGTCGACAATTGATAAAGTGGAGGTACGATTTGAAACTTGCTTCATGAGAACACGGTGAATGAAGACACTGCGAGTAATGGTATATCCAGGTAAATGGTGAATGAAGAAACTGCGAGTAATGGTATATCCAGGTAAATAGTGGATGAAGACACTGCGAATGATGGTATATCCAGGTAAATGGTGGATGAAGAAACTGTACCAGCAAGCTACACAAATTATTATCATACATGCCCTTCAACATATACTCTAACTAACTGTACATTTACGTGTCTGTCCTATGTGCAATGCTGTCAATTGATAACTCATACTTTCGACCTTTTACCTGAGCCCACGTTTGTTGTGATAAAGTATATAACATTTGCATATTAATATGTTTATCTATATATTCTTTGATTTTGCTTCTTTCTGCATGTTAATGGAATAGTACTTGTTCGATGTTGCAGACTGCAAGAGGAAGGTCTGCGGAATTTACTAGTGGCCTACTAGACAAATATGCAGACTAGAATGATAAACTAGAATGCAATAGTATACAACTAGCAGTTGATATGATTTATCAGTAGTCTACCAGACACACCACCATGCAACAACATACTACATACTTCTAGTAGGTGATATGACTATATATATATATATATATATATATATATATATATATATATATATATATATATATATATATATATATATATATATATATATATATATATATATATATAAATCAATCAATAAACCCGTAACCCTTCAGGGTCGTAGGGGTACCACACTGGATGCCTCAACACACAGAGTCCTCCAGCGAATTATATCCTCAGGATATCGTCAGGGATGCGGATGAGTGTGGAAATATCTTTCCCTGTCCATTCCTTGATGTTGTCTGTCCCTGTCTTTTGGTATATATATGTTGGGGTGAAAATCAAACTGTATAAGTCGCTGGTGCTTTCTGTTGTGCTGTATGGTTGTGAGAGTTGGAAACTCACTGCGGATATGGAAAGAAGATTACAGGTTTTCGAGTACAAATGCTACAGACGTATTCTACGAATTTCCTATATGGAACAATGTGTACGTAAGAAATAAAGTAGAGATGTGTGCAGGTGTTCAGGAGCCATTGCTGTCAATAGTGAAACGACGAAAACTAGCATGGTTCGTACATGTATGCAGACATGATTCCTTGTCAAAAACAATACTGAAGAGAACTGTCGAGAGTGGAAGAAGCAGAGAAGGAAAAATAAAGGCATGGACAGACAACATCAAGGAATGGATAGGGCAAGATATTTCCACACTCATCCGCATCGCTGAGTATAGAATGCGCTGGAAGACTCTGTGTGCTGAGACATCCAATGTGGCACGCCTACGACCCTGAAAGGTTACGGGTTTATATATATATATATACACTTTTCTTCAAGTGAAACTCCCTCCAGATTACATCTTTACAGTTATATGTCTCATGTTGTATGTTCTGTTGTTCCTCACTTATGGGTTATATGTCTCATGCTGTATGTTCTGTTGTTCCTCACTTACGGGTTATATGCATTTCTGGTCTAGTCTACTGTGTGATTCCGGCAGATTGCTGTTACCCGTAGATTTAACTTTATTTGTTGACTAAGAAATAGCTGTGTTGTACTGTGATCCACTTTACAAACGATGTAATTGTTATGAGCAGCAGTGTTCTATAATAAATGTTGCTGCATCAGTAAATGACATCACACAAATCTGCATTAAATACCCATAATTAATGTGATATAATTGTCCCCATCAGTGTAATTGAGTGAATATATTCTTTATAGACAACCTTTACAAACACAGCCACATACACACACACATACACATACACACACACGTAGCACTGTCAGTAGTCAAGTATTAGTGGATTAGTAACCAAGTTAGGGATTATCATGTTGAAGAGGTCAGAGCACTTGAAATCGAACTGTGATGTCTGATTTACACATTCATATTTTGGAGACAAGATTATTGTTTGAGCAATGAACTAACTTTTTCTGAACACACATCAAAACCGAAATACAATATTCAACAACACCACAATTGACACACTGGATGAAGTTGACAGAATATGTTTCTTGTTAAAATGTTCTGAAGCATTATCATTTTATTGCAGTCACGTTTAATTTTAACAGCTGGAACCAGAATATTGACAAGATATTGATAAATAACTGTTTACTAGATTAACTTTCATTGACTATTTATATTCAATAATCCCGTTTCTTATTGCTGCCTAAAATAGACATTTCCATGTCTTCCTGAACAATTGAATGTTTTTCTGAATGTTGAATCCATCTGATTGTTTGAGTTATACCTGACACGTGTATCTTGAATCTTTGTATCATCTTGTACTCTTTCAGTTCAATAAGTTTGTTAGTAATATGTTTCTCATTGATATTTCCCGGTCTTCATGGATAGATTGATTGTTTCCGATATTCTTACGTCATGTATCTGGTACCTTTCAGTTCAATAAGTTCATTGATAATATTCTGATGTACTCTTGATTTTCTTGATATGATGCGCTGTTTGAGTTGATCACAGATGTTTAATTTACAGGTGTGGTTTCTACTATCTTTACCAGAAAGAAAGGGTCTATTTCACTTAGATCTCTCAAGACACCTGTATGTTTACCTTTCGAATACAATTTAATAAGTGGAGTATTTACAGCCTTTTCTGCTGAACAAATTTCTGGTTGCAGAGTGCAGCGTACGGCAGCATAGGCATGGTTATCTCTTGTTGTTTTATCAGATGCCTGGCTAAATTGTTTACTGGCATGACAGAAAGATTTGTCATAATCACAATAGAACATTACCATAGCGATATCTTTTTCTTTAAGGAATTCTTTAAAGTTTTCTTTGTTTAAGCTCTGCACGCGTCCCGATGGAAAGCGGTCATCTGCACACGTATGAACCCCAAGAGTAGGTGAAGCAGGTGAGTAGGTTTTAGGTGGCGATCTTGTTGATGCCGCATACTTTGGAGTAACAGGGCTTTTACTAATTTGATTACTTGTCTTGGATTTACTACGTACTGGTTTCATGTTTTTTTAAACTGCAGTTTAATGACTTCTGATGTTTTTATGTAATCTTTCCTGAAAATGTGATGTGATGTGCATACGTTTAAAGCTACACTTCGGTTAGATTAAACAATAATACAATCAGTTTAAGAATTCCATGTTTTATTTAGGTTCAACAGAGGATATGTGGAGACCGTTGCTCGGTCGGTTCCATGAAGTTTGTAAGAATAAAATCAACGTAAACAAAGTATTACGTCACGCTTGTTACGCACAAATTTATCATCATGAAGTGCTAGTGAGTGCCCATTCATGTTTAAACAAAATAAAATTAGTGTGCAGTCGTTTTTAATAGTGTAGATTATTCAATCCACATCTCACGCTGTTTTCCCACGTTCAAGTCCTGGTGTAGCTAGTTCTCCACTACCTCGTCTCACTACTCCCTCTGACATTCCCACTTCTCACCTGACCACTAATTAGGAACAACAGTTCATCTTTCTGGTCATTCCAATGCCCCGGTGGTTCGCATTCCTCCTAACCTCAGTCTCTCTGATAGTGAAATTTCTGTCCTCAGCAAAGGCCTCAAGTCAGCCCGTCTCCGTCCTGCATGCGATCAATACTCTCTTCTTCAGGATATCCACCGTTACCATCGTCATCTTCGGCTTCATTATCATTTATTTGGCAAAGTTTCATCTTGTAATGACGATTTGTTTTCTAGATATGAACATAAATCCTTGGACTCCCATGCCCGGTGCATTTCAGGCTCTTGATCTTTACATCAAGAATACCCTCCATGAAATAAAATCACTTCATCACAACCGCATTCATCGCTCAAACATCACCCCTGAAGAATCTCGCGCCTTGGCACATCTTCGTCGCCGTGATGATATTGTCATCAAACCTCGCAGATAAGGGTGGGGGTCCGTTGTGGTGTGACGTAAGGACCTTTAGTTCCAGGAGGGCCACCAACAATTCTCCAACCCTTCTTTCTACACTGCACGCACATCTGATTCGACTGTAACTAACAGTAGGTTGTTAACAGCACTGTGAAAACCCTTATCCTTAACAACCACCTTCCTACCACTGTCAAGGCTCTTTGCATCGATCAAAGCTGTTTTGGCAGGCCTGTTTTCTATATGCTGCCTAAAATCCATAAGGCATCGAATCCGGGTAGACCTATTGTCTCTGCTTGCTCTGGTCCCACTGAGCGCATCTCGGACTTCCTTGACAGCATTTTCCATCCCTTAGGCGAACAACTTCCTTAATTCTTAAAATACACTAAGCATGCCCTAACCAATTTTTCTTCCGTCCAGTTGTGTTCTGAACGTACCTATCGTCTGTTCTTGCTTGATGTCTGTTCTTGCAGATGGTCTCAGTGCTCTGCAGTTCTTCTTGACAAAAGTCCCCATCCCTCTGTATCCACTTCTACTCTTATCCGCCTTGCTGAACTGGTGCTTACGCTCAACTCTTTTGAATTTGATGTGCACTTTTTCGATCAGATCAGTGGCGTTGCCATGGGAACCAAAATGGGACCTAGCTATGCGTGTATGTTCACGGGACATCTTGAACATCTAGTTTGGTCTACCTATGATGGCCGTTCCCATCTCTTTTCCACAGATACATTGACGATGGGATATGTATCACAGACATGTCCGAAGTGGAATTGTCTCGCTTCATCAATTTCATTGAAACAACCCTGCTATTCAATTTACATCTAACATCTCCACTACTTCTGTCAACTTCCTTGACATCATTGTCACCATTTAGAAGAGTTGAAAGAATACTTCTTCGCCTGCGTCGCTTATGTAGCGATTACGACGATTTTCTCGACAAGTCAATCTGAGATTGCGTTTTTTCGTAGACGCTCGTTCCCTGACAGCATTCTTTCATCCGCTTGGCTCCGTGTACGCCATTTGTCTCGCCTCGATACCTTGACTAACTCTCAACGTTCTTCCTCCTACTCTGATAGGGTTAAACTTGTTCTTACCTTTCACCACCATAACTCTTCTGTTTGACGCATCATGCTTAAACATTATTCTCTTCTCCAGTCTGATCCTAACACCCGTGACGCTTTCCACGACTTACCTCTGGTGGCTTAAAGGCGCGAGAGAAATCTTAAGGACATCTTGGTCCATAGCCACTGCAAGTCTTCTGTTCCTGACCATTTTGGTACTGTTCGTAGCTCACGTGTTCGTTGCTATACATGTCTTTACGTGGTTCAGATGCGCTCCATTTCTCAAGGTCACTTTCTCTATCGATGAGGCCTTTACATGTGAGTCCCGTAATGTCATTTACGTGATCATATGTAAACGCTGCGGTAAACAGTACATCGGGGAAACAACTTAAGATTGAGCGATCGCTTTTGTAAGCATCTTCATGCCATCAAGCACAGTACACGCACTCCTGTGGCCATACACTTCAATGGCGGTGGCCATCATGGTGCTTGTGAAATTCAGGCCACCACCATCAGTTCCTGCACCACAGTTGATATATCTAGGTACGCTCTAGAAAATATTTTTTTGAAATGTCTTATTTTTGAAATGGGTACACTCAAGCCTTTTGAACTCAATTCCGACCACTCTTATGTCTAGTACCGGGTTGGTGTGGTCTTTGCCTTTATTCGTTTTTTCCGTCATTTACTCATCTTTTTGTTCGTTTCGTTTCCACATATATTTACGTTCGTTTTATGTACTTCCTGACCTTCCGGCATCTCATTTTCATATTTCCGTTTCTTTATTGTGATAATTTTTCCATTCATCGTCTTTTGATGTTTTGTGTGTATCTTGATAAAACCTTTTGGTTGAAACGTTGAATATGATTTCTGTATTGTAATTTGTATTACTGAGTTTCGAGAACAAATGTCTTCGTAGGATAACTAACACCCATTGGAGTGAATTTAAATCGAATGATAAAATCAGAGAAGAGACACATCAAAATTTCATCACAGATGTTATCAGAAAACGCCGTTGGTCCTACGTTGGGCATGTCCTACACGCAGACATCAACAGAATACACCACAATCTCTTGAATGGATGCCTACAGGAAAAAGAGCCAGGGGTAGACCAAAAGAAGCACTCAGAAGAACAATACTTAGAGAAAGTAAAACAACCAATATCCATACTATTTAAGAACCGTGCAGAATAGATTTGAACAGACAGAATTGGAGAGATCTGACCTCTGCCCTATGCGCTAACTTAATCGCAAAAGGAAAATGAATGAATTGTTATTTGTATCTGTTCTTGTGTGCACATCATTTCCCACTAGTTTTAGTTATAGTCTGTCGTGTCTGATTGAAGCGATTATATAGACCTGTGTTGTACGTAAGTACGATAGATTATAAAGTGTAGATTATGAGCGAAAAGTTGTTAGCAATAACTGTTAAATAGACAATGAAAACACATCATTCATTCACCATGTAAAAGATGGATCATATAAATCAAAGAAGCCACAGGAACGAGCTTGCCAACAGCACACAAGAAGATCATTTTCATAGAACTTTTCTACCCCTGACGCCGCAAGGCAAACAAGGGCCACGACATATAGATAGACAGATAGCTAGATAGATAGATAGGTAGGTAGGTAGGTAGGTAGGTAGTTAGGTCGGCCGGCAGGCAAGCAGGTAGGCAGACAGACAGACATACAGACAGATATATAGATAGATAGATATTGATAGATATATAGATTAGATAGATAGATAGATAGATAGATAGATAAATAGATAGATAGATAGATATATAGAAATAGATAGATAGATAGATAGATAGATAGATAGATAGATAGATAGATAGATAGATTAATAGATAGATAGATAGATTAATAGATTATAAAGACTACAGAAACATTTTGGTGGTGACGGATGACCGACCCATCTGTGTAAATCATAACATCTGTGTCATCAGTATTTTCGCAGATTAGTGCCTTGACTTCAGCATCCACGCTCACGGGTCTGTGTTCTCTGCACTCTCTATAGACGGTTATGGATGTCTCTTTCGCAGATTAGTGCCTTGACTTCAGCATCCACGCTCACGGGTCTGTGTTCTCTGCACTCTCTATAGACGGTTATGACTGTCTCTTGAAAGATCGTAGAAATAAGTGTCCATTCCTCGCCAGGAAGTATGTCTTCTGGGGCGCAGATATGTTTGACGGTATCCTCGGCCCGACCCATTCACGATTTTCCTCTCTTGAGCCTGCTTCTTTTCACACGAGGGAGCCAGAAATACACTTGCAGAGAGAAAGGGTTCAGTACCTGATGGGCTCAGGCACAGTACGTCCAATTACACGAGGCAAGTTCATAGACAGTGGAACACCTCGTGTGAGACAGACGTGAGCAAAAATCGTCTGGGCGAAGAGTCACCACACACACGCGTGCCTGGCAACAGATAGGGAGGCTGTCACAGGATAGGGTAGCCCACCCGAATTGTCAAGGCAAGCTGAAATCGGATGTGCTAGGCCTACAAGGCGCATAACGGTGGCGCAACGTAATCACGCTGCCGTCGGAAATCGCATGGATATCCGTGCTGGTTACAATGGAGCAAACGCAAAAAAAAACAACCAAAAAAACACGAGGGAGCTCGCTGTGTAGTGAGTGGTCAATATCAGAGCACACTCTGAGGTATACACGGGCACGCACTACAAATTACAAACTAACATGAGAATTATAGAATGTTACATCCCTCTCTCTCTCTCTCTCTCGATGACATGTCCTTTACAGAACGTTGACCTCACTGTAGATCTTTCGGTTCTGTGCAAGTTGCACATCTCTTCCAGTGTTATGTTCATAAGGACTTCGATGTCATATGCACATAACAGCCTTGGTCTAACGCTTGTTATTTTTTCCTGGTGCTTTGCCCTCCATGATTTATCTTCCTATATTAATGTACAGCTCAGAAACATGGACAATAAACACAATGAGACACCGTAATTGATGCCTTTGGGCTATGTAGAAGAATAAGGAGAACGTCATGGAAAGAGAAAACCAACAAAGAGGTTGAAACATTTAAGATGAAGAAAGAATTATTAAAGGAAATAAAGATCGTACAACTAAAATATTTTGGACATATGGGTAACGTCGAGGGGAGGGGAGCACGAGGTAGGCAGAGATACAAGTGGGAGGGTAACACCACGAGATGGACAGGTTAATCTAACAGGGTGCACCACTAAGGCAAGAGACAAGAGATGTTTGGAATCTGTAGCAGCTAACCCCTGTTGTGATGACGACACTTAATGATGATGATGATGATAAAATTTCTGGATAGTGGTGTTTGTGTCTGTGTGATAAAGTTGTAGTGTGGTAGTGTTTGTGTCTGTGTGATAAAGTTGCAGTGTGGTAGTGTTTGTGTCTGTGTGATAAAGTTGTAGTGTGGTAGTGTTTGTGTCTGTGTGATAAAGTTGTAGTGTGGTAGTGTTTGTGTCTGTGTGATAAACTTGCAGTGTGGTAGTGTTTGTGTCTGTGTGATAAACTTGCAGTGTGGTAGTGTTTGTGTCTGTGTGATAAAGTTGCAGTGTGGTAGTGATTGTGTCTGTGTGATAAAGTTGCAGTGTGGTAGTGTTTGTGTCTGTGTGATAAAGTTGCAGTGTGGTAGTGTTTGTGTCTGTGTGATAAAGTTGCAGTGTGGTAGTGTTTGTGTCTGTGTGATAAAGTTGTAGTGTGGTAGTGATTGTGTCTGTGTGATAAAGTTGCAGTGTGGTAGTGTTTGTGTCTGTGTGATAAACTTGCAGTGTGGTAGTGTTTGTGTCTGTGTGATAAACTTGCAGTGTGGTAGTGTTTGTGTCTGTGTGATAAAGTTGCAGTGTGGTAGTGATTGTGTCTGTGTGATAAAGTTGCAGTGTGGTAGTGTTTGTGTCTGTGTGATAAAGTTGCAGTGTGGTAGTGTTTGTGTCTGTGTGATAAAGTTGCAGTGTGGTAGTGATTGTGTCTGTGTGATAAAGTTGCATGGTGGTAGTGTTTGTGTCTGTGTGATAAAGTTGCAGTGTGGTAGTGTTTGTGTCTGTGTGATAAAGTTGCAGTGTGGTAATGATTGTGTCTGTGTGATAAAGTTGCAGTGTGGTAATGATTGTGTCTGTGTGATAAAGTTGCAGTGTGGTAATGATTGTGTCTGTGTGATAAAGTTGCAGTGTGGTAGTGTTTGTGTCTGTGTGATAAAGTTGCAGTGTGGTAGTGTTTGTGTCTATGTGATAAAGTTGCAGTGTGGTAATGATTGTGTCTGTGTGATAAAGTTGCATGGTGGTAGTGGTTATGGCTACGTGATAAAGTTGCAGTGTGGTAGTGTTTGTGTCTGTGTGATAAAGTTGCAGTGTGGTAGTGTTTGTGTCTATGTGATAAAGTTGCAGTGTGGTAATGATTGTGTCTGTGTGATAAAGTTGCATGGTGGTAGTGGTTATGGCTACGTGATAAAGTTGCATGGTGCTATACACTTGCTATCGCCACTTCAAGTATGAGGATATTTAAAAGTTTCTTTTACCACCTGAAAGCCAGTCCTTACCAAGAAAATACAAGAAGGAAGTCAGAGGATAAATAAACAATTTGGTGCCGTTGAACGGACTGGTTCATTTCCCGTTAGACTCAAACATTTTTAATTTCTCTGGTTTCCTTCTTGAATTTACTTGTATAAGCAATTATTTAGAGCAAAATTGTACTGTCTGTATATGTTAGCCATGTTTACAAGAAGACCTATCGGCCCTTGTAGAACTAATACGGATATTATATTATATGTTTGTTGTTACTGAGGATACTTCAATACGTGTACGAGATTTTCGTACTAACATATCTCAAATAGCTTAGGACCTTATCAAGTCTAAATACGGCGCTGGATGTCATTAAATTTAATTCATAACAGCCAGCTTTATAAAATAACCATACATAATAAATATATAACGAATAACATATTTTCAAACTAAATTATAAATACGACAAGAGTGGATAAAAACACATACACAAGAATCACATACAACATTTATAGAAACACGTCAATAAATGACACAAATGCAAGAAGTATCTTGGAAACCTGGCACAGGTGTATTTAATGTTGCTCTTGTCTTCTCTTTTGGTTACATGGTTGTTGTTCGTCTTCTCAGTTATATCAAGTTACCTTTATACAAGGACAGACACCGTTTGTTTTTTCGTAAATCACATGTTAGAGGAAAACGGTAATTAATGACGATATATAGTCACAATATTTAGTTCAAACCTTGACCTTCTTACGCTGGATTTATCTGTAAAAATTATGTTACCTATTCCGTGTTTTTGATAAACCACATGTTAGAAGAAAATGTTAATTCATGATGAGAGTCATAATATTTAGTTCAGGCATTGACCATGTTACACTGGATTAATGGGTAGAACTTGTGATGTTACCTTTTTGTTGATCAATAGTTGATAATAAACTTCCGAGATTGTGCAGAAATCGAATGAAAATAACGCAGACATCAAAATGGAGACACAAAGTCAACTATATTATCTTTCACTGCATATTATAACCTGCTGACATGCCGGAGCGTGAGATGGAAAAAGTGAACGACTTCAGAAATGTTTTGAAAGGATTTTGACAGATATGAATATTCATGTTAACCCTTAATGGGCGTGAGCTGTATCAGATTCACCAGCAAAGATTGGTCAATATCTTTAACGTCACGTAGCGATCCAATCATCTTACCTTTTGAGAATAGTTTAATCATTGGATTGGCAGTAATGTGCTCTTCATCACAAATACATTTATCCTTACAGCAGTTGACCGCGGCGTATCCATGGTTCTCTCTGTTTGTTTTGTCAGAAGCTTTGCTAAATATTTTAGTAGTTGCACACACAAGTTTGTTTTTTTCGCCGTAGTACATAACAAGAGCCAAATCCTTTTCTTGTAGAAACTCTCTGTAATTGCAACCGATTAAATTCCGGACATTCTCTGAAGAGAAGTTTGGATCTGGACCTGTGACAACCGGCGGGGGCTGAGATGGGTCATCACCATACAGTGAATGCCGTGAGCTTGCTACAGATCTGTGATCTTCTCCTGCATGTGAAGTAGTTGAAAGTGTTTTACGTGGCTTTGGTACTGGGCGGGTTTGAGATCCTGGGAGAACTGTACGTGGTTTTGGTACTGGTCGGCCAGGTGGTCCTGCATTACCCGCTTTGCTTGCTGGTCGTGGTGGTACCGGTGGTCCTGCAATAACTGATCTGCTTGCCGGTCGTTGTGGTACTGGTGGTGGCATCGTTGGCATATGTTTGTTTATAAGACACACTTGATTCTTAAAAATGGCTATAGCCTTTGATGTAGTTATTTACTGTGAACAGAAGGGAACACAGTTATGCTAATAATGTTTGTGGACAGTTTGAAATTCAAAAATTTACTTGACTATATTCCCAAGAAATCATGAGGTCCGTTGCCTGGCCGGTTCCAAAGTGTGAGAGAAACAATTTAGCAACATATGACGTAATTTTTACTGCGTTTGTGTTAAATGCTTTATGGTGCTAATATATTTGTCAAATGCACACGGTGCGTTAAGGAAACATTTTGTAGTCCATTGTCTGTTCCCAGGTGAACGATGGTTGATCGTTTTCACTCTTGTCGTTAAGCGTAGGGGTGAGAGCTTAATCTGTCGTTCGAAAGCCAGATTTATCGATCTAGTTGCATTAAGTTCTTGTTTGTTCAAGGCTATTTTCATGTTTTCTATCCACTATTTTCTTGGTCTACCTTTGGTTTTATGTCCGGAAATTCTTTTGTTATATGTTCATATTGATATCTAGTTTGTGTTCATTCTCATAAGGTGACTAAATCATTTTACTTGCTGTATTTCGATGTGCTCAATACATGATATTATACCAGCGCTTTTCATAATTTTCCGCATTTATTTTGTAGTTTAGTAACCATCGCAGATATTCTGACACTTCATTTCACAAGTAACGATTTTCCTCTGCTGCGATGTTGTTAAAGGACCATATATTACATTGGTAGCAGAGTGTTGGTATAAGAATTGTAGATGTTATCTGTCTTTTAATTTCCATCTTGATCTTTGGGTGAAGAAGTAATGGTGAAAGTTTGTATGTTATTGTGTTTGCTTTCTGCCACCGTATTTCTATTTCTCTGTCTTCCATTTTCGGAAAGTTATGCTGCATGGATATTTGAATTATTTGGCTTGTTTCGATTTGGTGCTATCTATTGTTATATCCATTGGTGTTGCAGACTTGCTAATTTTCATAACTTCTGTTGTTTTTTTGTACGTTCATTTTCATGTTGTACTCCTTACATGCCAATAGCAATGCATTGATGATGTTTTTACAAATTTTCTTAATCTTTGTATATTAAACCTTGATCGTCGGAAAATAATAGTTCGTTAATTTCATTGTTAAGTTCCTCATCAGGTTTATTTGCAATGTTTTTCTCTTTGTTGATGTGAACTTCTTTTATTATTCTGTTCATGTATATGTTTAAAAGTAGGAGTGAAAGCACGCAACCATGTCTTATTTCAGATATTGTTTCGAAAGTTTCAGTCATTTCATTTGTTGGTCTCATTGAGCTGTGGTATGTTTGATATATCGCGTTTATATTATCTAACAGCTGTCCTCTTATGTTATAAATTTATAATGTCTGCCAGAGAATATTTCTATCTACTCTATCGAATGCCTTTTCCAAGTCTACAAATACTGTGTTAAGATCTTAATTGTATCCAATCAAGATGCTTTTTCACTTAGTTGTCTCAGTGTGAATAGTGCGTCTGTACAGATGGCCCCTTTTCTGAAGCTAAATTGAGTACTACTTAGCTGTGGTTCTGCAATGTATAGTATTTTCTGTTCTATTATTGTTGCATATATTTTACCTGTATGACTTAACAAGGAGAGGTATCTATGTATTTCACATTCTCTTGTATTACCATTATATATAATGGTACGATAACTGATTTGTGCCAGTCGTCTGTTACTTTTCTTTCTGTCCAGGCTATTGCAAATAATCTTGCTAGCCACTGGATCCCTGTGTTTATACATGCTTTTATTGTTTCACTTGGTATACCAACTTGATGAACCAGCTGTTAAATCTTGCAGTAAATCCTTTTGTTGTGCGGTGGGTTGGTGCGCCCTGATGTACAGGATAGTAGTTCTTAAGTGTGGTAACTGGATATCTGTACCAGCGGTTATTAGCCCTGGTCTGCCACATGGATCGCCTCTATCTCCTGTACTTTTCAATGTATACACAGTATCGATGGCAATCAAATCACAGGTGCTGGCAGAACGATGTCATACGCCGATGATATCCTAGTGTATAGACAGGGCAGAAATGGGGATGAGTGTGTCGCGGAGCTACTGAAGCAGCTGGACATACTGAAAAATTGGTGTCAAGATATGGGTGCAGATGTTAATCCTTCTAAGGCATTCGTGGCATGGTTTTCCTTGAACAACCACATGGTAAAGACACCCATGCCACAAGTTTCGTTGTCCGGAAAAGTTTAGAAAGAACTCGCACAACGAGATATCTGGTTGAGTTTTTTGACATTAGTCTGGGTTTCAGAGAACATGTTGATCACGTTATTATAAGGGCAGGCTAAGGCTTAGCAGCAATGAAGGTTATGGCTGCTGCGCAATGTGAGCAAAGGTTGTTGTTTCTTTTGTACCACGGTTTGGTTGTGGCTGTGGTGGAATATACACTGGCAATTCTTACTTTTAGCCAAACTCAGATCGAAAGACTGGATAAAGTCTAGAATGCAACAATGCGTATCATACTTGGGTGCACAAGAGACACATCGACAAGAGCTATGCAATACCTATTTTACTGTCCAACAGCTGAGCATAGATTACAGTATTGTCGTGCACGGCGTAACTTCAAATACATGCAGATAAGGAACACCCGTTGCATTCCGAAATACAGAAAGTTAAAGGCAGCAGACTCAAGACAATGAGGTCGTGGATGGGACGTGATGAGTATGTCTTGCAAAGCGTGTGCAGATTGCAGGATGTGGCAGCAGGTGCGGAATGGATAAGTCTACCCACAGATTTCGAAACTTGTTTGAGAGTAGTACCATCACTTAGCAGGGAATGCAAAGTATTATTTCCCACAGCTGTGGAGAAAGAAGTGCAGGCTTTGGTCAGTGAGAATACCAAAAAAGGCGATGTGATTATATACATTTATGGATCTGTAATTAGGCATGTTCGCAGTGCTTGGGCATTCACAGCTTAGTTCGCAGGTAAAACTATCAGGGAGGAGAGTGGTGCCTTTGCGGTCATTACGAGTAGTATGACCATGGGGACTATGTCGGTGACCAGGACATTTGAGTGGGTATGCATACAGGAGGTAACGCAGTTCTGCATCTTGAGTGACTCTATGAGTATGATTAAGAAGGTACAAGTGGGTCTTATTCGTGAATATTGGATTGACGCCTTGAGAAAGGCGAGGCTGAAAGTGGTTACATTTATTTTCGTGCCGGGACATGTGGGTGTTCGAGGCAATGAAAGAGCGGATCAACTGACATCATGCGCGATTGTGGCTCGGGGCGGTGGAGCAATGGAGCGAGCTGACGTTTTGAACTCCTTAAGAGATATAGCTCGCGAGAGTGAGACTAATCTGGATGATAATTCCTTTTCAATGTCTAGAATTAAAGATCAGGGATTAAAATGCGGTGTTGCTAGAAGTGAACATTTTGGAAGGCGCAGAAGAATGATGGTCAACCAGCTTAGGACCGGTGCTGTCAGCAGAAGTGTAGTAGCATATACACTCAAGGAGAGATCGGAGCAACTATGGATGTGTCCAGTTTGCAGTGATGATGAGCGGATGACTACCTAACTAACTAACTAACTTGGAATACCATCCCCTACTGGTGATTGATTACGTGGGCTACGTTTTAAGGCTTCTTCTAATTCTAGATTTAGTATATCTGGTTATGTGGTTTCTAGATCTCTTTTATAGATGGTGAGTTTATATTTTGTTGTGACACTTGGATTGTATAATTCCTCGAAGTATTCTTTCCATCTTGACATCCTACTTATGCTGTTCACTAAGGGTTTGCCATTTTTATCACTGATGATTGTTGTGAGATTATCTCTCTTCTCTCACTCGCATAGATTTATAACGTTTGGATAATTCTCTTGGGTTTTATTAAGATATGCCAGTTAAATGTTCTCCTTACTTGTTCCATAAATTAATTTTTTTCTTATTTGATTACATGCTTGGAATTTTTTGTAGCTAGTAGATTTCAACCATTTCTGGAAACGTTGTTTTTATCTATTGTACACCCTTTTTTGTCTCCACACTCCACTCTCATGTTTTCTTGTCTTTTTTGGGATGTCCTGTACAGCATATATTTTGTAGATGTTTTTTCATTGCATTTTTGAAAATATTTCATTCCTTTTGGATGGTATCAGTTTCTTTTGGTAGGATTTGAAAAATTTGAGTCATTTTCTTATACAGCTCATCGCTTTTTTGTTTCTTCCAGAGATTTTAAGTTAATAACTTTTTCCTACCATTTTCTTTTTTCTTTTCTTTGTGTAGTTCTTATGTCGGCTCTTTCCAAAGTGAGTATAACAGGTCTGTAATCTGTGTCAATATCTATGTTTGGGAAAACTCTTAAATCAGTGATTTATCTCTTTTTTTATATCTTAACGAGAATGAAATCAAATTTGGATATAGTAAGTTGTCCTATTTATACCATGATTGTATGAGGATTCGTCTGTGTTGGTAAAAAGAATGTGTTTTTAACAGACCATGTTTTAGGCATATATTGATTAGAACGTCCCCGCTATTGTTTCTTTCTGTTGTTATGTCCCAGAAAATGACTAAGAAGTGTTCACGCTGTGTTCTTTTCTTCCATATTCTCCCGATGAAATCATCCATAATGTATAAACTCTTCTTTGTTGTTAATTTTGAATAGGACGTCTGATAGGCTTTCAAAAAATACAGTAATTTCTTCTATTCTGTTGCTGTCATTGTGGGGTGGGTATATTTGGATAGTGTGGTTGTTATTTCTTCATCTATCAGTTGTATCCGTATTACCGTTTCCGAAATGTACTCTATGTCTGTGATATATTTCGCTTTATTTGGGTTGACAACGAAACCAACGCCGTGTTCTGCCTTCAAGGCGTTGTCTGCCACGTTCCACATTAGTACATGGTTTTGAATCGTTTATTTATGTTACCACCTTTATTTCTAGTATATGCAATGCCTAAAATGTCTATACGTTTCAATGTCATAAATTTAATCAACTCTGATGTTTTGTCGCCGAGACTACACACATTTAATGTAGTTATTCTTGCGGTCTTCATTTTATAACTCGACTATATATTCTCTTACTTGCTTTTTTTCTGTTAGGTGTCGTATGAATGAATAACGTCAGTTTTCTGGATATGTCACCTCTGGTTGCCTGATAAGCAGTAATATTATGAAGTCTCAGGACGTCGGTAGCACCTTTACTACACATTTTTCTTGGTATTCATCTGATTCTTGTTATGTCAATCCTCATGTTGCATGCTGATTAGTGTGCGTACATTCTCATTAAGTGGTCAAACCATGTCAGTCTCATCTTTGTTTTTAAATATATTTAGCAACAGACGTTGTTCCAACACTTCTTGTAATCACTTCATTCCTCACATGGTCTTTTCTTGTTCTGTTTGCTGCATTTTGTAGATATCATTTCACACGTAGTAAGCTTTCTGTCTCTTTCTTTTGTAGATGTCAACGTCTGACTTTGACAATACAGTGTTGGTATACATTTTGAATTTATGATTTACTCTTGATTTCCAATAGGCATAGATGTGTATTTCAAAATTGGTGTAAGGTAATTTTTTTAGTTGGATATTTTGAATTCTTGTATCGATTTTCCTGTCTATTTTTTAGTCATCAGCAACAATGTTCCAAAGATATTTAAATACGCGCACTTGTTTCAGTTGTTGATAATTTGTCTTTAATGGTGCCTTTGTTGGGATTCTCTTTCTATAAATATTACTTCTGTTTTTTTCTGTATTGAATTTTATGCTGCGACATCTTTCGATGAGTAGGTTTATATTATTTTGTAGCTTTTCACGCTGAGTTTAGTTGAGTGATGGTATGTAAAGAGTGTTTATATCCTTTGACTCGTAAGCGTCTGGTGGTGTTCCGACTGTTGTGGTAATATTATCCATATAAATAATGAACAATAATGGTGATAGAACACACAACTGTTAAACTCTTGATGTTACTGAAAATCACTACCACATTTTATACTGGCTCAAAAGCTAAAGATAACAGTCAAGAAATTAGTTATTAGGTATTAGATATGTTGATTATCCTCTTCGCACACAGGACATGTCTATAGGTGATATAATCTCCGCTTAAAAAACTCTCAGGTTATAATGGATACACTATGAAAAGACGAGAAGGAGTCGAACGAGACAATGTACATATTCAGAGAATGGTAGATATGGGAGTGACTAGAGGCGATGGGAGAAAGTACTCCCTCTCCGGAAAGATCAGAAGAACGCGTAAGCAGCAACTTACTGGGGCACTGAGCGTATACACTTTTAGATGGCTGACCGAACAGTAAGCAGAGCATATATGGGAATGTCCCCAGTGCAGTGACGCTTGTCCTTAATCAGAATGAAGAATAGAAAGTTTAATAATTAATTAACTGATTGTTAATATTCGACATCAGTTGCTACCATGCGACCTACTTTTACTTTTACGAACAACGGGACACAGTGATAGACAACGTTTCGACTAAAAAAGCATTCATCAGGACAACAGACAATAAACAAACATGCAAAAGACTTAACTTACTGAGATAAGTAACCGGTTTCGTTTATAATTGTGTTCCATTTCATCGCCTCAATCAATCTCATCCCTTATTAAAACATTCTAATTATAATCACTCTCTTATCCTGAAAACGTCGGCGGTATAGAAGGCCTACCAACATAATTCATTAGGACCCCATTCGTTACGTTTTTTAATTATTGTTGGGGTTCGGTTGGTCACCATGTATATTACTGGAGTCGCCTTGGCTATTTTTTAGCATTCGATTCCACGTAAGTAAATAGTGATCAATCGAAAAACCAATAATAATTAAAAGAATGGGGTCCAAATTAATTCTGTTGGAAGGTCTTTATTGAAGACATGCATGCTTATCCACCATAACCGCTCGAGATTCTAAGTCTTGTCTTCTCTTATATTGATGATAATCTTTACAGCTGACGGGAGTTGAAACCATATCCATTCTAGCGGTACCAAATATAATATTGAAGGGACTTTTCCTGTTTTGATCTTTCTCTTTCCCATGGTAAGTTTCATACTTCGCTTTAATCTCTTTCACCTACCATCGTCACACCATATGTGTTTTCTTATATTAAGTATATCGCCCGTGTGTGAGCAAAGAATAGCAACACTGTTTACCTTCCACGCATGTCGTAAAAGGCGACTAAGGAGGTTATGGGATGTAGTTGGCTGTGACCCAAAGCCATGCTGAAGTCGGATGTGTCAAGTCGAAAGGCACAGATATCGCAGCAATGATGTAAACCATGACACAACGAATTCCGTTCTCTGGACTATATTCTGCTAATCTGTAGGAGTTTGAGAACGAATGCAGAAGAAGAAGAAGAAGAATATTAAGTATATTTGCTCGTTTTTCTGTTGTATTCCGTCCCAATGAAGGATGTACTGAGAATCTTCGTGAAAGAATATTGAATGTGTTTAACCAGAAACTCACTGGGGCCATTATCAGAATAACATTCTATATTGTTTGGTGAAAATGAGTACTTACTGTCTGTCCAGAATTTCTTACTTTTCTGCATTCGTTCTCAAACTCCAGTAGATTAGCGGAATGGTTTACAGCTTTGCTGGAATTTCTGCACTGTTCTACCGGATGCATCCGATTTCAGAATGTATTTTGGATCACTTTGACCCTGTGTGAGATCAGACAGCGAACTCCATCCCATTGCCTCCTTACGACATTCATGGAAGGTAAAAATTGTTGCTATTTATTGCTCCCCTTTTGGTCCCCAGCAGGTAAAATACCACCGCCCAGAAAAGAAGAACGTCCCATTCAGAATGGAAGAAAGTTGCTCATAACCAAACAACCGATAGCACACCAATTGGAAAAAGAGTTCATACGATTCTTTCAGATGAAAATTACTTTATTACTGAGTGAAATAGGAAAACAACATTGCTATTAAGCGATAAGATTGCAAGAGTTCAGCAACTTTGTTATTGTGCGAAAAGTCTTCAAGAGTTCAAAAACTTTGTTATTGTGCAAGAAGACTTTAAGTATTCAGCAACTTTGTTATTAAGGCAGATTTTAAGAGTTCAGCAACTTTAATATTGAGCGAGATTTCAAGAGTTCCGCAGTTTTGTTATTGAGCGAGATTTCATGGGTTCAGCAATTTTACTATTGGCAGCAATTTTACTATTGACCGAGAAGTTCAGCGACTTTGTTATTGAGCGAGATTTCAAGAGTTCAACAACTTTGCTATTAGTGAGATTTCATGAGTTAAGCAACTTTGCTATTTAGCGAGAAGATTTCAAGAGGTCAGCAACTTTGTTATTGCACGGACGTCTTAAAGAGGAAAGAAATTCTGATATTTGTCGAGAAGGTTTCAAAGAGAAAAGCACATGTGCTACTGGGAGAAATGACTTTCAAAGGATAGCAACTTTGTTATGGGGTGAACTGTCTTTATTTTGTTTTATACTAAAGAGGTTTCTGGTGTGAATCTGGCTCTTTACGTCATGTTTACAAAGTTAATTTTGCCGGAGATATTTGAGGAATAACGCTTGAAGGTAGGGTGTTGCATGCTTCCGGCAAGCGGCGTGCCGCTTCCTTAATAGGGTATGGGTATATATGGGAAACATGATTACAATGATGCTAATCTTGTACAAAATTACAAATTTTTGATATTTTGGAATTTATTTCTAACGCCCTTTGTGTTGGTGGGGCTCAAATGTGGAGTAAAGAATAAATTAATCTTCGCATGTCGTAAGAGACGACTAAGGAGATTGTAATTCGGAAGTTGGCTCTCCTATCTCACAGTGCACCGAAGTCATGTTGCAATCGGAGGTGTCATGCCGATAGTCGAATATGTCGCAGTCAAACTGCAAACAATGATATAAGGTATACCTTTCACTGGACTCCATCCTGTTAACCTGCAGGAGATTGAGAATGAACGGAGGAGATGAAGACTTATTTTTAGTTTCATAGTTCGTGTCTTGACTTTGCCTTTTGCTAACTGTATTCTATAATAGTGGGCAAGCATCGGAACAGTAACACAAACGTTTAGGTTTATGTAAAGTCAAGTGAAACAGAAGTTAAAAGGAGAATAGGAATGGCTAAAAGTACCCTCAATGACATGAGGAAATTATTAATATCTAAACAAATTACAAACAAGTTAAAAATGAGAATTATAAAATGCTACATCTATTCCATATTAATGTATGGCTCAGAAACATGGACACTAAATAAACAATTAGAAGACAAAATTGATGCCTTTGAAATGTGGGTATATAGAAGAATAGGGAGAACATCATGGAAAGAGAAGAAAACAAATAAAGAGGTGCTAAAGACACTTAATATGAAGAAAGAACTACTAAGAGAAATAAAGATCAGGCAAATAAAATACTTTGGACACATTAAAAGACATGACACCCTATTGAAGACCTTACTTGAGGGTAAAGTCAAAGGGAAGCTAGCAAGAGGTAGGCAGAGATACAAGTGGGAGAGTAACATTACACGATGGACAGGTTACAGTCTAGCAGAGTGCACCACCAAGACAAGAGACAGGAGATGTTGGAGATACGTTGCAGCCAACCTTCGTTGCGGAGACGGCACTTGATGATGATGATGAAAGTCAAGTAAACATGAAGGTTTATAAAACAATGTTGAGAACATCATGAACAGAATAAGTAGCGATATCATGTAAGAAAGTAATTTAAAAGAGAGAGAGAGAGAGAGAGAGAGAGAGAGAAAGAAAGATCTGCTCACTGGCATCAGAAGTCAGTTCACATTTTTTTATACACAACATAAAAAGAGGAAAGATGAAGCACATCGTGATAACATGCTAAGCTGAAAAGAAAAGAGGTGGCGGGGAAAGCCAAGGAAGACGATGCTAGAACACTTGATATTGTGGAGTGAGAGAGAGCTATATCGAAAATATTTGAGAGCACACGAGACATGAGACTGAGGGCAGATAACCAACGCTATACGACATGAAACTGTGGGCAGATAACCAAAGCTATACGACATGAAACTGTGGGCAGATAACCAATGCTATGCGACATGAAACTGTGGGCAGATAACCAAAGCTATACGACATGAAACTGTGGGCAGATAAACAACGCTATGCGACATGAAACTGTGGGCAGATAACCAACGCTATGCGACATGAGACTGTGGGCAGATAACCAACGCTATGCGACATGAAACTGTGGGCAGATAACCAACGCTATGCGACATGAACTATAAGACAAGAATAGAATATAAGAATTAACAATACCGCGTGCAATGAGTTTTAGAGTAGGGACAACCGACATGTATACTCTAGTGTATGGAGTATATGTCATGTATAATCTGGCGTATGGAGTAGCTGGCAAGTATAATCTAATGTATAGAGTAGCTGGCAAGTATAATCTAATGTATAGAGTAGCTGGCAAGTATAATCTAACGTATAGAGTAGCTGGCAAGTATAATCTATTGTATGAAACATCATCACATCCTGAACTGTTAGACTGAAACATATCTAATGTACTCAAAGGAAAATAAATTACATTCAATCGAAAAAAATGACTCCTGTTAAGGACGTAGACATCAACCCAGAATTGTTTTGACTGTAGTGATTTTCTAGGCAATATAAATACGTTAAGTAGTTTTCCATTACTTTCTAGACGGTCCGGATGCACAGCTGCCTGTGACGGAGATCGAACTCGGTACATTGGCCGTCACAGACGCGCTCCGTACCACTCCGGCACAGAACAGGACACGTTCAATCTATGTATAGTTAATTAGTTCCCTTTGTGTCAAAGATAACATATAGGACAGTATCATTAATTTCTTTCCATGTCGAGCGTTATGAAGGTAGTATTTGTATTTCTTTCGTATTGTTTATTTCCAATATTGAAGTTTCTATTTTGAAATCTAAGCATACGTTGCTCTCTCTCTCTGTCTCTCTCTCTCTCTCTCTATATATATATATATATATATATATATATATATATATATTTATACATATTACTGTTATATTCTATGAAACTAGCTAACTAATTAACGTACGTTACGTCATTTCCCCCAATGGTTCTTTTGTTGACTCGTGCTCTTTATGACCAGGAAATTTCTCGGTAGCATATTCATGACATCAAAATGAACCAAACATTTTATGAATATTATTTGCCATGGGAAATTTGAATTTGAAAATGGGGTGTGGTCTTAACAAACTCGCAGTGGAAGAGGGGGGATGGGGAAGGGGTTACAAATAACAGTTTTTGAATAATATTTAATGAAATATAGTAACAAGTCCTGAAGATAGTCAACAACGTTTTGTTTTTCTCCAAGGTGGGTGTTGAAGTTACACTGTTCCTAAAACGGACACGTGTTAAAAATGTTGAGAATCAATGCTCCGGTCTTCATACACATCCTATATTTCCACATACATACACAATCACACATAAACAATCACACATACACAATCACACATACACAATCACACATACACAATCACACATACGGAATCACACATAAGTACATGATATGTTATGTGTATTTGCCGAGCCATCTCACCCTCAAAAGAAAGCAACACATACTTGAAATATGCACATGTGATACTAGTTTGTATTTTAACATCACATACCTGAAATATGTGATACTAGTTTGTATTTTAACAGCACATACTGTGAAATATGTACATGTGATACTAGTTTGTATTTTAACAACACGCCATTCTTTTGCTGGTTCTAGGTTGCATGAATTTCAAATGTGTCAGATACAAATACAATAATAGTAAAAAAAAAAAACAACCAGTAACATCGGGGCATTCAGTACATTATTAATGATGTCTGCGTGAGCTACCTAAGCCTTGGCTCAATTTGTCAGCATTAGAGCACTTAAATAGTCACCCGGGCGAAGATTAAGCACAAATCAACTGTACATTTAATTGCCGCACACATGTAGCATATATCCGATAACAAAATGTGTGCTCATCTGCCAGTATATGTTGGAGTTGCTTCAACAAGGCTAATCATTAAGGAATGATCGAATGTTTTCAGTTCATGAAAGAAAGCCACTTGCTTACCCCTGGAATACAGTTTGAGCACAGGAGTTTTTGAGATACCTTCTGTGTTGCAAGTTGATTTCTCAGTGCTGCAGTCTACTGCGGCGTAAGCGTGGTTATGTCTCTTTGTATTCTGAGATGCATAGCTAAATTCTTCATTACTTATGCGCCATTGCTGGTTGTGTTCGCCATAGAATAAGACTATAGCAATATCCTTACTACTGAGAAAACTGGCGAAATTATCTTTATTTAAGCTGTACACGACTTCTGAGTTAAACATACGGTCTGGATGCACGTGACTATCACCAGCCATTTTAATATTTCAAATAGGTTGTGATGATTTTACTCGTGAGAGATATGGATGTAGGAACTGCTGCAGCAAGAGGATTTGTTTCAGCATCTTTCTTACTGCTCGTTAAAGTGAAGCACAATTATATATATATATTTATCCTTAATATTTCCATTACTATAGTTCAAGCTTACTTTTTAAACTTTTTATGCAATGGTTAATTTTTTCACGATATTTCTCAGAATGCAATAGTTCTGTTGCAGTTGGTAATACCAGTAAACCGATGTTCAGGTGAATATTATTTGTAACAAATTTATCATTGAATATTGACATTGATAACACAATTATGTTAATCAGCTTGAGTTGAAGAGTACATATGAAATCAATCACAATATTGGTGGTCCTTAGTTGACCATCCTATGATACGTAAACATCATGAATGATCTCACGATAATGTAATGCCGGTGCGTGCGCACTGATATTAGTGCGCATTTTACAACAATTTAGATTCTCTATTTGTTTGCCCATCTTTGTGGCTTCGAGGAACAGACCGCTTCTGTGACGGCTAGAGTCAGTCAGTCAGTTCCTCTTTTGCCAAGTTTGGCACATATGGCGGATGTCATAGTTCTCCACACCTGTCGGTCAGTTGACAAGGATTGCTGGTCTTGTGCATTTATGCCTGTTGATTTTCATCATCATCATCATCAAGTGCCGTCTCCGCAACGAAGGTTGGCTGCAACGTATCTCCAACATCTCCTGTCTCTTGTCTTGGTGGTGCACTCTGCTAGACTGTAACCTGTCCATCGTGTAATGTTACTCTCCCACGTGTATCTCTGCCTACCTCTTACTCGCTTCCCTTTGACTTTACCCTCAAGTAAGGTATTCAATAGGGTGTCATGTCTTTTAATGTGTCCAAATTATTTTATTTGTCTGATCTTTATTTCTCTTAGTAGTTCTTTCTCCATATTAAGTGTCTTTAGCACCTCTTTATTTGTTTTCTTCTCTTTACATGATGTTCTCCCTATTCTTCTATATACCCACATCTCAAAGGCATCAATTTTGTCTTCTAATTGTTTATTTAGTGTCCATGTTTCTGAGCCATACATTAATATGGAACAGATGTAGCATTTTATAATTCTCATTTTTAACTTGTTTGTAATTTGTTTAGATATTAATAATTTCCTCATGCCATTGAAGGTACTTTTAGCCATTCCTATTCTCCTTTTAACTTCTGTTTCACATCTGCCATCATTTGTGACTATGTGTCCAAGATATTGATACTGTTTTACTTGTTGTAGTTTCTCTCCCTGTATGTTTATGTTTATCTCCTGTTCTTCTGTGTCTTTGTTCTTTTGTGTTTCTGTTGATTTTAATTCATTCATAAATGTTCTTCTGAGCGTTGTTTTTGGTCTTCCCTGTTTTCTTTACCCGTCTGGTGTCCACATGAAGACTTGTCGTGGAATTATGTCTTCCTTCATTCTACGTACGTGGCCGATGTATGTCCAGCGTCGTTTTCTAATGATGGTCGTCACATATTCTTGTTTTGTCTCCTCTCTTAGTGTGTATTGCTTAGAACTATAACTGATGTTCGTCCGTCGTGATCGACGATGACCAAAAACTCAACCATAATAATAATAACAATAAATAATAAAATAATAAAGTTAATAGTGCGTTTTTAAATGACTAGCAAGTCCAATGCGCGCACAAAATGTTCTTTTACAGAATTGACAACAATAGAAGGTATCTGTGTGAGGTTGAGATGTTTTTTCTTTTCTACGTGTCCGCTTCTGTCTTGCAACTATAACTATGACGGCTAGAGTACCAGGTTCGAATTCCGCACAATTGTTGCATCCGGACAGTTCAGAAAGCAATATAAAACTACTGAACATATTTATATTGCCTATATAAAAAATTATGTATCTACCAGTCTGTCTGTATATATAATCTATCTGTCTATCCTTCTATCAGTTCGTCCATCAACCATCCGCCAATATATCAACTATATTCTTTCAGAGATCAAAACGGTACACATGGCAGAGATCAATACCATAAACTTTAAATGATTTATGCTGCACTGTACGGTGGAAGGTGGAAGAAGACGCGATGGCAGAAGAAAACATGACTGTATAAGATCAAAGACTAAACATGGTGTGAAGTTTCCAAACTTATCAGGATGGTAGAGGATACCATAGTTGTAACCTTCGATAACAGTTACCATGTTGTTTCGATAGGCTGACGTTGTGCTTGAACTAGTTACGGGCACGGCGTGGGTGGGTGGAACAACAAAGAAACCTATCTCAGGGGTCAGAGTTGTGCCCTGATGTCGACGTCTGTTTCGGCGGCATTGGACTCGAAACACCATCGAGTCGAATGACTGCTGAAACAGAGGGCGGAGCACTTATGAGAATGCCCCACCTGCTGTGAGGCCATTTTTCTAATCAAGAATCAAGAATCAAGGATAGATATTCCTGGAGATCTTTCTGCATGAAAGTCTCATTGTGCTATCCATAGGACCCTGACGGATTATTGGTTTTATTATTATTATTAATATTATTATTATTATTAATATTATTATTATTGTTATTGTTATTGTTGTTATTATTATTATTATTAGTTATTATTATTATTATTAGTTATTATTATTATTATTATTATTATTATTATTATTAAACTGTTCTGTCTAATTCTTGCATGTTGTTGATACTCCTAGCATGGTACTCACTCTGTGATTGGTTTGCTATTAAGAATCTATCTTGGTCTTCCTCTCCACTTCTATCATATGCCAACTATTTTATTAGTTGTAATGAGAGTCTATTGTCTTTTATTCTAAGGGCATGCACTATATAAGTTCAACATTTGTTCTCTATTGTTGTGTAAACATATCGATGTTTTTAGTATAGGATGGTGTAGGAGTTAAGCAGTAGCATTCGACAGTAATTACAAGGCATAAGCACATAATTATTTATGACTTCACTCGCTACGTTTTTATTATTGTCTTAATTTTCGTTGGTCACTATTTATATACATGGAGTGGCCTAGACTATTTTGGACGGACCTATGTGTCATTTTGACTCTATATGAGATGTGACCAACAAATTCACCCGAAACTTGTTAACCGCCACCGACGACATGCGCGGTTAGTAACCGTGTTGCTATTCTTTGCCCCCCTCCTCCCTCTTAGCTGGGGCAACACAAGGGCATTGACTCAGGGCAGTGTTAAGCTATGATGCAGAGAGGCGGCAGCATCAGGCGGTCCCAATCATTTGACATGTTTGACATTTAAAAAAAAGGGGGGTGGCATTTCGAAGATTTCCATCATACTGATAAAATCTACCGCCCGGTCCTGCATTGACTCATTATATTTGAATTGCTGATGTTGGCACAAGTAATATTTCATAAAGTTAACATAATATACAACTAAGTTTTTACATACGGCTGTGAAACATGGATCCTAAGTAAAACAGCGGCAAAGAAGATCAACTCCTTCGAGCTGAAATGCTACAGAAAGATACATAGAATATCATGGAAGGATAAAATCAGAAACTCAGATATTATAAACACATTGAAGATTCCAGAGTGTTGGTTACTAAACACAATAACAAAAAGAAAACTATGCCTGTTTGGTCATATAAAGTGTCACAACTGTTTAGAAAGACAAATAATGGAGGAAAAAGAACATGGAAAGAGGAGAAATGGAATACCAAGAAGACGATGGATTGACGACATTAAAGATAACATGAATACATCGCTAGAAAATGCAAGTCACATCGCTCAAGACAGAGAGAAGTTCAGAGAGTTCATTGGGAAGACATCGTTTTGGAAGGAATTCGTCACATGACACACAACTAAGTTACATAAAGGTTGACAAGTAAATATGAGACTAAATCCTCTTTTGGTGAGACACACGCTATGCAACCATTGATACTAGGACACATTGGTTATGTTAGGGCTGATCATGAAGTTTGAGCATTAAAACATAATGGTGGTTACATTTCCGATAATTTTGGCACAGTGATCTTATATTTAACTTCCATTTGATCCAAGGAATTAATCAGTGTGCTTACCCAACGGTGCACTAGGGCAATAACACACGACTAAAGATATAATTGACAGATTTCTAGACACACAATGGAAAATACTAAGTGTGAACATAAAATCGGAACAAGGTAATTTATAAAACTGAGATAAAACTCACGAAAGGGAAAGAAAAGCAAATTAAGAAATACTGAAGATAACCGAGCTGTATAGCGAGGACGTGGTTGTGATTTATGTCTGTGGTGTGATAAATAGAGTGATAACAACTGCAGGCTGTATGAGTACTGGATGATGATGCCATCTTTTCATGAATGCTGATCTGATGTGATTGCAACATTTTAAGGATACAGTTTTTCCTCCAGAAATTACAGCTACCAGATTGCTGTCCTATTTTAAAACAAAGTGGACGTGGATAACATAAGAAGAACCATAACTGGAAATATGGAACGTTTGTGGTTATTCTTGCTTCTGTCCCCGAATCTTTAACTCTTGTCATCATGTTGTACCGTCGCCGTATCGAGATTGACTGCAACGAACCTTCAATATTCTCTATCTTCTGCCTTGTTGGTGCAATATTATAGAATTCATCATGTTTTAAGAGGAGTGACAGTGTCATTAAGATTTTAGTGACGATGTCCTCCAACTTTTATTTGTCCATCCTGCTCGCCGATAATTAACTCTTCAAATCTTTATCCCTCTTAAAGATAAAATAAACAATTTTCAAACTTACTTATATCTGAACCACGATCTCTGTTATGCAATAAAGAAAATAAGAATTGCCATTCGAAGATATTTCTCATTTTTATTTAAAAAAACTATAGATTGATCGATCACTTAAGATGTAAACTTTCTGATAAACTAAATTTAACTAGATTAGCGGTTGAAAAGACGTGCTTCGCCATACATCTTAATTTTTTAAAAGTAGTCTTTATAAATATATATTTATATCCAGCTTAGTTAATTTGCATTTGTTTAATTTATTTCTTTAATATTTCACATTTTTGTTCATCTTTATTTGTTCCCTGTCAAGTTAAAACATTTCTAATCAATGGACCACATTGCAGTGAGGAAAAATGGACTCCATATTTTGCCTAATTTATGCAAGCGAAAAATATAATTTTGCTAGTATATCCTGCAACTAATCCTGGAGCTATAACAATATATATTGTTGGAGGTTAAATCTGTAATTATTGGTATAAATATGGAAATATTACCAAATCTATACCTACAACATTACTATAATTAAACAAGTTAATATGGGTGAAGTAACAGTAAAAACCACCTACTCCTTAATTTGTTCGTAGCTATTGTTGAATTTTGTAAAAAATACAGTTTTCACACAGTACTAAACGATAATTTAAAATTCACATTCAAAGATATTTCTCAATTTTTTTTAGCATAACTATAGACTACTAAAGGTGTTAGTGAAATTAATTTCAGAAGTCATGGCGTTCCAGAAGGTGAATCTAAATCGTATTTCTGCAAGTATCTTCTGAGAAGTGGAGAAGAGACTAGTGATCAACATAGACACACATACTGATGTACTTCAAGTAAATATCTTATTCACATGATCACGGATCATGAGTTAGAAATAAAAGACTGATATTGCACACTGGGATGACTCATAGGTGATCAGTTTCCCCAGAAAATGTTGAAGCGTATGCATTGCTAATAGTTTCTGTGTCTAGCTGTTTGAATACGCTATTTATTCTACATCGTATTGGACAATTTTTATTTGTTTCTCGTATCAATTTCTTCAAATCTCAGAATCGATGTATCGTATATCTTCTTGTCCGCATCCAGCAGACTCTCGTGAAACAGTTTCAGTACGCGCCTCTCCTACTTTATCCATTGTCAACTCCCCGCATATTTGTAGAATTTACTCCTCAGCTTAGAAACTAAACAAAAAGGAATGAGCACATATATCGCTGGATAACCGACTAACCAACCAAGCAACGAACCAACCATCAATCCATTGCATGCCAGCATATCTGCTCTATCATTATCGCAAACATCTGCATGTCTCGGACAGTAAATGACAAATGTGGAAAGGTTACACAAGAGAAAACAAATAACAAATAGTTCTCGCATGTTTAGCGATATGAGTAAAACTATTAACGTCCACACAAATCGCCAAATTAAAAATGAGAATTTAAAGTGCTTTACGTATATACTCAATATCAATTTCTGATTTAAAAACACGCACAATGAAAAAAAATTGATGCCGCTAGGATGTGGATAAATAAAATACGGATAAATACATATATAGAGATAATGACTGACAATATTTTTTTTAAATAACACACATGAAAGAAAGTTGTGTTATAGAAAATAAATACAAAATAAATAAAACATTAACAAAATATAGGGTGTCAATGAAGTTGTACTGCACTGAATTTGGAATGAAAAAGTGTGCTCAATATTCTTCTTCTTCTTCTGCGATCAGTTTCCTATGCTCATAAGTCTATATAGGGAGGTGGGCCGCCTCCACGAATTCAGTCGTCAGCGGGATTTCCACACGGTTGCCCCACATCTTTACCTTCAGATCTGTCTCTTGGGGCCATATTTTAGTTCTCACGTCATCAAAAAGTGGGCATGTCTGCAGAATATTTTCTGGAGTTTGGGGACCCTTTTGACATGCTTAATATAATGATAATAGAAGTTATGCGTTTCCATGTCCAGTGTATGTTGTAACCCAGCAGCAGATTATGTTAGCTGCGGAGTTAACGTTTCCATGTCCAGTGTATATTGTAACCCAGCAGCAGATTATGTTAGCAGCGGAGTTAACGTTTCCATGTCCAGTGTATGTTGTAACCCAGCAGCAGATTACGTTATCTGCGGAGTTAACGTTTCCATGTCCAGTGTATGTTGTAACCCAGCAGCAGATTACGTTATCTGCGGAGTTAACGTTTCCATGTCCAGTGTATGTTGTACCCAGCAGCAGATTACGTTATCTGCGGAGTTAACGTTTCCATGTCCAGTGTATGTTGTACCCAGCAGAAGATTACGTTAGCTGCAGAGTTCATGTTTTTTCACTGACTAAGAAATAATTTATTAATAAGTTGCCGGATATAATAATTTTAGTAAATAGTTCAGTAAATTGTTTAGTAAATAGTTAAGCAAAGTGCACCTCTATGGCGAGATATGTTACTATCAAGAGCAGGCGTTAATACAATTTGGCCGCCCGTGTGATGCCGGGCCCGAAAGGGGAGCAACGAATAGCAACACTGTTTACCTTCCACGCATGTCGTAAAAGTCGACTAAGTAGGTTATGGGATGGAGTTGGCTGTCCCAACCCATATAGGGTCAGTGACCCAAAGCCATGCTGAAGTCGGATGTGTCAGGCCGAAAGGTGCAGATATCGCAGCAATGCTGTAAACCATGACACAACGCATTCCGTTCTCCGGACTACATCCTGCTAATCTGCAGGAGTTTGAGAACGAACGCAGAAGAAGAAATACAATTTGGTTATGTCAGAGCTTTACAGTAATAAAACATACTAGAGGTGTCGGTTCTGGTAATCCAGTTACCACGAACTCCGAAATAATTTTGCTGTTCTACGAGCCAATTTAGCCAATACGCAGTGAACCAATACATTATCAGAAGTCTTACAGTAAAGTTAAGCGTAAGATGTTGCTGAATATTTACATCTATAAAGTATGGATGTGATAATATATATATCACTTTTCAGACTGAGATTTTGCTCATTTGTTGATGTACCCTAAGCGGGTAGCAAGAAAGTAACACGTTTCAACTAACAAGTAGCAAAGTTTATTTTACTAACAAGTGATTAGGTGTTTTTTTTTACTAACAAGTAACAAGGTTTAGACCAAAGAGTAACAATTTGATTCCACTCAAGGTAAGTAGCGGTAGTATAGAGATTGCAAGAATTAAGATTACGGTGGGACAAGCAGGGAAGGAAAAGGGTTGGGAGGATTTAAGAGCATGAAAAACCTGCGAGCTTTCTTTTTTCTTCTTCTCGCTTATACCCCTCTGTGACTTGCATGGCTAGGAGCAGAGGTGTTCTCTAGATGGCTTTGTTTGTGTGCTTCATATAAGTTTGCTGTCGTTGACTATTTTATTTCTGTTATCTATCGTTTGCATGGTCTGCACCTGGCTTTGTAACCATCGTGCCTGTATAGTAATGCTTTTTGAGAGACACTGTTTGGTGGTAATCTGGAAGCATGTGAAAACCACTTAATGTTTTTGCTTCTGATTTCTGAGAACTTTCTATGTTTCATACGAACATTTTAGTTTTAAACTTCTGGTTTGCTAGATCAGCCACAAAGCTTTTGCAGTGAGCTACGTGGCATTAAGAACAAGTAATACCATCTCTTGAAAGACTGAGAATATATGAGTTTACATGCAGCTTGATTGAAGCATGGCAGTCAACATGATAAGACATATTTGCTAATGGGAAATCCAGTCTACTAAAATGACTCATTTTACTATTTTCTCGATTTTCATTGGCTGCCACAAAAAGTATACTCATATCGAACAGTGAAAACCACGGACAAATTCACATGAGCTATTAAAAAAAGCTTGATTTTCCGTTAGCCAGTATGTCTTATATCGTATACGTCCATGGATGAAGTCAGTTGGTAAATACTTGACATACTGCTAGCTACGTTTCATACATTACCCGAAGCATCTGTGGTTTGACGTTTCGTCTAACATGAGTCTGCCCTATAGACACTAGAACACTGTTTAGGAAATCCGAGTCATCTAGACTCTCCACAGCCGCACCGAGACCTTCCATAACAGTCACTGCGTGTCTCTGAAAGTGGATTCAAGTGGTTATTACAATATAGAGAAAGTTTAAACATGGCACCACAATATATCATGACATTGCATAGGTGTGTCTTGTATTCTAACAGTACAGTATTCAGGTGCATCTATATTAACGTTACTGAGAAATTGATAATCTTCTTTTTATTCTGCGTTTGTTATCAAACTCTTGAAGATTAGCAGGATGTAGGCCGCAGAAGGGAATTCGATGTGTCAAGATTTACATCGTAGCTGAAATTGCTTCATCTGTTAGATCCACTATGGCAAACTTCAGCCTGATATAAGAAGGCACCGCCCAACTTCATCATCAGACCGCTGTAGCCACATTGCTGCTACTCATGCTACACCACCGCAGTATTGTTACTCTTTGTTCCACTTTCACGTCTCGGTATTACTCTCTATATTTACATTTCACGGTTTCCCAACTCTCATTTTCGCATATAATCTACCGGAGATATGTTACTCTGCAAATTAACCTACAACCTTTGAACGATAAACCAATGCGCCAGGGAGAACGTTGACCACACTATCAGAATACCATTCTATATGTGTGTATGTCCTTTTACGTCCTCCAGACGGTCATTTAGTAATAAGAAGAAGCAATCAGTTGAATATTTTCTAAGAAGCGGTGACTTTTCAAGCAATCATAGCACAGCAACAGAAGATTTGTGTTTACGTCTTTCTCTTTTTATTTACCTTTCATATTTTTAAACATATTTTTTTTCTGGACAATGCTGCTCCCGCACGCAGTTCTGTCTACAGACATCCCGAGTGTCATCCCCGTTTTCCCAGTTTTTGGATTCTCTGTGGAAGCCTTTAATTGAGGATTTACAGATGTCTTTAAACCCCAGAATTGGTCTACAGCGGGCTCGATGGTCATCAGTGAGTTCCCTGAATAGTACTTGTTTTGGGATACGGCAGTCTGACATTCCACGGACGTGACCCAGTCAACGTAATTCATTTATATTGAGTTTTTCCATGTCAGATTGTAGCTGAGTGCGGCGCAACACTTCCATGTTGGTGATTTTGTCGTGCCATTTAATGTTTAAGATCTTGCAGAGACCTTGCTTAGATGAAAAATGTTAAGTTTACAATCATGTTTCACGTATGTAGTCCATGTTTCATATTCATTGTATAGTGTACTTAGTACGCATGTTTGATAGATCTGTACTTTTGTTGTAATATTTAGCTTATGGTTTTTACAAGCTCACTTTTACAGTCCGCTAAAAAATGGTAACCGCTTTTCATATGCGTGCGTTTATTTCATGTTCTAGAGAAAGGGTGAATGTAATTGTGGATCCCAGGTAACAAATGTTGTGGACTTGTTTTATATGAGTGTTGTTTAAGGTGACTTCCGGTAGTGACGTCCGTTGATGGAGGGTATTTCTCTAATCAAGTCTGGGTTATTCCGTTGATCGTTGGATTAATCAACAAACATCGTAAAGCCCAGACCGATTTATGTAACAGAAGATAGTTCATTCCAATTCTTTTTTCATTCAAACGAATTATTGTGTGTCAAACAAACTGTGTATCACAACATCGGATATTTAAGATAGCACGTGTGATTTCTCTTCGTCATCATTGCGAGATTGTCGTACAGTCAGATCTAGTTACAATTCTTGTTCATTCAAAAGAGCGAGGGGTAGACCAAAAGAAACACTCAGAAGAACAATACTTAGAGAAAGTAAAACAACCAATATCCATACTATTCAAAAACTGCACAGAATAGCTTTGAACAGACGTAATTGGAGAGATCTGACCTCTGTCCTATGCGCTAACTTCAGCACAAAAGGAAAATGAATGAATGTTTAAGGTGACGTGTGCTAGTACTGTAGATCCCTGACACATTGCCACCGTTTTAGTTATGCTTATTGTCATAAAGAAAAAGCTCACAGGCCGTATCCATGTTGTCAATTTGGGACTACAAGGTGGACACAATGTGTGCCACTAGTGATGTTGCTTCTCTCATGATGATTATTGCTAAGCCCGTGAGGCTTGCATGGAGAAAGTGCCATGTCCATTTTGCACAAACCGCCCTCTCGGTTCCGTGGATGAAATTCAAGGACAGGCAATACACCTGGAATCAAGCAGAACTGAAGGGATGATTGGATGCGACCATCAACTGCTTTAGGGCTCCTCTCTGGATATTTTAATGGGGTTTAATCCCCTTAGCATTCGGCTCGCTCGTGCTAACCCGCTAGACAGTGGGGGTTTTCTATCAGGATTTGCTCCTTAGCCTAAAGTACTTCTATACCGACCCACTTATACTGGTGGGTTTGATGAACGCATATGATACTGCCGAGCCATCTGCTATATAGTTCTATATAATATGTATGTAAACAAGGTGAGGTTCTCGCTCATGTTGCCGTGGCCCGAAAGGGGAGCAAAGAATAGCAACACTGTTTACCTTCCACGCATGTCGTAAAAGGCGACTAAGGAGGTTATGGGATGGAGTTGGCTGCCCCATCCCATATAGGGTCAGTGACCCAAAGCCATGCTGAAGTAGGATGTGTCAGGCCGAAAGGCGCAGATATCGCAGCAATGCTGTAAACCATGAAACAACGCATTCCGTTCTCCAGACTACATCCTGCTAATCTGCAGGAGTTTGAGAATGAACGAAGAAGAAGGTGAGGTTCTGATAATAGTTAATCTAATCTACTATCAGAAAATAAAGATAACTATTATGATGATGATGATGATGTTCGTCCGTTGTAATCGACGATGACCAAAAACTCAACCACAATAATAATAACAATAAGTAATAAAAAATAAACAAGTTAACAATGCGTTTTTAAGTGACTAACAACTCCAATGCGCGCATAAAATATTCTACAGAATTGACAACTGTAGAGGGTGTCTATGGGACGTTGAGATGTTTTTTCTTTTCTACTTGCCCGCTACTGACTTGCAGTATCTTGTCTGGTCTCTTCCGCCGCTAGTGCTCCCGTTCTAATGCTGTAACGCCATGCTGTTCTATCCCGAGGCTTAATTATTATACAATGGGGATTATTATCAGACAATGACAATTACACTATCAGACAATGAAGATTACTATCAGACAATGAAGATTACTATCAGACAATGAAGATTATCATCAGACAATGAAGATTATCATCAGACAATGAAGATTATAATCAGACAATGAAGATTACTATCAGACAATGAAGATTACTATCAGACAATGAATATTACTATCAGACAATGAAGATTACTTTCAGACAATGATGATTACTATCAGACAATGAAGATTATCATCAGACAATGAAGATTATCATCAGACAATGAAGATTATAATCAGACAATGAAGATTATTATCAGACAATGAAGATTACTATCAGACAATGAAGATTACTATCAGACAATGAAGATTACTATCAGACAATGAAGATTATCATCAGACAATGAAGATTACTATCAGACAATGAAGATTACTATCAGACAATGAAGATTACACTATCAGACAATGAAGATTACTATCAGACAATGAAGATTACGCTATCAGACAATGAAGATTACTATCAGACAATGAAGATTACTATCAGACAATGAAGATTACTATGAGACAATGAAGATTACTATCAGAAAATGAAGATTACTATCAGACAATGAAGATTACACTATCAGACAATGAAGATTACTATCAGACAATGAAGATTACACTATCAGACAATGAAGATTACTATCATACAATGAAGATTACTATCAGACAATGAAGATTATCATCAGACAATGAAGATTATCATCAGACAATGAAGATTATAATCAGACAATGAAGATTACTATCAGACAATGAAGATTACTATCAGACAATGAAGATTACTATCAGGCAATAAAGATTACTATCAGACAATGAAGATTACACTATCAGACAATGAAGATTACTATCAGACAATGAAGATTACTTTCAGACAATGATGATTACTATCAGACAATGAAGATTACTATCAGACAATGAATATTACTTTCAGACAATGATGATTACTATCAGACAATGAAGATTACACTATCAGACAATGAAGATTACTATCAGACAATGAAGATTACACTATCAGACAATGAAGATTACTATCATACAATGAAGATTACTATCAGACAATGAAGATTATCATCAGACAATGAAGATTATCATCAGACAATGAAGATTATAATCAGACAATGAAGATTACTATCAGACAATGAAGATTACTATCAGACAATGAAGATTACTATCAGGCAATAAAGATTACTATCAGACAATGAAGATTACACTATCAGACAATGAAGATTACTATCAGACAATGAAGATTACTTTCAGACAATGATGATTACTATCAGACAATGAAGATTACTATCAGACAATGAATATTACTTTCAGACAATGATGATTACTATCAGACAATGAATATTACTATCAGACAATGAAGATTACTATCAGACAATGAAGATTACAATTATAGGTTGAATATACCTATCATACAACAAAGCTGTGACGAATGTCTTGAACTTAATTAGTACACAGAAGGAAACATTTCTATATCCTCAGTGACTCGACAGCTTGTCAGAAATGTACATATTGGCTGCGTTAATAACAGTGGCTTGAGAACGTTAAAAGTACACATTTTCTATTTTCTATTGTCTTTCCCCAGGTGAATGGTTGTTGATCGCATTCACACTTGCCGTTAAGCGTAGTGGTGGGAGTTTAAGCTGTCGTTCCAAGGCCAGATGTGTCGCCGAGGTTGCATTTAGTCCAGGTTTGTTCAAGGCTATCTTGACGTTTTCTATCCACCGTTTTCTTTATTACCTTTGGCCTTACGCCCGGATTTTCAATTGTTCTATGCTCTTATTGGTATTTGGTTTGGCTTCATTCTCATAAGGTGACCGAACCATTTTACTTGCAGTCTATCCATATCTTTGGTTGGTTGGTTGGTTGGTTGCTGATCCAGCGGTCTATGGGCTCACGCCCTTTGACCCAATGACATTGTGCGATATCTGCAGGTGTTTGTGAGCTGTTGTTTTGTTCCATATAATGTTTTCCATTTATCTGGCCCTGGAGGGAGAAGCATTTTCCTGATGTCAGCCAGCGCTGGACATTAAAAAAGGTGGTGGTCAACAGTTTCATATGGATGAGTGAACAGACGGAACCCTGGAGTGTGTTATGGTTGTATTCTGTTCAGGTGATTGTTAAACTGTACATGTTGTGTGCGCAGTCGGAATATGATACTCTGGTCTTTTCTTTCCAGGAAACCTCAATATCTTTAAGCGACCTATTTTCTGTGTTAGTAAAAGTGGCTTGTAAACAAGAGAAGGCCGAAGTTGGAATGCATCGCATTCATTTATGTACCTAGTCATGCGGATGTTTAAGGCAACGAAAAAGCAGATCGGCTTGTGTGAACATCTACTACACGAGCGGTAGAGAAATTTATCGGGCTGGCTTATTGAACTCCGCATAAGAAACACCAGGGACAAATGAAATTTATGAGGGAGAGGATTCTTGTTTCTTGTCAAGAATAATAGAACTGGGCTTGACATGTAGCGTCACGATAATTGAATTCTACTGTTTGTTTCAAATAATATTCGTCAGGCAAACAAGGAACTGTTAATCGTCATGTAATGTTGGATACACTCAAATGAAAATCATATCAGATATGGACGTTTCCGGGGTGTAATGTTTATGATCTGTCAGAGCTAGCTATGTATCCAGGTATTCCCCTAAATTAAAAAAACAAAAAATAACAAACTTGCAGGTACGTTTGTAATGTAGAATCTATACTTACAGTCTAAATATTACCAACCTTGGATGCCCACCAATTATTTTTCTTGTGTTCCGGTGGTCCAGTTTATCCCTGCTAATCGGTCACTGACAAATCACATAATTACCATTCAAGAAAACGGACATGGTACAAGTCATTGCTTGGAAACTCACCTGTAGCATGTCCTTATCAACTTCCCATTCGAGCTCATTCTTTTCGTTCATCTGCACAATCTTGGGAAAAAGTCTCTTTAGGTCCGGCTCTGTTTGAAACAATCTGTAAGAAATAAAATGGAAATGAAGTCCATCTTCTTTATGGAAATTTCGCTTTGAATCTACTTGATACACAATATAACAGTGTTTACGTGTTCTGTAGTATACGATTACACGATTTGTAGTATTTTCTTACAAGATTTGCAATATGTGCTTACAAGATCTATATAATATGTTTACAAGACACATAACATTTGTTTACATTACCTGTAGAATGTGTTTAGAAGACCTGTAGAATGTGTTTAGAAGACCTGTAGAATGTGTTTAGAAGACCTGTAGAATGTGTTTACAAGACCTGTAAAATGCGTTTAGAAGACCCGTAGAATGTGTTTACAAGACCTGCAGAATGTGTTTACCAGACCTGTGGAATGTGTTTACAAGACAGACCTGTAGAATGTGTTTACAAGACCTGTAGAATGTGTTTAGAAGACTTGTAGAATGTGTTTAGAAGACCTGTAGAATGTGTTTACAAGACCTGTAAAATGTGTTTACAAGACCCGTAGAATGTGTTTACAAGACCTGCAGATGTGTTTACCAGACCTGTGGAATGTGTTTACAAGACAGACCTGTAGAATGTGTTTACAAGACCTGTAGAATGTGTTTAGAAGACTTGTAGAATGTGTTTAGAAGACCTGTAGAATGTGTTTACAAGACCTGTAAAATGTGTTTACCAGACCTGTAGAATGTGTTTAGAAGACCTGTAGAATGTGTTTACAAGACCTGTAAAATGTGTTTACCAGACCTGTGGAATGTGTTTACACGACCTGTAGAATGTGTTTACCAGACTTACAGAATGTGTTTACAGGTTTAAAACTATCTTACTACAGACTTCCTTATGTCAGTCAGTCAGTTCCTCCTTTGCCAAGTTTGGCACATAGGGCGGATGTAATAGCTCTCTATGCCTGTCTGTCAGTTGCCAAGGATTGCAGAGCTTGCCTGTTGATTTTAATTCATTCATAAATGTTCTTCTGATCGTTGCTGTTGGTCTTCCCTGTTTTCTTTTCGTGTCTAGTGTCCACATGAAGACTTGTGGAATTCTGTCTTCGTTCATTCTAAGTATGTGGCCGATGTATGTCCAGCGACGTTTCCTGATGATGTTCGTCACATATTCTTGATTTGTTTCCTCTCTTAATATATCGTTTGATTTTAAGTCTTTCCAATTAGTATTTGTCATCTTTCCGAGGCATCTATTCTCGAGGGCAATTAACTTCTTATCCATTATTGCGGTAGATTTTCAACTTTCACATCCATATGTCAATAATGGAATCACACTTGCGGTGAATAGTCGCAGTTTGATGTGTTTACTTGCGATCTTCGATCTACAAATGATTGAAAGTTTATTAAAAGCGTTGGATGCGAGAGCGATTCGAGTCTTGATTTCTGAGTTGGTATCACCGTCTACTGTTATCTTGCTTCCCGAATATACGAAATTTGAAACATCGTCCAGTATATTGTCATCTAGTTTAATTGATTCTGCCAAGCCGGTAAATTTCATTATTTTCGTTTTATGTGTGTTTATTTGAAGGCCTATCTGTTGCGCAAAAATATGAATCTTTCTGTTTTTTCTTTGTTTTCCCTATGTGCCTATATATTTTGCATACCACAAACAAACCTAAACATATACAGCTAAGAAATAATGGATAAGTTAGACGCGAAAAGCAGACACATAAACCATGACGAGGCTCCACTAGAGGACCTGTTTGCTAAATTAAGTTGGACCCCAGTTCATTACGTGTTTTGATTATTGTTTGCCTTTTAGTTTGTTTGTTACTATTTATATACTTCGAATCGCCATGGCTTTTTTTGGCATGAGATTCCAAGTATATAAATAGTGATACACTAAAAGGCAAACAATAATCAAAACACGTAACGAACTAGGTCCTAGTTAATTCAGCTAGGAGGGCTGTAAATTCAAGCGTCACGCATATATACACGAGATATTGTTTCAAAATGACCTAAACAAGTTTTAATTTTCTGCAGAGTTATAAGGTGAGCGAAAAAGGTGGAACAAGGTTGTAAGTTTGGACCTTCTTAATCTTTAGCGTTCATTCTCAACCTCCCGCTGGATCTCTCTTGTAGCAGGACCATGCTCCTATTAGGTTTCCAGCATGGAAAGTCTCAACACAGTCCAGAGAATGGAAATGTGTTGTGTCGCCGTTTTATTTGCGCCAATGTCCCGACACATCCGTTTTCGACGGAAATTTTGATCTAAAAGATCTAAAATATATATAGATACAAAAGTAATATCACTCTAGCACCCAGGTCATCTACAGCTACCAGATACATACACACACTGCTGAAATCTAGCTGGTCGTTCTATCGTAGTCCTCAATTGTGTACAACTTCTTAAGATCATGCAAGTTAGTATGATGCATGTTGTCGAACTGCAAGCGTTTGAGGTTATCCACAATCTGGTACTATTTCATCTAGCAAACAGTTATAGGATTTAGATCAATTAGTTGTCCAAGGAATTAGTACATACTCAAGGTGTGACTGGTAAGGCACGTATTAGCACTGTATATACCACTTGCACATGTTCTGATAACTTTAGGTGCACACTATTTGTAGACCGTTAACATGAATTATTATTACATACAACATTTTTTTCTATGGTCGTATCACATAATGTAAGTGCTGTTGTGAGACTATAGTTTTGAACAGTTTTTTTTCTCGTAACACTGTATCACAAAGACTGAAAGAGACTAGATCATTAAAAGGTAAATCATTAAACACTACAAGAGAATATGTTAATAAAAACTAAAAGAACTATATTTTTAAAGACTAAAAGAGGCTATTTCATTAAATTCTAAAATAGACTAAAATTAACAGCGTGGAGAGACTACATCATTAAAAATTACAAAAAAATATATCATTAAAGAGCAAAGAAATTACATCACTAAATTCTAAAACGAGACTCTAGCATTAACAAATGAAGGAGACCACTCATTAAAGTATAGAAAGGCTATATCATTACAGAAATTAAGAGATGGTGGCACTAATGACTAAAAGAGACTATAACAGTAAAACATAAAAGGAGACTATACAATTAAAGATTCAATAGACCATAACATTATAGAGCGTAAGAGCAGTGCATAATTGTTATGTAAGATACACTAAGAACCTATTGATTTGGATAAGTGAAACAACAAAACTAGAGTGTGAATAGAAATCGGAGGATCAAGCATATTTTACAATCTCCTATCTGGGTTGTGTATCAATGAAAATAGAGAAAGAACATTGTTGGAAAGACTTCAAGGAGAGGTTGATAATGATTGTCGATAGAAAAACAATAAGAAAAAACATTATTGTATTTTTAATATGGCTTAAACCTGACGTGACATGTAAGCCATCTTTGCTGTCTGTCTTCGACCAATGACATTCAAATCTTCAGTGGAAGCTCGTTTCCATGGGTACGTTGTGATCGAACAGTGCTGAAAGAGGATTTTTTTTAAAGTAATACACATCAAATTACAATTCCCCAGCGCTGTTAACGACATTAAAATGGTATTTGATGAGTCCAGCTCTTTGCAATGTCCTGTACCAGCTTTATGGTAAAGGTTGCCGACCAAACGCCATTTATCGGAGAATACATTTACTGATAATGAAAGAGAATTTAATTCTGAGTACAATCTTCACGACTCTTCATAGTGCATGCCGCGACATATAGTGAAACAAACAGTGATAGAAAGATTGGAAAATAGTTGAAACAAGTGGTAACACATCTTATGATTTCTGTAACAGAAAATGAAAACATCGCTGTTCGAGTTCAAAATAGATGCAGTAAAGCGTATCAGTCTATAGGTAGCATTTCAGATACATTACAAAGAAATATGTAGCTGTTACAAAAAAAAACCGTAAACTAAAAAAAAATGGATGTTTTTCAGAAGCGGAATTTACTATTAAGTAACCAGGGAAGTACTCTGGTGTAGTGGCTGGTTACTGATTCAGTAGCCCATGGGCCCTTTGATCCAATGCCAATGTGTGATATATGCATGTGTTTGTGATCTGTTTTGTTCCATATAAGATGTTCCATTTATTCGTCCTTAGAGGAAGAAGCATTTTCCTGATGTCATCCAGCGCTGGGCATTCAAGAAGGTGGTGGTCAACTATTTCATTGGGATGAGTACACAGCCGGCACCCTGGAGTGTGTTGTGGTTGTATTCTGTTCAGGTGATTGTTAAGTTGTACATGTCGTGTGCGCAGTAGGAAGATGATGCTCTGGTTCTTCCTTCCCATGAGGTTCATGTTTCTTTAAGACTTGGGTTGGTCATATATTTATAGATTTCCCTCCTAGTGTTACTCATGTACCATCTGTTCATCCAATTCTCTGTGTTCACACATTTCAACATCATTTTAACTGTGTGCATATTTGTTTGTGTATATGGCTGTTATTGTTGTGCTCCTTTTCTTTGAGGGAATCTTTCACAAATGAATCTGTGCATAATATCTAACTCATTTACGTAAATTGGCGAAATATGCGGTAGGTTGGTAATCTGGGAGAGAACCTCAAAATGAAATTGGAGAGAAACCGAAGGTTTTGGATATTAAAGAAGAGAACGAATATGTGTTTAGGAGTGACTGATTTTATTCTGTATCTCACGTACAACACGTGATATTATCAAGAAGACATTGTCCAATTCAATCTGTATTTAGCTCCGGGTATCTCCGTTATTTGTTACCTTTCCATCCAGCCCCTTTAATATCTTTGGGCGATAGTTATAAGTTACAAAATAGAAATTGTCCACGCCTCTTGCCTGGAGCTAGAACAGAAGTTCACATAGTTGGACTTCACGAACGAGCACGCATCTTGTAATGATCTCGAGCTGCAGTAGTCACATTTTGTCACTGTCATATGGTCAAATTTAGTCATATGGTAATTTTTAGTTACATGGTAATATTTAGTCACGTTTGTTTGTATCTCGTATCCAAATCTAAATTGTCTTGTTAAAAGAAAACAGAAGCACCATTATCTTGTATTATTGTGTACTATGCAATATATAATTGTCATCTGTGGTGAGAAGGAAAGTTCTTCAAAGATGTACATAACTGATCTCGTGTATTGTAAGCTAATCATGGACAGACAGTAGAATAGGAATATATGTATATGTACAATCAAAGCAGCGGAGATGTGAATATATGGAAGAACTATGAAAAGACAATGAACATATAAAACAAAAGATACATTTAAAGAAATATTAAATGATGTTAACTCACAATGAAAACTGGTTATTCTGTGAATATTTTGTGAGAAGGGGAAACTGAAGATAGCTGTGACAACAGGTGAGATGAAAATCACAAGGATCAGATGATCAAGAGAAGATTCTTTTAAGTTTAGCGTCGTCTAGTGGAAGAACATTGATATCAGAAGGTGCTGGCAGTAGACAAGCGAGAAGGTGACCATACTACACACAAACGGAATGTATAGATGGGTTGATTGTTAGACACACGCGCGTACTTGGTCCTTCACAGTTTAGTGCATGGTTAAGACCATCAAAGAGGTGAATGACGCTTTAGCTGTGACTACAAGCAGCATGACTATGGAGATTATAGCAGTGACCAGTGCCTTAGACTTGATGAGTACACATAAGACAATTCATGTTTGCTTCTTCATTGAATAGATGAGCATGACCAGAAAGATAAAAGTGAACAGTGTCTTTGAGGCAGTGGAGAGTGGAGAAGTCGAAGTTGGAATGCGCCAGATTCATGTTCGTTACGGGCCATGCGGATGTTGAATGCAATGAAAGAGCAGGTGCGCCTATGTGCTCTGCTACTGCGCCTGACAGTAAAGTAGTCGATTCAACGTATATTTAAAACTTCTAACGAGAAACAGCACAGGCATATGCAATTATTCAGTGTGATAATGCCTTTTCCAATCCTAAAATAAAAGAATTGGGCTTGAAATGCACCGTCGCTAGAAATAAGCGATGATGTGGACTTATACCGATGTTTGTCAAATAATAAAGAACTGAAACTGTGTTTATGTAATGGTAGATACACTCAATTGGAGATAGACCGCCCATACAGACATGTCCGAAGTGCAATGTTGATGATCTGACGACTAAAGTCGAATAATGAAAGGAAGAGAGCTGAACAAGTTACAAAGTTAATCATAATGGGAAAGAGAATTGGGCGATAACAAAATCGAGATTGGCTGGCTAGCTTTTACCTCACGGCATGGAATAAAGTCACCAACAAAACTAATTATCAACACAAGAGAAACTAGATTACATGCCCCTCTTTAGTGTCAAACATAAAAGAGTAAGGTAAGGAGAGAGAGAGAAAAAAATAGGAGAATGAAATATTATATAAGAGAGCGAGAGAGATGAGCAGTAGGAGACATGAAAATGCGGTTGAAGAAAGAGCGAGAAAAAGAGTATGGTAATTGAAGTATTATATAGACACAGGGAGAGAGAATATGGAAGAGAAAATAGGCTAGAGAGTAATACAGAGTGAGAATGAGAGTAATATGTCTATCTCCTTCTCCTTTGTTGTTATTCTTTTCTCAATCTCTTCTGCCCATGAAAAGTGATCCATAGAATATTCAGCTTTCATTCTTGTATAGAGGCATTGCAGGTGAAAAGTTAGCTTCCCAGATTAACTTCTCATAACTGGGGTGCGTTGGTATTCAAACTTCTCTTATCATCCTAATGCGCTAAAACATCTTAGTATCGCATAATAAGCGTTTAAAACATCTCTGACAATGTCTATGCGAGCATCAGAAGCATTAGAATTGGTAGGATCAACCTTAACCGCTATGCTCAATGGTTTGGAAAAGGGAAACTGTACTTGTTTAGAAGTACAGCGGACCATCTTCAACTAAGCGGATATATACAATAAACAATGCTTAATTTCAAGGGAATGTAGACACATCCAATTACAAGATAAATTTTGTATTTTCAGTTTGGAACAAAGTTTATTTTCAATTTGAAACAAAGTTTATTTTCAATTTGGAACAAAGTTTATTTTCAATTTGGAACAAAGTTTATTTTCAATTTGGAACAAAGTTTATTTTCAATTTGGAACAAAGTTTATTTTCAATTTGAAACAAAGTTTATTTTCAATTTGGAACAAAGTTTATTTTCAATTTGGAACAAAGTTTATTTTCCCCCATTGTTGGTCATCTCATCAATATGCATCTGAACTGTGATATTGCTTAGTGGAATATGTCCTAAGACTGCATCTTGGAGTTGATTAAATACTGTTCTTCAAACTTTGCGAGTGGTAGGTATGATCAATCCTACTGCAATTTTTGGTGTGTTTTGGGGGAGTTTTCCATACCATGCTATAAGAAAGGCTATGTTTTGTGACATACTATTCTTGACCTAATATCCTTGACTCAATACCCTTAGCCCAATATGAAATATTCTTGATGCAATATTCTCACCTACATCGTCCCCCCTATCCTCCCTTGATCTGCATCGCCTCCTAAAGTATCTAAGTATCTCACTGCCACCTCCGGGACGTATTCGCCAACTGAGAAATCCTGAAGAATGAGAACTGGTCGATCGAAACACAAATAAAAACAACAGGGCATGTAAATCGATGTCGTCATTGTAAATTTCTCGAGGACCACAACTATTTAATTGTAGCACGTGCCATCATGCCTCGTAATAAGAGGACCGATTAAAACTACTTGTAAACATAAAACCACATACACAGATGCAGGGTTGTTTCAGATGCAACATGGGTAATTGAATAATATTGAGAGCACAAAAATATGTTTACGTAAGGTATGCAAAGATGCATACAAGTATCAAAGCATCACTGCTGTCAATAAGTTAAAAAAGACAAATGAGTGAATGATATGAATATTTAAGCTGTTATTATTTCATGTCAAAATTATCCCCCAAGGAACAGTAAGAGGAAAGGAGCAGAGGAGGAGAAAAATACAGAACAGACAATATACAAGAACTGGACATGTAAGCTTTTTTCAATTTTCATCCGAATCTATAAAAATATAAATCGCCGCACTAGTGATAAATGCTGGCTGTCCCCTAGGAATGTACATACTTATACAGTGTATGCGTTGATGTCTGTGTTTTTATCTACAGATCCATGTTATCAGTAACTAGAGAATATACACTTTGGAAATATTGACTAAAATTACATATTGCTTTAGAAATAGTGTGTAGTTGAATATGAGTATACGTGTTAACTCTTATCGCGAGACGAATAGGTGCCCGCTGAACCGATCTGGTTCTTCTTCTTCTTCATCGTTCATTCTCAAACTCCTGCAGGATCTCCCTTGTAGAAAGACCATTGTCCTACTAGATTTCTAGCAGGATGTAGTCCAGAGAATGAAAATGCGTTGTGTCGCCGTGTTGATTTACGCCAATGGCCCGACACATCAGTCTTCAGCGGGGGGAATCTCGTTAAAATCCCGTCTACTGTCTTGTGATTTAAAAAATAGTTCCTGTGTGCTTCCTGTTTATATCATTTATTTACTTATGACATAATCGTTGCAGCTGGTGTTGGTGTCATAGTCGCATTGGATATGTTTATTCGTTGTGATTTATCATTATCAATAACCATTTAAGGATATAGAGGTACTACATTTCTTGCAATAACATACAATCAGGGTATATTGGTACGTAATTAGAACATACAGTCTACATAAACATACGCATATATGGGTTCAATTTTAAGCAATGGATGCTTAAACACACACATTCAGGTTTGTAGGGGTTCTACAATTGGATGCATAAACACACACATTCAGGTTTGTTGGGGTTCTACAATTGAATGCATAAACACACTTTCAGGTTTGTAGGGGTTCTACAATTGGATGCATCAACACACATTCAGGTTTGTAGGGGTTCTACAATTGGATGCATAAACACACACTTTCAGGTTTGTAGGGGTTCTACAATTGGATGCATAAACACACACATTCAGGTTTGTGGGGGTTCTACAATTGGATGCATAAACACACACATTCAGGTTTGTAGGGGTTCTACAATTGGATGCATAAACACACACATTCAGGTTTGTTGGGGTTCTACAATTGGATGCATAAACACACACATTCAGGTTTGTAGGTGTTCTACAAGAAACCCTCGAGCGTTTTATATTTTTATCTTGATGTTATCCTTTCTGGATGTATTTGTCTTTCTCTGCTTCTTCTATCTTAGACTGTTTCCTGGTGGATTACTTTTGATAGGAAATCATGGCTGCTTAAATATCCAAATTACACAGGTTTCTGTCTTTTAACTATTGGCAGCAGTGATTCTTAGGTACCTGTAAGCACGTTTAACTAAACTATTGTCAGCAGTGATTCTTAGGTACCTGTAAGTACGTTTAACTATTGGCAGCAGTGATTCTTAGGTACCTGTAAGTACGTTTAACTATTGGCAGCAGTGATTCTTAGGTACCTGTAAGTACGTTTAACTATTGGCAGCAGTGATTCTTAGGTACCTGTAAGTACGTTTAACTATTGGCAGCAGTGATTCTTAGGTACCTGTAAGCATCTCTTGTATGCCTTACTAACACATTGATCTTATGCAATCTATGGGAAATGCGTTGATGTTCTTAATAACACTTGAGAGGCCCGCCTATATTTACAATATATTATACCTACTAATGAAGAATGTCTTAGAAGGATGGATGTGAAAGATGAATTATTGATAATATAAGAAAAAGACAGTCAACATTTATTGGGCACATAATGAGAAGAGGAGGCATTGATAATGTAGTGACAACAGGAAAGTTAGAAGGAACAGATCAAGTGGAAGACCTAGGTAAAAGATATTGGACAGTTTGACTAAATAGCTTCGATTGACGACACCAACAGAGATGATGCCATATATGAGAGATCGATGTACGTGGAGAAATATGATTGCTAACGCCATTCGGCACCGCACTTGATGATGATGTACTGATGCATTCAATTGAGAGTATAGGGGCTAAGTGTATTGATGTATTCGTGTGAAACAGAATATGAGTTAAGTGTATTGATGTATCCATATAATGGTGCTAAAATAATTTACAGCTTTCGTTAGACACCAGAATCTTTTCTAGGGCTACTGTGTTACTGATCTGACGATGAAAATATGATACATTCAGAGCATAACAAACCAGAAATAAATTTTACAGATTTTTGGATGTATAGATGTGAATTCCTATAGTGTTGTTTGGGGGCTAATATTCACATTTTAAAGATTATATATTTTGTCTATTAATTTGTCTATCACTTGATCATATAATCATTGTCAATGCGACCTTATTCTCAAAGGTCGTTGCTAAGATTCACGTTGATGGGAATTTCATAAATGAAGAAATATTCTACTTGTATTCGTCAAGTGTCGCTACGGGAGTTCTTATTGTCACCATCAAGTGCCGGAGACGAGTTGACATTTTATATTTGTGGAGTACAGAATTCTCTCCGAGGGGGCTCTAATGCTAGTTCGTGATCTTGTTTAGGAATATTTCCTTCTTGACATTATTACAGCTCCGTCATTATTTTGTGTCTGTGTTCTTTCTTATTGTATTGCAGTTTATGTGTCTGCCTTTTTATTTTTTATGTTTCATTATATATGCATATATATATATATATATCTGTATGTTTCTGTTTGTCTATCCATTTGTCTCTCTGCATATTCGTTTGTATGTTTGTATATCTGTCTGTCCCTCTGTATGTGCGTCTATAAGTCTATATATCCGTCTGTCCTACTGTATGTCCATTTGTATGTCTGTATATCCTTCTACCCTTTTGCACGTTATTCCATATGTATATTTTTTATATATCTGCCTGTCCGTTTGTATTTCTATATGTCCGTCTGTGTGTATGTCTTTTCACTTGTCTGTTTATGTGTCTGTCTGTATGTTTATATGTCCGTCTGTATATCCATACATCCGTCTGTAAGTTCGCCTGCACGTCTATATGTGTGTCTGTATATTTATATGTCCGTCTGTATGCCCGAACGTCTATTTAAAATAAAAACTTCAATTACTGCATGTTTTCCTATTAATGAGTGTAGGGAGACTTTTTTGTCTGTGGAAATAAAGGTCGCTTTGCCATAGCTGTTTATTTTATCCCCCTGTGTGTCTTTACGACCGTCTGTATGTTCTTCTGTATGTCAATATGTTCGTCTATATCTCCGTATGTATGTCCATATCTCCGTATGTATGTCTATATCTCCGTATGTATGTCTATATCTCCGTATATATGTCTGAATTTTCGTCTGTATGTTTGTATATCCGTGTGTTTTGTTTGTGTTCATCTATAGCTCTGTTATGTCCCACTGTCTCTGCATCTTTTGGTAAGTCCCGCTGTGTCTATGCATGCCCCTCAGCATCGCTGTATGCCTGCATGAACCTCTGTATTTCCCTCTGTATATTCTTCTGTATCTCTATATGTACGTCATCATCTCTGTTATCCCCATGTAACTATGTATATCCCTCTGTATCCCTGTATACCTAGTGGACCTCTGGATCTATATATATATATATATATATATATATATCCATCTGTATATATGTTTATATGTACGACTGTACTTCCCTCTGCATATCTATCCATCTGTATGCCCCTCTGTATATCCTCCCGTATGTGCATTTGTCCTTATGTATGTATGTACGTCCCTAAATGTGCAGTTGTTTGTATGTATCTCCGTCAGCATGTCTGTATCTTCGTATGTACACATACAAATCAAATTAGCATTGGGTCAAAGTTTGTACGCATCCATTTACAATGACATCCCAGCTTGTACCCATCAACGTACCATTACCTACCAGTGTATATCGACCCCTTTAACTATTACGTCCCAGTTCGTATCCATCCATTTACCATTACATCCCAGTTCATACCCATCCATTTACCATTACATCCCATTTCGTACCCATCCATTTATCTTACACAGCAAAGTGGAAGAAACTAAAGGAAGAGGAATACGAACATGATGCAATACATTTCCTCCAAAGATATCAACAGACCACAATATTTCGCATTAGAACAGGCCACTGCAGACTGTTGATTGAGGATCTCATACACAAATGAATGTCCATGTGGATCCGAAACCCAGACCCCGGAACACATACTTCAGGACTGCCCGACATACAAAGAGCAGAAACAGCAGACCTGGCCAGTGGATACAAACGTGAGGTAAAAGCTATGGGGCAGCCGCTCTGACCTGGAGAAGACAGTGGACGTCGTCTTGACGACAGGACTGACAGTATATCATGACCACAAATTCTGAACACAGACGAAGAAGATCACATCCCAGTTTGAACCTACCCACCCCATCGAGGCCAGAACCTTGAAGTGGTGATGGGGCTTAGTTCAGCCATCAGAGGCTGGAAACTAAGACTGGTCGGGCACTCCCACTCGAGCAGGACCATAGTCCGGCCCAAGTAAGCAGAGTGCTGAAGACGGAGGCAACCAGCCAAAAGGCGCACAGATAATCAGGTTGCCACGCATAAAACACAATGGAAACATGTCTGCATCTAATAAACGTTATGGTGCCTGCCCTGTGGCGGACGTTCAGGCAGGGACGGTGCCGGGCCCTATACCTCGAAAGGGCCCAACCTCAGTTACTGGAAGTCCTTCTCAATTGCCCCGAGGAGCCAGGAGGCAAGGGAATAGCGCTACTGGCCAAACAAACAAACGACCAATAAAAATAATGCACTGGAATGCTGAGGGTGTCAACAGTAAAAGAGATGGATACAGCAAAAAATTGGAACTTGAAAATGTCCTCAGTGAAGAACAAGTAAATATATGCTGTATCCAAGAAACACACCTCAGCAGCGACATAGCCTTCAAAATCAGAGGCTACCAGTGCTACCGATCTGACCGAAAAGACAGGCGAAAGGGTGGAATTCTGACACTAGTTAAAACAATATCAGCGCATGTCAGCTGGAAGTATACATGGACGGGGCAGAATACCAGATGCTCCACCTAAAAACAGACAGTGCAGAATTCCATCTCCTGAACTACTACTGCCCAAATGATAAACCATTGGCACTAGACACAATTCCAGACAAAGAAAGGCTTATGGTGTGTGGTGACTTCAACAGCCACTCTCAAGAGCTGGGGCTACGATCATATCGACAAGAGAGGTGAGGAACTTGAGAGCTGGCAGGATGAAAATAATCTCATTCTTATTAACCAGCCAACAGACTCACCAACCTTCTACTCGAGAGCATGGCACACCACCTCTACACCAGACCTGGCATTCTACTCACCAGGCCTGGAATGGAACATCACACGTGTCGTTGGAAAGCAGCTTGGGGTAGTGACCACAGACCAGTATTTCTGGAAATTCACAATGAATATACCAAGGACAGCAGCACGCTCACTAGGTGGAACTATAAGATGGCAGACTGGAAAATGTACCAGCATTTAACCAGTGTTCTAGCTAAGGACATGAACTTGGACAAAGACATCAATAGAGCAGTGAGTGAATTTAATAGATGTATACTACATGCTGCTAGTAAAACCATACCCAGGGGGGCACGCAAAAACTACAAACCCTACTGGAATGATGAACTGGAAAAGCTGCAAAATGAGATGGAAACATCTAGAAAGCAGGCTGAGAACAGACCTAGCCAAGAACATCACAACACATATCAGCAAACAAAGGCTAAATTTCAAAGAGCCAAGTTACAAGCCAAACGGAGCAGCTGGAAAGAAAAAACAGAGTCGCTGAACCTAGAAAGAGATACTAGGAAATTATGGAAACTTGTAAAACAACTAAATGATGAAGGTACAGGGAGAAATACCAGGATCACACTTTATAAAGATAGAAACATTTTAACAGGTAAACATGCAGCTGATTACTTTGCAGATTCCTTTGCAGAAGACAATAACGTCAAAGTCAGCCCAGACAAACAACAGGAGGTTCGAGAGAACCAGCAAAACATTGGACAAGGTGAACCTATACCTGAAGTCATGGAGGCACCAATCACAATGAGAGAACTGGAGCATGCAATATCCAAATTGAAAATGAAAAAGTCCCCTGGAGCTGATGGAGTGTCCAATGAAATGATTAGAAACCTGGGAAGTGCAGCAAGAGCAAAGCTACTGCAGATCTTTAACACAAGCTGGTCCACAGGTAATGTACCACAGGCGTGGAGAGAAGCAATAATGATACCACTCCTCAAATCAGGAAAAGATGGCAACACAGTCTCCAACTACAGGCCCATCAGCCTCACAAGCTGTCTATGTAAAACAATGGAACGCATTATCAATCTTAGGATGCAGTGGTACCTTGAAAGTGAAAACCTTCTGGTATCACAGCAAGCAGGTTTCAGACAGTGCTACTCTACCGAAGATCAGGCAACCTACCTCTCCCAAGAGATTGAGGATGCCTTCCAAGAAAAGAAACTGGTACTAGCAGCATGGATAGACCTCAGGAAAGCATTTGATAAGGTCTGGAAAGAAGGGCTCCTAAAGAAATTGCGAAATTGCAGGGTTAGCTCAAGAATGTACAAATGGGTAAAAGCATACCTGCATAATAGAAGAGCCAGGGTACAATTAGATGGTCGCAAGAGCAAGAAAGTTCTACTGCGTCATGGAGTCCCCCAGGGAGGAGTCCTGTCACCCACACTTTTCTTGGTTTACATCAATGACCTAGTTGCTGAACTACCACATGGGATCAAAGTGGCAATGTATGCTGACGACCTGGTGATCTGGTGCACGGAAGAACATGCAACAGTGGCCACTAAACAAATACAAAGAGCTATCGATGCCCTAACCTTATGGGCTAATAGATGGTGCGTCAGCATTAACACAGATAAGTGCAGCACTACACTCTTTACCCTCTCACCAAAACAAAAAGCTGGTCATATCAAGATAGATAGAGAGCTCTTGAAAGAAGACAAACAACCCACATACCTCGGAGTTACTTTTGATGATACGCTGACATGGAAGCAGCACATAAACAAAGCAACAACAAAAGCCAGGAGGAAGCTAGCTATCCTGAGAAAACTAAGTGGAACCACATGGGGAGCCAGTGGAAATATACTCAGTAAAGTTTACCAGCAAGGCATAAGACCACACCTGGAATACGGTTCAGCTGCGTGGTGTCCTGCATCAAACACCACATTACAAGATCTAGATAAAGTGCAAAACCAGGCACTTAAAATAATGTTGGGAGCAATGAAATCAACACCCATAGCAGAGATGCAGAAAATGGGAAGAATGCAAACACTTGGCGAACGCAGAGACACAAAAGTACTAATTCAAGCAGAAAAGTTTCAGTGTATGCCAAGTCATCCAATGAAGGAAAGATTCCAAAATGTAGCAATGGGACGACTGAAAAGGAGCAGCTTTATCCATCAAGCTAAACGACTCCGTAGACAACTTACAGACCTACCTGAAGTTGGCAGCCCCTTAAGGTCTGTACCAGAGCAAACCCCGTGGAGTGAAAGCCATGGAATGCCAATATACATTCAGACCCATGTGAAAGGAATACTAAGCGAGGACGAACAGAACAGTGTGCAGCGAATGACAATCACCCTCAGTTTCCTGGATGAGGAATATCCACAAGATATATGGGTCAGAGTGTACACAGATGGGTCAGCACAGAATGCTGTGAGGAATGGAGGTGCAGGTGTATATATAGAATATCCACACAAGCCTAGAGATACAATCAGAACACCGACAGGAAAATTCTGCAATAATTATGATGCAGAAATCCAGGCAATTAGTGTGGCAGCTAAAAAACTGCTGAACTCCAACTCTGACCTACAGCCTGTGGTATTCCTGACAGATGCAAGGTCAGTGCTTCAAGCTCTCCAGTCTGGAAAACTAACAGACTTAAAAAAACTACTTAGCGAATTGTCTTACCAGTATAGGGTAACCATGCAGTGGATACCCTCTCACTGTGGAATACCAGGAAATGAAAAAGCAGACCAACTGGCTAAGGAAGGTGCTGCCGAGGACCAACCAGATATACCAATCACCTACCATCAGAAAAAACAGATGATAAAGTCAATAAGAAAGCCACAAACACCAACACAAGATGACTATCACAATATGAACAGATCAGAACAAGTTATAATTCTACGTCTCAGAACAGGACACAACCGACTCCGCAGTCACATGTATACAAAGTTCAAGATTGGCAACACGGCCAGGTGTACATGTGGACAGGCAGCACAGAGTGCCAAACATATACTTCAAGAGTGTTCTGAGCATGAAACGCTGAGGCAGACATATTGGCCAGAGGAAACAACACTGGAATCAAAACTCTATGGGATACTGTATGAACTACAAAAGACAGTGAGTTTTATTAAGGAGACAGAATTACAGATATAGACATGTTTCAAGTGAACGAAAGAAGAAGAAGAAGAACCTACCCATTTGCCATTACTTCCCAGTGTGTGCGTCATGTGACGTATCCTTTCCAGAATGTTTTCATCCCTATGAACTCTCTGAGCCCCTCTCTGTCGGGCAATGCGGCTTGCATTTTCCAACGGGGTAGATGTATTCACGTTACCTTTCATATCGTCAGTCCATCGTCTTCTTGGTCTGCCCTGTCTCCTCTTCCTTATTTGTCATTCTAAACAGTTGTGTCTCCTTATATGACCAAACAGGTGAAGTTTTATTTTTGTTATTGTCTTTAGTAACCAACACTCTGGAATCTTCAATGTGTTTATAATATTTAAGTCTTTCTTTTTTTTCCTTCCATGATATTCTAAGTACATCCATTCCCAGTGTATACTCATCCATTTACCATAACGTCCGAGTAGCTATCCATCCATTTACCATAGCGTCCGAGTAGCTATCCATCCATTTACCATAGCGTCCGAGTAGCTATCCATCCATTTACCATAGCGTCCGAGTAGCTATCCATCCATTTACCATAGCGTCCGAGTAGCTATCCATCCATTTACCATAGCGTCCGAGTAGCTATCCATCCATTTACCATAGCGTCCGAGTAGCTATCCATCCATTTACCATAGCGTCCGAGTAGCTATCCATTCATTTACCATAGCGTCCGAGTAGCTATCCATCCATTTACCATAGCGTCCGAGTAGCTATCCATCCATTTACCATAGCGTCCGAGTAGCTATCCATCCATTTACCATAGCGTCCGAGTAGCTATCCATCCATTTACCATAGCGTCCGAGTAGCTATCCATCCATTTACCATAGCGTCCGAGTAGCTATTCATCCATTTACCATAGCGTCCGAGTAGCTATCCATCCATTTACCATAGCGTCCGAGTAGCTATCCATCCATTTACCATAGCGTCCGAGTAGCTATCCATCCATTTACCATAGCGTCCGAGTAGCTATCCATCCATTTACCATAGCGTCCGAGTAGCTATCCATCCATTTACCATAGCGTCCGAGTAGCTATCCATACATTTACCATAGCGTCCGAGTAGCTATCCATCCATTTACCATAGCGTCCGAGTAGCTATCCATCCATTTACCATAGCGTCCGAGTAGCTATCCATACATTTACCAATACGCCCAGTATGTGCCCATCAATTACCTTCTTCTGCGATCAACTGGTTGGTTAGTTGGTTGAATGGTTGCTGATTTAGCGGTCCATGAACTCATGCCCTTTGATCCAGCGATCAATTGGTTGGTTGGTTGAATGGTTGCTGATCTATCTGTTCATAAACGCATTTCCTTTGATCCAGCGATACATTTTTGGCTGGTTGGTTGAATGGTTGCTGATCTAGCGGTCCATGAACTGATGCCCGTTGATCCAACGATCAATTGTTGGTTGTTTGGTTGAATGGTTGCTGATCTAGCGGTCCATGAACTCTTGCCCTTTGATCCAGCGATCAATTGGTTGATTGGTTGAATGGATGCAGATCTAGAGGTCCATGAACTCATGCCCTTGATCCAGCGATCAATTGTTGGTTGATTGGTTGAATGGTTGCTGATCTAGATTTCCATGAACTCATGCCCTTTGATCCAACGATCAATTGTTGGTTGGTTGGTTGAATGGTTGCTGATCTAGAGGTCCATGAACTCATACCCTTTGATCCAGCGATCAATTGTTGGTTGGTTGCTGATCTAGAGGACCATGAACTCATGCCCTTTGATCCAGCGATCAATTGTTGGTTGGTTGGTTGAATGGTTGCTGATCTAGAGGACCATGAACTCATGCCCTTTGATCCAGCGATCAATTGTTGGTTGGTTGGTTGAATGGTTGCAGATCTAGAGGTCCATGAACTCATGCCCTTTGATTCAGCGATTAATTGTTAAACATCAAATCCAATATTGGTCAATATAAAGCGGTTTATAGTAGGTCATCTTGGGTTCCATATAACTTGATTAACAGGAAAGTTCATGTGGAACAGATTTCTATTCTGCGAACAGTGAAACTGGGACAATCCTGTTTTTGGTCTCTGTCGATTAATTACGTTGGTTCAGCGTTCTTGAACGAGAGTATGATCGTTTTCCGTATAGTCCATGAACTTCCAGTGTGTAGCTTTAACGCCCTCTTTCGAGTAAAATACCTCGTGGGTTGATGTTCGCCGACTTATTTGTTTGTTTGCCGACTTAGATGGTGGGAAAGTATCTTATGATACCTACCAGAAAACTGGTTTCTGGTGGACTTTTAGCAGATTCGATTTTTGTGTGGATTACAAAGAACGTATCGTAGGTCAACAATTATCTGACTGTCATTACCATTACGTCCCAGTTTATACACATCAAATTTACGAATGTCCCAGTTTATACACATCAAATTTACGAATGCCCCAGTTTGTACACATCCATTTAACAGTTCCAAACGAACTTATTAAACGGCAATTTTTTAATATAGATCCCTCAAGCAGGAAACGACATTGCACCAAAAGACACAGACTGGAGCCGTAATGATTAATAGACATGAAGATACATAGACTGCAAATGTTCAATTAGAAAACACAGTTGACATTTGAACCAGTGCACAAATTATGATCAATTCTGGAAACTTAAAGTGAAATAAGGAAACAATTTGGCCAGGTTTGCGTTAATGAAGGTTAGCTAGAAACATTTTACTTTATTATCAATTCATTGCTTTCTGTTCAGGTTCATTGAGGATGTTTCGAACATAAACCATGGACAAAATCAGAGGGAGAGAAGTGGCTGTTGAGATCTGAAGGGAAGGAACTACACATCTGATGAAACCGAGGATCTAGACACGATATGTTTATACGATTTATTTTTAGTAGGAATGTCATAATTAAATTTTACCTTGGAGTGTAATTTCATTGTAGATTGTGCTTTCTGGAACATATTGATCATATTATCGTAAAAGCCTACTAATTGACTCACAGCCTGGAGAGTGGTATCACTACACAATCGCTCCAAGGGGGATGAGATATAGTTTGCTCCAAAGTGGATGAGAGATAGTTTGATCCAAAGGGGATGAGAGATAGTTTGATCCAAAGGGGATGAGAGAAAGTTGGTTCCAAAGTGGATGAGAGATAGTTTGATCCAAAGGGGATGAGAGAAAGTTGGTTCCAAAGGGGATGATAGTTTGTTCCAAAGGGTATGAGAGATAGTTTGCTTCAAAGGTGATGAGATATAGTTTGCTTCAAAGGGGATGAGAGATAGATTGATCCAAAGGGGATGAGATATAGTTTGATCCAAAGGGGATGAGAGATAGTGTGATCCAAAGGGGATGAGAGATAGTTTGATCCAAAGGGGATGAGAGATAGTTTGCTCCAAAGGGGATGAGATATAGTTTGATCGAAAGGGGATGAGAGATAGTGTGATCCAAAGGGGATGAGAGATAGTTTGTTCCAAAGGGGATGAGATATAGTTTGATCCAAAGGGGATGATATATAGTTTGTTCCAAAGGGGATGAGATATAGTTTGATCCAAAGGGGATGAGAGATAGTTTGATCCACAGGGGATGAGAGAAAGTTGGTTCCAAAGGGGATGAGAGATAGTTGGCTCCAAAGTGGATGAGAGATAGTTTGATCCAAAGGGGATGAGAGAAAGTTGGTTCCAAAGGGGATGAGAGATAGTTTGATCCAAAGGGGATGAGAGAAAGTTGGTTCCAAAGGGGATGAGAGATAGTTTGATCCAAAGGGGATGAGAGAAAGTTGGTTCCAAAGGGGATGAGAGATAGTTTGCTGCATATTTTTTATGCTTGTTAACTAAGGTAAGGGGTTGACAGAAATACAACACCTGGTGCTCTAAGTCTAAAACCATAACATCCGAGATAACCTGCCGTCATCACTTCTAAGGTGCTGTCCGTAAATGACGTCAACGATGTTTTGCCAAGTCTTGAAAACTTTGAACCCCTGTCAATAATTGCAAAGAATGCCGCCCACTTCCCCCAGCTTAATTATGCCAACAATTGTGCACTCCCTGAAATTAACTACCCTGATTACTGTTACTACCGTTATTATCGTTATTACTCTGATTACCGTTACTACCGTTATTACGCTGATTACCGTTACTACTGGTATTACCATGATTACCGTTACTGTCCTGAGTACCCTTACCAACATGATGACCGCTACTACCGTTATTACCCTGATTACCGTTACTACCGTTATTACACTGATTACCGTTACTACCGTTATTACCCTGATTACCGCTTTACCGTTATTACCCTGATTACCGCTACTACCGTTATTACCCTGATTACAGTTACTACCGTTATTACCCTGATTACCGTTACTACTCTTATTACCATTACTGTCATGAGTACCGTTACTAACATGATTACCGCTACTACCGTTATTTCCCTGATTACCGTTACTACCGTTATTACCCTGATTACTGTTACTACCGTTATTACCCTGATTACCGTTACTACCGTTACTACCCTGATTACCGTTACTACCGCTATTACCCTGATTACCGTTACTACCGTTATTACCCTGATTACCGTTACTACCGTTATTACCCTGATTACCGTTACTATCATGAGTACCGTGCCTAGTTAATGGTGTGATGACAATAAATGTGATGACAATAACTGTGATGACAATAACAACTGTGATGACAATAACAACTGTGATGACAATAACTGTGATGACAATAACAACTGTGATGACAACAACTGTGATGACAATAACAACTGTGTTGACAATAACTGTGTTGATGTAAAGAACTATTTCTATATTTATTACTTCCGTCAATATATTTATATGGTTTCTACGATCGGATTCCTTGACTCAAGCACTCACAACAAGAAGAATTAGAGCGAGTATTTGCAGAGGCATCGACGGGAATGTTTGTAGTGTACAGTTACAACTTGTAATGAAACCGTCCCGAATGCTCGACTCCACAGACTCAGCATTAACTGATTAGTGATGCTGTATCAACTCGAGCGGCAGGCATTTTAAATCTGATTTTCTGGCTGATTTCAAATACAAACATAAAGAAACAGATGACCAAGCGACCTGTGCTAGACATTTCGTAATCATAAATGTAGAAAAGTTAATAGGATTTAGTGAAATACTTAGAGAGTCGGTCCACAAGAGTTCTATTTAGTTACATTTTAAACAAGATGGTTGCCTATATAAACTAATATGTGTGTTCTGTTATTATCTTCATTGCTACTGTGTCAATAGTTGGTGTAACTGCTGATTCACTTTGGAACTGAAACCAGTGCAGGATTTACGTATAAAATACACAAGCTATAGGTTTGAGCCACCACTTTCTTGAGCAATTGTCATATATACTTAAATATATTGCAGCATTATTTGCCCAAAAGCCGCACGCACGGAAAGCTTAGGATACTATCAAGTTTAAATCTGGCCCTGAGTTCTCCTTCTTCTTCTTCCTTCGTCCACTTGAAACATGTCTATATCTGTAATTCTGTATCCTTAATAAAACTCACTGTCTTTTGTAGTTCATACAGTGTCCCATAGAGTTTTGATTCCAGTATTGTTTACTCTGACCAATATGTCTGCCTTAGCGTTTCATGCTCAGAACACTCTTGAAGTATTTGCCACTTTCTGCTGCCTGTCCACATGTACACATGGCTGTGTTGCCAATCTTGAACTTTGTGTACATGTGACCAATAGAAGGTGGGACTGCTAGTAGAACATAATGGAAAATAATACTCACGTGGAAGACAGGTAATGAAGTCCTACTGAATGATGACTAAAACACTACACACTATCACTAACGGATGTAAATATGGTACATATAACAAAACAAAACACAGAATATAATCTACAGATGACAATACACAGGACAAAGTCGACGTTTCGGACCAATAGGCCTTTTTCAAGATACGGACATAACATACAAACATAAAAAAACCACAAGTACGAGCATTTCACTCGGATACGCATTCATTTTTACTTGTGGTTTTTTTATGTTTGTATGTTATGTCCGTATCTTGAAAAAGGCCTATTGGTCCGAAACGTCGACTTTGTCCTGTGTATTGTCATCTGTAGATTATATTATGTGTTTTGTTTTGTTATATGTACCATATTTACATCCGTTAGTGATAGTGTGTAGTGTTTTAGTCATCATTCAGTAGGACTTCATTACCTGTTTTACACGTGAGTACATGTGACCGCGTAGTCGGTTGTGTCCTGTTCTGAGCCGTAGAGTTACAACTTGTTCTGATCGACCCTGATTGAGACAACCCGTAAGGTTTTCATATCTTTCACACAGTTAAGTAAAGTTAACTGTTAAACATGCAAGTGTGTTAGTGGGTCTTTAGAGAGGTACTTTGTTTGGACCTGGGGAGTTATATTCTGTGAATGGAAATCTATCTCGATAGACAGCATATTGCTCTGCTGATAGTGCCCGAACATGTATGGGAAACCCGAGTACAATGAAGTTAATGCTCAGCACTTTTAGCTGTTAGTTCTTTTCCTTAAAAAAGAATATTCGACACTGTGGCGGAGAGGTACAACTCGTATCTTGGAAGGCCAGGGTAGCTAAGATATATCTCCGCTGCATACAATTGTGAAATTCGGTAGATTAACAAAAATACGTAAAAAAAAAAACAAACATTATTAAGACAATAATTTAAAAATCTCACTCATCAAAAACAACAGAAAGCTCTTTAACAATGAGGGCAAAAACTAAGAAATATCTAAGGATTGTTGCCAATAAAAAATACATTAACACACTAAAAGCATCAATAAAAGTAGACAGCGTTACGAATAAAAAGTCTTTTACAGGACAAATAAAAGGAATATTACAAAAAGAGAAACAAAGTGTAGTAGGAAAAGAAGCAAATGCAGATAATACAGATGAGAAGATCAGAGAAAGTAAAAGAAGAAGTAAGACAAGTACAAGATCAAAATAAAGAGTAAAAGGAAAAGCAACAGAACGAATATAATTTTTTTTTTAAATCTAAGAAAATGTATTCTTATCTGAAATGTCTTATCAGGTGATAGAGGAATTGAACTGCTTAAAGTAATGGTCAGTTGAATACCATTATATATGAATAAGAATATGGTGAACAAAATTCATAATAACAGCCGAAAAAAGGAGGGGTGTAAACATAGGTTGAAGAGATGTTATAATGAATATGAAAACAAAAATTAAGAAATGAAAATTAAAGATGACGATACGAAAACAGTCGACCTAATGGACGCCCTCGTAAAAGGTGGATAGATAGTGTATTAGAGACACACGGAAATATAACAGCAGAAGAGGCAAATAGAAGGACAAAAGACCGTACACTCACTCTCCCCTCAACACCGAAAGGTACATGAGGCCAGAAAGAAGAAGAAGAAGAAAGATGTAAAATACAGTAAAAAATAAATTAGCTACGGACGAAAAAGATCAAGCACCGAAGAGGTGTGGGGGAGAAGAGGGTATTATAGGAAGGAGAGGAAAGAAAAAACAAAAATGTACAGTATAATTCCTAGAAAAAGGCACGCTTCACAAAAATATCACCAGCCTACAACAATAACAATCTTAAATATATCCCCATCTATATCCATTCCCCATTGTTCGTACCGAACACAGCGGATTTCTATCATTATACAAATGTTTTGTAGGACCGGACCAAACTGCCAGAACCGGGATCCGACTGTACAGTAATTAAACGAAAAATATGAAAATGAGAAGACCAACGGATGGCAACGATGATAGCGTTCCATATTGAAACGGATGGCCTCTGATACAGTCGTGAGGACTCATGTGGAGTCATCTTTTAAAGTGACCTTACTAGATATTATTATGATTTTTTTATTGGTCACTTTGTGTCGACAGCCAATGACAATCACGGAACATATCAAATTACGCCACTTTAGAACGATGCTTTCCAATAAATTCTATGTGACTGTATTGTTCAGAGATACGATTGAAGTTTGCTCCTGATGGAGATAAAAGATAGTTATATTCTTCCTCTTCAGCGTTCATTCTCTAACATCCGCTGGATTTCTCTTGTAGCAGGACAATGGTCCTACTAGATTTCCAGCAGGATTAAGTCCAGAGAATGGAAATGCGTCGTGTTGATGTTTTATTTGCGCCAATGGCCCGACACATCCGTCTTCGGTAGAAATAGTTATATAAAATGGAAATAGTTTATGTGCCTTTTAAAAGATTTACACGAAACAAATAATATAATCAAGTTTCATGAAAGTGTTTGATAAATTATTGTGTTGTCCTAAGTGGCTCGATCATCATGTGAGATAACGCTCGTGTGTTGCCGGGGCCCGAAAGGGGAGACAAGAATAGAAACACTGTTTACCTTCCACGCATGTCGTAAAAGGCGACTAAGGAGGTTATGGGATGGAGTTGGCTGTCCTATCCCATATAGGGTCAGTGACCCAAAGCCATGCTTAATTCGGATGTGTCAGGCCGAAAGGCGCAGATATCGCAGTAATGCTGTAAACCATGACACAACGCATTCCGTTCTCCAGACTACATCCTGCTAATCTGCAGGAGTTTGAGAACCAAGAAGAAGAAGAAGAAGAATGTGAGAAAAGACGATATTCATACTCCTGGGGTCAAGTGTCAACTACAGGAAACACTGTTCAGGATGTGAAAACAAATATGTTCCTTGATACATATGTTCACACATTCTTCGTTGGTGGTCGATAGTTAAGAAGTTTACACTGAATAATAATAACCAGAATCTGGCAACGTTACAAAGCTGCTTGAAATTTGGTTTCACTCCAAATATAATAGTCATTCGACAATATAGTCCTGTGGACTCATCAGTATTTATCCTTCTGGTGTGACGCTATTTCTCGCTTCCCGTGATTTTTATTGTTTTCCACCAAATATACACAAAAGTGATCAATCAAAATATAGAAAAAGTTAAATAGCGTCACTTTAGAAGGATGATTCTAAATTGAGTCCGCATGATTGTTGTGTTAAGGAACTCAAAAGTTAAGTGAGGCTTACTAAAATAAATAGAATTGATGCTGTTTCTTAACATAGCGACGTTGAAACGGATATGGTGTTTTTCCGTTGTTGTTATTGTTGTATTATTGCACAAATTACGAGAAATTAGCTATTGCTTCTTGCTTGTAATGAAATTATTCTCCAGATATTTATTTCACACCCGGAAGACTATCCCTCAGAGGTGTTCTATCTCAAACACAGTAGAATATCTTTCAGAGCTGTGTTATCTTATACGCGGAACTCAATCTCTCAGAGTTGTGATATGTTGTAGGAATAATATTATCTCTCATATGTGTACTATATTACACAAAGAAGACTATCCCTCTTAGTTGTGCTACCTCACACCCGGAAGACTATGTCTCAGAGGTGTGCTATCTTAAACACAGAAGATTATCCCTCAGAGGTGTGCTATCTCACGCCCAGAAGACTATCTCTCAGGCTGCAAGAAGAAGTGTTTTATTCTGAGAGTAAATTCTGGAGGATTTGTATACTTTCTATCATTCCACAACATGCAGTCGAGGAGTCATGAGCTTTAGCGTCTCTGCCAGCATCTTCACTTGTCAGATGTGTCAAGAGCAATCAAGCTGTGGACCATAGCCATTGGGATGATAAAAGGAGAAACGTATGCATTCCCAGTCGTTAAAGGAGACTCTCCAACTATGCAGGGCCAACATGTTTGTCAGATTCTAGGATCTCACAGGAAATCATCACGTCTTGTACATAGTTGCTTTCACCACACATGTGCCACCTATGTATATCTTGTGAACCATGTTCACGTTGCAGCTAGGACCATGGTCAGAACTTGAGCTCATCTAGTTCTCACAGTGCAATGCTGAATTTTCTGAATGTTGCACACAAAGGAAACGTAATTGTATATATAAAAAGTTATGGTGCATCCAAAATAGGAAAATCTCCTTGCATTGGAGTGTCATCTACTGAGAAATTAACTCTTTCCTGACCAATCGCCACTATACTGGCTTTATAGCATGGGTCTACAGGACTTTTCGCCACTTTACTGGCTTTCATTTGATATTTGAGTACTTCACAAGGCTAATTATAACCTTGTGAAGTAATCAAATATCATTAATGTTCTCATATTATGTATCAATTCCCCTCTCCAATGATATATTACACATACACTATTTATCAATATTAGTATGTCAAGTGATACAATAAAATACACATATAAGGAAATTTTATAAAATTAATTTGGTCCAAAACTAAAAATAATCAAGTCCTGAAAGAGTAATTATTTATTCTGATTGATAAATAGTGAGAACTTCAGAACTTCCGCGCGAAATTTTTAATATTTGTTATTCGTTATGAACCGAATTTATTTTATTAATGGAGAAAGAACTTACAGCAAATGTGATCCTAAAACACAAAATGCCAGATATTTACAACTTACGCACTACAATAAATACGCACTACAAATAACTACAGAAAAAGGTCACAGTAGATCCAACGATCAGGTAGGTATAAACCGTAGTAACACCAAAGTGATAATTGTGAATAAGTAAATATGTGTTACAAATACCTACCATTACTAATAACAAGATGATAAGAACCTTGATAATAATATAAATGAGGAAGAAAATGATTGACGTTTCGATCAAAAATATTCGTCGGAAAGAATATATAACATTAAGAAAAAAATAAACTGTAGAATAATAATTGAAAAACGTCTTTTTAAAAGAAAAACAATAGGTGTGGTGACCCGGCGAATCACTGACGGAAATTAAAATTGAAAAACCTGACAACGTTCTTCAGTTCGACTAATTTACAACTGGGAGAGCATATACAGATGCATTGTTAGATAGTATTGTTTCTAGTACAAACACATTGATGTTCTCACAAGAGTAGCGGTTAAACTGTATGTCCTGCACTCAAGAGGTTGCTATTTTGAATCCCGCTTGTTCGTCTTGTTTACTGAATGCATTTTTTTAGAGATCTTCGGGGAATATTTATTGAAGTTGTGAAGCTACAACTTATAAGTTGTACCCTGGCAGGCGGCGCGTCGCTTTATTGCGATGGATGGAGTACATATGGGGTTACTTAAATACTATGAAGTCAATCTTCTATGCCTCTTGAACCTCTTTATTAGTACAAACACGCTATAAAACGACGCTTTCACGAAACAATATCTCATCTTGTGAAGAAGCGGATTCTATTCTCTATGAAAAGATAACAACACAATTAACAACTTCATAAATGAACCTAATTATTCTTCAAAATGGTCGTCTTTTATTAGCAATTAATGATGTGCCCAAACCTTTCGATGCAGCGTTCAAATAAAATGAGCATATTTGCATTTCTCCTTGTCTTCATCAACACATCATAAAGTCATTTTTTCTATTGTGTTACCTAATTATACTTGTATTTCAAATTATAATTAATTAGTGATTTCTCTGTACACAGCTTGATTATCTTCCTTGCTCATTCTCTTTTGCTGTTTAGCGGTCGGCTTCGTGTTTAATAATTGCTATTTTCTCATTAACTTTGCCTGCTTCAGTTGTCTCAGCACTTATTTTTACATTGATTTGTTTCTAGTGTGTGTCAGCTCATATTTCTAAACCGTGACCGTCAATTATAGAAGATCTGCTGGCTAATTATAAACACATCATTCTTAATGACTCATTATGATTATTCCCGTGATTTTCATTTGTTGCTATGATTATACTTTGTGTGTAAGAGTCAATGAAAATAAAGGGAATAGTCAATTGAGTCATTAAGAAACTGGCTTTTGCAATTAGCTGGTATGACTTATACTGTTGGCGGTATAACACTAAACATAACACTTTAGTTCGTTACATAATTCATGTTGTTCACTTGAGCTCAATTTTCACGATAACTACTTGATACAAAGCAAAAATATTTTGCTTTTAGTCTTATACACATCACGACCTTAGGAATTCATATTTTACAAATTGATAGATAGATAACAACGGTTAAAAGAAATTTTATGAAATCCTAGAGCATGCTGTGGTCTCTTTTCAGGATATTGCGTATGTCATAATATAAACGGTCCTTTCTAGCTTCTCTGTAAAATTAACCGTACAATTGTGTAGCCATATTTTGCGTAGTAGGTAATTTACAATTCAAACTAATATTGTAATAACACAATATATACATTTTGGCTAAATCGAACAAGATGCAAAAATAAAAACACGTCGAATATGCGATACATATTTGAATAATCTATATTTCAGCTATTATTTTAAGATTAAACTATTAGGTCATTAAAAAAACAGCACCACTGACATTAAATTTCCTGAAAATATTTCTTCTTTAGGCATACTCCAGTATGTCCGTGCTTTTCATTTGTGACAATCTTGACAACACATCACAACGACCAATGAAAATCGAGAAGATATTAATGCCAAATAAATTCACGAAGTCTCTCAATAACAATGAAAATTCTAAATAAACGACAAAATCCAACACATTTCGCACTCATGAAAATCGTGATTTCCGCATCACAGCGGTTCGACTTGATGCTCAAACACAATAAAAACAAAGTTGCATTTCACAACAGTATAATTCAATCACTGAGAGTTACCTTCATATTTGTACCTGGACACGTATGCATTACCGTCTTCTTATTTTATCGTACTTTTTAAATGACCAGTCTATTTATACTTTGCATCCCAGCCAATTAACAGTACGAGAGATATAAAACCAATAAACAAATAATGATTATTTCCCCTCATCAATTGGGACTGTCGGCAGACTTGTTTATTTCCATAAAAATGGCACATTACGTTCATTCATAAAACCTTTATGAATGTATAATTTATAGAGAAAATATTTTACGACTCTTTCACGAAACAATGTCTTATGATTCTCTCAAGTTTTGGGCATACGAAAAATTACATTTTTAAAAGGCAGAAAATCGTTTCGTAGGGTCATGGAAAATTTCAAGTTGGATTTAAAAGATAGTTTCGATCTAACAAGTTGGTTTGGAGAAAAATAATTCCAACTGAGGAACATGAATTATAGAACAAATTATAGAAATCTCACCGGAGTGTAAGAAAAGTGGACATGAGCAAGATATCTATGTCATTGGAAAATAAACATCAAGAAATGTGTAAAACAATAGACCCCACTTATACATACTTACTGCTGCTCGACAAGTGCAAGTGTTATTAAACTAGAGGACGGTTTCATCACCAGATCACTTATCTGGTAGCCAAGTACCGACAGTTTCATTCATTCATTCATTCATTTTCCTTTTGCGCTGAAGTTAGCGCATAGGGCAGAGGTCAGATCTCTCCAATTCTGTCTGTTCAAAGATATTATGTGCAGTTCTTGAATAGTTTGAATATTGGTTGTTTTACTTTCTCTAAGTATTGTTCTTCTGAGTGTTTCTTTTGGTCTACCCCTTGCACTTTTGCCTGTAGGTATCCATTCAAGAGATTGGTGGTGTATTCTGTTGGTGTCTGCGCGTAGGACATGCCCGATGTACGATCAACTGCGTTTTCTGATAACATCTGTGATGAAATTTTGATAAGTCTCTTCTCTGATTTTATCATTCGATTTGAATTCACTCCAATGGGTGTTAGTTATCCTACGAAGACATTTATTCTCGAAACTCAGTAATTTCTTTTCTGAAGATAAAGAGATTTTCCAGCTCTCACATCCATATAATAGCACCGGTATAACGCAGGAATTAAATAAGCAGTTTAGATTTCCTTTCAAATCAGAAAGTTGTACTTGCTATCCAGCTGGGTACTTTGGAGAATCGACAGCACCGGGACTTGAATAGTGCCAAATATTGCGAGAATACACGAAAAGTATCTGTAAATATTTGGTGTTGAAGAAATAAACAAACAAGTTTCATCATCATCACGAGTAGAATAACATTCTCGTGAACTACACGTGCTCTTATGTGAAGAGATGGTACATGACATAAATAAATGTGAAGTCAAGATTCTGTATGACTCTCTAGGTAACTGACCACTCACATAACGGATACTGTATGGCTCTCTAGGTAACTGACCACTCACATAACGGATACTGTATGGGGCAAAAACTTCATTACCAACTTGGATGAGTTCTAGAAATAGGAAATGATCTTTGGATGTGACAGGATAACCGTTCCCTGAGGCTTAATATGCCAGACAGGGAATTATGACAGGAAGTTGTGGTCTAGTATCTCCTGGTGTCCGTTTTCTAGGATTTTTCTTGTCATAGTCTTGTATTTTTTATAATTACGAAATGTATTTTGGGTATGATGGGGTGAAGGTGTATTTCTATATCTTTATCCTTTTCTCTGCATCTCGGTGCAATATTAACACCTCAAGGAAGCATACAGGAAGTGAAATATTAGAATCATCTAACAAATAACAAAATGATATACATAAAACCCATAACACGTCAGGGGCTTAGAGATACAGACGCCTTCAGTCATTTTCATCATAATCAATGTGAATAAGTCTACGACAAAATGCATGATACGTCAATTCTTTGATGTTGTCTATCTTTTAAATTCTTTGTCTTCCTCTGATATTTATGCCTCAATGCAGAATCGTTTTTGATAGGGAAACATGTCGGCCTGCACGTCAAAATTATACACGTTTCGTCGTTTTATTCAATTTACTAAAATAATGATTCTTGTGGTTATGTATACATTTTATTTTTCATTTCTGAAGTAAATATTTGACTTATTTTCTCTAAGGGAATTTAAGTTTGTGCTCCAGAGAGTTACCTTCATATTTGTACCTGGACACTTATGCGTTATAAGAAATAAAAGAGCAGACTGACTTGACAGTGTGGCAACAGTGACTACTAGTTGTTAAATGCACTGTGTTGATATTTTGACTGTAATTAAAACTAACTTCTACATGATTTTCTTTTCATATGAATTTAGTTGTGTTCATTGTCATTGTGCCATTTATATAACTTCAGCAAAATTTTGTATTAAAAATTAAATTTTTATCAATGGACTAACCCTTCATTGAAAGATCACATTTGTGATAAAGATACATAAAGCATTGTATTCTTAACAAATAGATGTATGATACATTACTGTATCATTTAAATTACATTTTAAACAATATTTTTACTAAAATTACTCCATAATTATTTTTAAATGGACAAAAAAGATGTGTCTGTTAAGAGTTAAGGAGTTAGATCAGTTGGAAAATGTAAAGTGTATTTCTTATTCCTGCTAGAATGAAGGACGGGACTGAAACGTAGTATTGCAAGAAACGAGCAGTGTATATTAATCATAAGTAGATCACTCAAGCAAATCGAACCATAGCAGTCCGATAGACGAGTCCATGGACCCACTAGATGAGTCCCTGGCCCTCACTGGATAAATCGATTTTCCCACTATACTGATCCATGGTCATACTAGAGGAATCCCTAGTTGAGGCACCACTAGACGAACCGTCATCTTCCAGTTTCAAAATGATTTCTTCGAGGTCCCAAGAAAATTGCTGAAATATGGCGCACGATGAATATCACTGGTCTATACTCTGTGATAAGAGTGACTATCCACCATACATCATCTTCTCCTAATGTGTAAACAATGGTAAATATGTTCTATACCATATCAAGTGCCTACCAGCGCTCACAGTTTTTAAATAATTGTCTGATCGTTATTTTTTAGCAGTTTTAGACGTCACTCATCCGATTCATTTTTATTAGCGAAATGACTGCCATATAGATACCTTCGATTGATAAGGAAGCAACACAGCATCTGTCTCTCTTGAGAAACATATGTATAGCATCTAGGAAGGGGATGGATGCTAGCGTTAGAATTAGTAATAAACCTATCCCTACGACCCCCCCCCCTCTCCTAAATGGGCATTCGATGCGCATCTGTAGCATTAAATCGTCGCATAATCACAGTTTGTGTATCTTTTAGACACAGATGTACATAATTTAGGAGGGGAGGGGCAGTAGGTACTAGAGTTAGAATCTTTCTAAACCTACTCACTAACACCCCCTCCTAAACTCTGTAATCCTCCCTTCTCCGATGCATATTAGTGACATTAAATCGTAGCATAATCTAATCTCTGTAAAAATTAGTCATTTCATGTTTCTGGTTACACGGTATGAAATGACGTAATTTAACTGACGGCACGAAAAATGTACGCGCTAAAGCATACTTGGAATGAAATTGTACATGATATGTAATTTCGTTCACAATTCGGAAATAGTCGAAATATGTGGTAGGTACTAGATATAGGATATAACCTGGTAAATATGATAAATACTTATTTTTCATAAATATAGTTCTAAATTGTGCTTAAATGGCATTAATATTTTCCAGTTCAATTAGTTTTACGGGGTAATACAATAATATTGGAAAGAAACATGGAATACATGGACAAGAAATATTTTATACTTAAATGTGCATGTGCTGAGAATTAAAAAAAAATTTTTTTGACAGTTGCCACATCTGAACGTAGGTTATCTCTGGTCATTCTTGAGACTAACGGGAATTGAACCAGTCCGTTCTACGGCACCAAATCGCCTAGCAACAATTGCACACGCGTTTTTCAGTACTTGACTAACCGCATCTCCAAGTTAGTCAAGTACTGAAAAACGCGTGTGCAATTGTTGCTAGGCGATTTGGTGCCGTAGAACGGACTGGTTCAATTCCCGTTAGTCTCAAGAATTTTTAAAATATTGTCCTCTGGCTTCCTACTTAAAATTACTTATCTCTGGTCACTCTATCTACATTTAATGTGCTTATTTCTTTCGGTTGAATTTGAGAGTCTGGACATATGTTGTGGAATAAACATAGCATAATTAGGTTATATAAACATTAGGAATGACGAGAGAACTATTACAGACATTTTTTTTCTTCTTCTTAATCTGCGTTCGTTCTCAAACTCCTGCAGATTAGCAGGATGTAGTCCGGAGAACGGAATGCGTTGTGTCATGGTTTACAACATTGCTGAGATATCTGTGCCTATCGGCCTGACACATTCGACTTGAAAGCATGGCTTTGGGTCACTGACCCTATATGGGATGAGACAGCCAACTCCATCTCATAACTTCCTTAGTCGCCTTTTACGACTGCGTGGAAGGTAAATAGTGTTGCTATTCTTTGCTCCACTTTCTAGCCCCGAAAGCACAATGGCGATTAAAGAAAATGAATAAGCAAATAATATATAGTGCGGAGGACATACGTGCATGTTAAAGAGATCACTGGAAGGGAAAATTAAAAGATTTTGTCATAAAATGGTTGACATGTCATACATTTGCATGATGGTGAATGGAACATCAAGAGATGAACACATTATAGCTTATCTGAGTGCGCCAACAAGAAGATCGACAGAAAGTATTGAAGATCTACTTCAGAAAACCTTAGTTGTCGAGAGAGCCGGTAAACTGATCTGAAAGAGCAAAAATGTGACAAGTAAATGCATTCCCTGTTTGTTTCTGTCATGATTCTTAACAATAACGTTAGGCGGAAAATATTCTCAGATCTTTAGTTGTGTCGCTATAGTAAGATTTTAAAAGATTTGTTGGGTCATTGTAGCAAATAAAATTGTGATACAACACAAATCTGTTATGTGGACTTCATCCTACTGGAAATCTAGTAGAGGCATTGTCCCGAAGCAAGTGAGTTTCATCAGGAGTTGGGAAAAAAAATTTAATCACCTCGCATGCGTGGTACATTTAATTATCTATCCTTTGGGAAAACCAATAAGTTGATTGGGATGGGGGTCATGAAGCAGTTTTCCTAGTTTTTATCAATTTTGCTTAGTATAAACTTCTATATAGACTTCTAAGATTGAAAGGGTCGTGCCTCAGTTAAGAGACTTTAATCCCCCATTTAACAAACAAACAATGATAAAAGGTAAGAAAAGAGTGGGGAGGGGGATGGCGTTGCATCCCACAACAACCGCTTAATACGATCCTGGTGCCGATATTCAGTTTGTCCAAGAATAAATTTATACAAGCGCATGTAGCAGTGTCGTATAATATTATTGATTTATTATCAAGTCAAGCTTTCAAGATCACTCAACATAAAGTGCAGGGAACGTAATCATGTGAGTGTTGACACCGAGGTCAAGGTACTCATCTCCGAATATGCTGTAAACGGATGTTATGATTTACACAGATGGGTCGGACATCAGCCACCATCGCTGCGAATGGGGCTTTAACAACAGATCACTTGGAAGAATAGTTCACAAAGCAAATGGGGGCCTTCGCCGCTACAACAAGTAGTCTAACAATGGGGGTTGTTTACCGCAATAAAAGTCATAAGCTAACTGTAATCGCAAGATAATCCTTATGCGTACATACTAAGTGACAACTTCTGTCAGTGGTGTAACGAGACACTACTAACTTTCTAATACTATTTTGCAAGAAACAATCGAGGTAAAAAGGAGAAGAGGCGGATAAAGAAAACGTGTTGAGAACATCAAGCATTGGTTTGGACATTAATTTTGCTACACTCCTCCGAATTTCTAAGATAACGGTACTTGCAGGGCTTTTTTGTGCTGATGTCTCCAGTGTGCCACTCCTACGACTCTAATGTGTTACTTGCCATATTACTATTCCTATATTTATTATACTGAGTGCCTCATTTCTATGATCCAGAAAGTCAAAGCAGGTGAACTGCGTAGGGGACGGGAGTAATGACTTTATGGGGAGAACTTGTGAAAATTAGATCTATATGGCGCCAACAAGGGCGTATGGCTATACAGCCAACAAGGGCGTATCATCTTGTGAAAAGTGGAGAAATGCAGAAGCTCAACAGCGAATAGTAGTTAGAAAGTCATGGATAGACCACAATCCTTCTACAGTGGTCATCCCATGCCCTCATTGTTTAAGGACATTTGCAGCTCGCATAGGGCATATTAGATATCTACAAACTATTAGGTATAGACATAATTATAACTAAATTTTAAAAGGTGGATGTAAAACATGGTCATCATCACTTGTGATGGACGATCAACAATCACAGGGTCACGAATTTGGTGCGTAGAATATTTTAATTTTTGCTTCCAAACATGCAGGTGTGAAGTGAAACCAGCGAACTGCGAATATGGCTTGTTCTGTTTTCCAAACATGCAGGTGTGAAATGAAACCAGTGAACTGCGAATATGGCTGGTTCTGTTTTCCAAACATGCAGGTGTGAAGTGAAACCAGTGAACTGCGAATATGGCTGGTTATTTTTTCCAAACAATGCAGGTGTGAAGTGAAACCAGCGAACCGCGAACATGGCAGGTTCTGTTTCTATGGTAGACGATCAACCTAAATACAGAGCAGTCATGTTAATTGCGACACTGCACGATCAGAGGATGACCACGTTAATGAGCATGAGTGAGTGTCGAAAATGCGCGAATTTGTAGTGAGGATCGGCGTACCATGGAGAGAGCACTTCACGAAAATTTTACAAAGAACACCCGTCCAACAAAAAGAGGAGTCATCAGCCGTCACAAGCTGATAGATTTGCTGAAGCAGGAATCGGAGCATCTATGGATATGTTCCATATGCAATGCCGATAATCAAAATTACTAATTTAAAATCTAAAGACATTATAACAATTACTTCAATGACTTCTGTAATTTTGCCTTGATGTCGTCAAGTTTGTAATGTTTGGAACTAAATTTGAGACCGAGAACAGCAGGGAATTCTTCAAATTTAAATTCGGCAATAGGGACAATTTTTTTTTACTCAATTTCATAGGTGCAATAATTGTTTCCATCTGTATGTTGTTTCAAATTGGCAGATAGAACTCTGGGTATATTTTCTTATTCACACGGTAATGATAAAAACACAGTTGATTATGCCAGAAACATTTGGAAATGGAGAAAGCTCATCAAATTTCATTTTCATTTATTAATCTGCTTTCTAATCAACAATCTTCATTTCTATATCTGTATATAACTAGAAACCTTCATAATGTTTTCTTCAATAAGTAGAAATGTATTTTTAAATGCCAGATCATGTGTTATTTTCTTTAAAATTAACTAAAATTGCCAGACCTGAAGGACGCCTTACGAGATGTGAGCATCCAAAGAACGGTAATACTACAGTGGATACCAGGAAATGAAGAGGCAGATATGCTGACAAAAGATGGAGAAATACAGAAATATAAAGAACACTAAATCACATGCCAAGAAAAGAGGTCTATCATCAAAGCTATCAGGAAAGTCGACCACCTAAAACAAAATATCACTACCTCGACGGAGCTGAGCAGCATATCATCTTCCGCATCAGGAAATGACACAACAGACTAAACAGCCACTTAAATAAACTAAGACTTGTTCCATCACCTCTTGTAAATATGGGCAGGCAGCACCTACCGCGGAACATATCCTCCAAGACCGCATCACACTAAATCAATTAATAGAGGAACAGTGGCCCACAGAGACAGATATCCACAGAAAGCTATATATATAAGCACTGGGAAGCTTTCAAATACAGCAACATTTATTAGGAGAACCGGATTTGCTATGTCGACAGTTTAAACTGGGAAAGACAACAAGAAAATCACTAAAATGACTTTCGAATGATTTTCCGTAATCTGATTTTTTGCCCAATATATTCTGTAAAAATTAAATTAATTGCATCAATTTCACTCCGTTCTTTTAAATGTGGACACTGGATGGCAATTGTTTTCTGAGACCTAAATAGTTGTAACTTCATCTTGAATACGAAGATGTCATTTACTAAACTAGGCGCCCGTGTGTTGCCGGGGCCCGAAAGGGGAGCAAAGAATAGCGACACTGTTTAAATTCCACGCATGTTGTAAAAGGCGACTAAGGAGGTTATAGGATGGAGTTGGCTGTCTCATCCCATATAGGGTCAGCGATCCAAAGCCATGCTGAAGTCGGATGTGTCCGGCCGAATGGCGCAGATATCGCAGCAATGCTGTAAACCATGACACAACGCATTCCGTTCTCCGGTCTACATCCTGCTAATCTGCAGGAGTTTGAGAACGAACGCAGAAGAAGAAGAAGGCTAAACTAGGAAACGTATTTCTTGCTCTGTATTTTCAAATTTTGATCATTGAAATAACTGGTAACATCGACGACAAATAATTTTAAAAATGTAACCATATAAAATGAAGTCTGAACTCATTCCACACCTTGAACTCAAATAGAGAGTTATAAACGTTACAATTGTGGTACATTATAATTGTGAAATATTACAATTGTGAAACATTATAATTGTGGAACATTAGAATTCTGGAATATTACAATTTTGGAACATTACAATTGTGGAACATTATAATTTCGGAACATTACAATTGTAGAACATTACAATTGTGGCTTCATAGCACAAAAAAGCGACGTTCCTTTTTTCTTGGGCACACATTTGATCTCCATGAGTAGGACCTATCTCAATATTTGAACAAAGTTTATGATACTGTAAACAATAATTAATGAAACAATTAATGGGAAAGGTTGAGGCATGGGTTCTTTCTCTTTGAGTAGGTTAATGTTTGGATTCCTTAAAATTGATTGATAATAGTTAATAGGTTTTATGTGGCTATGCTTTCTATTGAGTCATCAGTCGCGTATACACACTGAGTTTGCTACCTCTGCTATAGACGGATGATTCCCTATGAGTCCTTTATACTGTATAATTCTCGAAGGACTAGATAGCGAACATTTCTGACGGGAGTAATATAATATACTAATACAATAGTAGGTTTAATATCCTGTATTGAATATATCTCTGCCGAAGACGTATGTGTAAGGCCATTAGCACAAATAAAACGGCGACACAGCGCATTTCCATTCTCCGGACTACATCCTGCTCGAAATCTAGTAGGACCATGGTCCTACTACAAAGGAGATCCATCGGCAGTTTGAGAATGAACGCTGAAGAAGAAGAAGCATATATTTAAAGATATCAAGAAAAATGGTTGGGTCGCCGCATGTGAATGAACCAAGACCAAATACCAATAAGAACATATAACATAAGTCTATCCGAATATAAAAGCAGAAGTAGGCCAAGAAAATGGTGGATAGAAAACATCAACATAATCTTGAACAAACATGGATTAAACACAACCAAGGCGTTGCATCTGACCTAGGAACGACAGCTGGAACTCCCGCCCCTACGCTTAACAGCAAATGTAGATACTATCAACCATAATTCATTAGGGAAAAATATATAATAAAATAGAAAAACTATAACACAGACTAGAACATTAGACCGACGTACTAGTATCAATTACAACACACACAAAAACCACACACAAAAACTACTCGATTAACAGTGTTAAGCCAGAGAAACAACTTCGGAAAAGTGGAGTCATATACAAAATATAACAAGAGAAATAGAAAGGTGATAGGACATCTCTGACATAGTTTGTCTGATATAGATCATTTTAAAGAGCTGTGTGGTACTTGAGTACAGTCGCGAGACACCGTTACTGAAGCTTGAGTGACTCTACAAACACTTTAGGTGATGAAACTATCATATTGACTCTCTCGGGGAATCACTTTATTTCAATTCGGATATCGTATTCCTGGTGTGAATGTGTATGTGTGGCCGATGCACTCAAGTGCAAACAAGTTTATAATATAGTGGAAAAATGACTATATCAAATCATAAGCGCCAACATCATTATATATGAGAACTATCGTAAATAAAAGGGTCTTGTCACATGACATGACATTTCTTATTGCAAACAAGTTGCGAATGTCCATATATTACTTTTACTATTATGGGTGAACGAGTGAGAGTAAGTTAGAAATTCGTTGTCAAGGACGGGGAAAAACAGAGATAATGAGTGTTGCATACAAAAATACAAAACACACTAACGACATCAACAGAAACGAACGACGTTTCGACTAAAAAGTCGTCATCAGGAGAAACACAAACAACAAGAAATATAACACTGCGGATTTATTCTTTATTGGCAAGGAAGCACATTTGACAAGGTTCAGCTAAAGTTTACGTCAGCAAAACTGTTATGCACTAACTAAATTGTGTGAATATGGAAAATTGTGAAAAATACGAAAAAAGGTGTCTTTTTTGTACTTTTTCTACTTAAAAAGTGTTAATCAATACAAGCTAACTGTGTGAAATGTAACAACAATTGTATTTACGTAAAACACATATTTATATAATCGCTTCAATCAGACATGACAGACTATAACTAGTGGAATTATTCCAGCATCTCATTTTCCATATTTCCGTTGGATACGTTTGTTTGTTGAGATAATTTTTCCATTCGTCGTCTTTTGATGTTTTGTGTGTATCTTGATAAAGATCTTTTGGGTGAAACCTTGAATATGATTTGTGTATTGTAATTTGTATGTTTTCTTGTGTGCACATCATTTCCCACTAGTTTTAGTTATAGTCTGTCGTGTCTGATTGAAGCGATTATATAAACCTGTATTTTACGTAAGTACAATTAAAAAGTGTTACTAGTGTGGGGGATAATTTCTTGTTGTTGCCATTCCTAAATTTTTAAGAAGTTGAAAATTGGAAGGTGGGTGGGGAAGGTGGGGAGGGGGTGCGGTGGGTAATTTACCACCATCTTGACGTAAATGTATATCTCAATTCTAGGCGAAAATAAACGTCAGAAAGCAACCTAAGCCCAAAGATTAATTGGGGGATGACCGTAGATTAGAGACAGAATATTTGGTCTTCCATGGAACGCAATATATAGAATGTTGAATATAAATAAATACAAGTAACTCTCGCTTATGAGTTCAGAGTTAAGCATGCTAAAATAACATGAATATTTTTCTGCATTAGGGTTGTCCGCAAATTATGTCAACCATTTTTGGGGGGTAATTTTGTAACCCCTTCCTCTTATAAAAAATTAAAGGAACGCCTGTTAAATAATGGAAATTCCAACCGTACTTAAAAAAATGTCATTCTTTAGCAGAAAAAAAATGCTAAAGAACTAAATAATTCTCTTCAGATTTTTTTAATTGTTTTCTCTAATTCACACAATATTAATTGATGTATAAAACCGTCTTGCAGGCTTTATCTTTAATCAAACCCCTTTCCCTCTTGTCAACAACTGTCAAACATTTTCACACCCCCTCCCTAATTATTGATATAATTTATGAACGTCCCCATTATTACATTTCTATACTACAGTTCATGCATGCATTTATTTGTATTACATTTTATGTATGCATTTATTTCTATATTACATTTTATTAATGAATGTATTTATATATTACAGTTTATGCATAAATGTATTTCTATATTACAGTTTATGCATAAATGTATTTATATATTACGTAATTTCTTTGATGTATTTCTTAATTTTCATCATCATCAAGTGTGATGCCAGTTGGAGATACGTTTATAGATCTTAATAGCTCCTTATCACCAGTGTTTACTATCTCCACAGCTCCCTATCACCAGTGTTTACTATCTCCACAGCTCCCTATCACCAGTGTTTACTATCTCCACAGCTCCCTATCACCAGTGTTTACTATCTCCACAGCTCCCTATCACCAGTGTTTACTATCTCCACAGCTCCCTATCACCAGTGTTTACTATTTCCACAGCTCCCTCTCACCAGTGTTTACTATCTCCACAGCTCCCTATCACCAGTGTTTACTATCTCCACAGCTCCCTATCACCAGTGTTTACTATCTCCACAGCTCCCTATCACCACTGTTTACTATCTCCACAGTTCCCTATCACCAGTGTTTACTATCTCCACAGTTCCCTATCACCAGTGTTTACTATCTCCACAGCTCCCTATCACCAGTGTTTACTATCTCCACAGTTCCCTATCACCAGTGTTTACTATCTCCACAGCTCCCTATCACCAGTGTTTACTATCTCCACAGCTCCCTATCACCAGTGTTTACTATCTCCACAGCTCCCTATCACCAGTGTTTACTATCTCCACAGCTCCCTATCATCAGTGTTTACTATCTCCACAGCTTCCTATCACCAGTGTTTGCTATCTCCACCGCTCCCTATCACCAGTGTTAGCCTTCAACTATACCAGTGTTTTCCAACCTTTTTTTATGCCATGCCCCCACCTAAGTCTTTTTAAAATTCTGATGCCCCCCTTACGTTATATATACATACTTTTTTTAATTTCAAAAACTGAATTATTCCCAAAATTTTGTTTCGAAATTGTCCCCCCTCCTGAACAATCAAATTCTCCCCCCCCCCCCGTGTGGGGCGGTTGCCCCACGTTGGGAAACACTAAACCACACCCTCGATCTTCTTTCATACCATTTCCTAAGACTATCCATAATGGTTTTTCTCGTTCTATTCGCTCCTTTTCTCCGAAACATTACATATTCATCTTATGGTTTCTATACCGCCTGTTGTTATCTGTGAACACATCAGTGACTGCTTCATGCTAATGTTACTATACATCTTTTCTATATGTGTACTTACTTCTTGTAACATATGTTCTCAATTCATATATTACTGTATCTCTTTATTCCTGTAATTGTATTGTCTTATTTCCATTTCATTATGTTTTACCACCCTGTCGTCAATTATTTCTGTCTATCTGCTAATGTAATTCTTGTAACAGTGAGAAACTTAAAATTCCTCCAATTCTCTGTAACAACTGTCGATGTTTTTCAGACATTGATGAAATCAACAACATTAAACTAACGCCTGACGATTTAACGAGCAAGCAGAACTTGATTTGGGCGTTGGTTTAATATGTTCTAGTGACAACTAGAAAGAACAATTACTCCACACAAATTTTAGCACAGAAATAAAACACAGTAAATGGGTTGAAGATCCACATTTTTATTGTTTGAATGAACGTACCGTCTGTTTGGTGGACATTGTACGTGATGGAGAATTGGACTTTACGACTTGATTATGTGAAGGGATTTGACGGAGATCTGAGATTGGTTTACTGTTGTTGTTGTTGTGAGTGGATTCGATGGGCGAGATATTGTTTGCGACATGTAACAGGGATTTGTTATTACGAACAGGAAGTGTGTCAAACAGGAGTAGTTGTAGAATCAGTCTGTCTTATTTGTTAGAAGTATGAACAGTGTTAGCTGTAATAGAAGCAGTAGTTGTAGTTGTAGTAGTAGTGGTGGTGGTCCTAGTGGTGGTTTTAGTGGTAGTAGTAGTAGTAGTAGCAGTAGTAGCATTTGAAATTGTCGAATCTTTACTAGTAGATTTAGGAAATACTAAATTGTATGCTGAGGTACTCATCATTCAACCACCTACGTTGGTCCAGCTTGGTTATATCACATATCTCCCACAAGATTACGTCCTTGTTGCACCCTCTTCCTAATATACATAAACACCCCCCCCCCTCTCTGAATGTCCAGAAGACACGTTTTACTGATGTTCTTTGTCATGTGAACTGCTAAATTGTATCTCATCATTGTTCATTGCTGATTAAATAGAGCTCTTGTCACTATCCCAAATCCAAGTCCAACATGCAAGTAAGAGAAGACACCAAATAGCAATATGTTTCTACAACAATAAGAAGAAAACGATGGACCTACATCGGATATGTACTTAGAATGAATGAAAACTGACTGCAACTACAAGTTTTATTTAAAATGGGTTCCAGGGGAAAAAAGAAAAAGTGGACGACCAAGAAAAACTCTTTGCAGAACATCCATCAAAGAGGGTGTGACTTTGGGTCTCAACAAAATACAAGAAGCAGAACATAGCTCAAACTGGGGAACTCTGGTTTCTGGCCTATTCACCGTGTTTGGCGCTGAAGGAACATAGATAGATATATAGTCCAGGTAACGAATTTATTGTGTTATGGTTTACAGCTTAGCTATGATACTTGCGCCTTTTAACCTGACACATCTGAATTAATCAAGGATTATGAGTCAATGTGACCTATATGGGATGGACTCATGGGACCCTTCCTTAGTCTCATTACTCGTATTTTATGACATGCATGAAAGGTAAACAGTTGGTATTCCTTGCACCTTTTTTCTGGCCACGGCAACACACTAGTGCTGATATATGAGGAATATATACAAACCGTTCAGAAAGCACTGGCAATCTACTGAATGTATTTATACTGCTTAGAAAATCACTACAGCCAAATAATGCTGCATAGGATATGCTACTAAATATACAAATCGTATCTATTGGTCTATTGTCTGTCTCCAGATAAACGATGGTTTATCGTATTCACTCTTTCCGTTAAGCATAGGGGTGGGAGCTTCATCTGTCGTTCCAAGACTAAATGAATCACCTTGTAAGCATTAAATCCATGTTTGTTCAAGGCTATCTTGATGTTTTGTATCCACCGTTTTCTTTGTCAACATTTGGCCTTATGTCCGATATTATTTTGTTATATGTTCCTATTGGTATAACCATTGCTGATTGTATCATTTCACATAGAAATATTATAATTATTTCGCATTCTGCTTCGTCCCTGATACGTATGTTAGCTGTAGTAGTTTCTTCTAAGTAAAATCCCATTCCGTGTCTTTCTCTAGTCTGAACCTCATCCTAAACTCACAGCCAAATATCAACTAAAAGTCCCTTATTTCTTGTAAGCCTCAGGTTATGCAGATTGTGTTTTTCGACGCCAAGAACGTTCTCGTTTGTGTCATAATTTGTTCAAACCTTAAGTGGTTCTTAATTGGACATCTCTCTCTCTCTCTCTCTCTCTCTTTCTCTGACTTGCCATGATTATTACTCTTATTGGATGCGCTTGACCATTTGATAGCAAACCGTGAAAATGTTGAACATTATCCTTCCCTCTATGTACACATATCTAAATCTACCACCGTTCTTACTCTCAAGTAGAGTGCTCTCACATCGTAAGTACAAGTGCAATGTTTGAATGTTCTAAAACAAGTGCAATGTTAGAATGTTCTAACACAAGTTAAGTATTATAATGTTCTAACACAAGTGTAATGTTCGAATGGTGTAACCAAAAAGCCGTGTTAAAATGTTTTAACACAAGTGTAATGTTCGAATGGTGTAACCCAAAAGCAGTGTTAAAATGTTTTAACACAAGTGTAATGTTCGAATGGTGTAACCCAAAAGCCGTGTTAAAATGTTTTAACACAAGTGCAATGTTCGAATGTTTCAACAACACTAATTAGTTCTGGAGTGGACTATTCTTCATCCAATGATTCTGTTTCTTGACTAGTCAACGCAGTCAGCTTTCATAAACATTTTTCAGACTATCTATTAAAATCTGATGTATTTAAAGTAATTTACTGGTATACTATGATCGATATTCCAGTACCGGCTTGGAGTTAGCTTTCACTTTCTAGTACTATCAATGTACTATGTACAATGGTATGGGAGCGGCGTTAGCGCAGTGGTTAGCGCACTGGCTTCACATATGAGTGGTCCTGGGTTCATTCTCCAGTTGAGGCGGAAATGTATTCAGATCGCAACGGCTCCCAGGTAGACCCAGCCGTAAATGGGTACCGGATTAATCCGGGAAGTAAAGACTGCGAGGGAGAGGAGATGGCTACCGCCCTCATTTGCAGAGCCTGTGAAATGTGAGATCGCTAACATCTCACACCCCTACGGCATTAATAAATGCTATGGGTTACATTACTTTTTACTATCAATGTATCAAGGGAGCCGCGTTAGCGAAGTGGTTAGCGCACTGGCTTCGCATATGAGAGGCGCTGGGTTCATTCCCCAGTTAAATGGGTACCGGATTAATCCGGGAAGTAAAGACTGCGAGGGAGAGGAGATAGCTACCGCCCTCATTTGTGAGATCGGCATGTGAGATCACTAACATCTCGCACCCCACGGCATTAATAAATGATATGGGTTACTTTCCTTTTTTTTATACTATCAATGTAGGGCAGCATCTACTTTCTAGCAAAAATGGTAGTTAAGGTCTACTTTCTAGTACTATCAATGGTAATCCGCGTCTACTTTCTAGTACTATCAATAATAGTTAACGTCCACTTCCTAGTACTATCAATAGAAGTCAACGTTCAGGTCTTAGTACTATCAGTGATTGTCAGTGTCTACTATCTAGTACTATCAGTGATTGTCAGTGTCTTCTATCTAGTACTAACAGAGGATAGCTAAAATATTATTTCTAGTATTATCAGTAGTAGTCTACATCTAGTTTCTGGTACTATAAATGGTAATTGGCGTTTGCTTTCTAGTACTGTCATTGATAGTCAATGTTAACTTTCTAGTTCTATCAATATTAAAGTTAAAGTCTACTTTCTAGTACTGTCAATGATAGTCAATGTTTACTTTCTAGTTCTATCAATATTATAGTTAAAGTCTACTTTCTAGTACTATTAATGAAAATTAGCGAGCACTTTCTATCTAGTACTATTAATGAAAATTAGCGAGCACTTTCTATCTAGTACTATTAATGAAAATTAGCGAGCACTTTCTATCTAGTACTATTAATGCTTGTCAACGTCTACTTTGTAGCACTATCAATGGTAGTCGACGTCTACTGTCTAGTACTATCAATTGTAACAAAGTCTACTGTCTAGTACTATCAATTGTAACAAAGTCTACTGTCTAGTACTATCATATGTAACAAAGTCTACTGTCTAGTACTATCATATGTAACAAAGTCTACTGTCTAGTACTATCAATTGTAACAAAGTCTACTGTCTAGTACTATCAATTGTAACAAAGTCTACTGTCTAGTACTATCAATGGTAATCAACATCTGCTGTCTAGTACTATCAATGGTAATCAACATCTGCTGTCTAGTACTATCAATGGTAATCACCATCTGCTGTCTAGTACTATCAATGGTAATCAACATCTACTGTCTAGTACTATAAATTGTAACAAAGTCTACTGTCTAGTACTGTCAATGGTAATCAACATCTACTGTCTAGTACGATAACGGGAAGTGAAAGCAGCGTCTATTTTCTAGTTCAATCTATGCCAGTTACTAGCTTTCTATTTGAAGGTTCCTATTTAATTTTTATCATTTATGGTTATGCATACTCTTTTCAACTATGTTCATGAATTGAGTTGATTGTATTAGAGCTTACATTCATCAAATGTAATTGTAGTTGCGATTAAGATAATCTTCCTTCCTCCAAAATATGTTTAATAAGTTGTTGTTGTTATGCACCAATCTTGTAGCTTATTTGCCAAGTCTTCATCTCTGAAAACGTATATTGTTGACACTAGAAAACTAACTTTGTAAATCTCACAACTAATTGTGTTTTATTATTAGTATATTTTCCAGAACTAAACTCGTTGATCTTTGATCTTTGACTGTTGATGGTCTTTCTCTGCATATGATAAGCAAGTACATAATCTGCTGCAATTGCTGTTATTATCTGCAAGGGAGTACACACTATACCTTCTTGTAAAATGTGCCAGATATGTTTGTTCTATGGTGATAGTTGTTTCTATGGCGATTTGTTGTGTCGGATCATGATCCCCGTTCTATTTCATTTCATATGGCAAAACATTGCTTGTCTTAATGAGGCAATATGTGGAATGTCACCATATGGGTAGTTATTCACGGTTTTTCCACGATACTTAGCGTACTGTGGCATGTTGCGGATGAAACGCATGTCCTCCTAGACTTATCTCCAGTTATTTAACTAGCTTTGCCAGGTGAGGCAAGTATTTAACAACCACTGCCAATCACGCATGTACAGAATAGTGCTAGTTTGTGTCTATCCTTGATCTGACATGGACAATTCACTTTGTGCTCACAATACACGGACCAAGTAGAACGTGCTTTATTTTCTCTACATCTCTGAATAATAGTGTAGCTACGACATGAACTTGTTGAAATAGATTCTAATTTCATTTTCATAGACATCTAAGGTGACTCAATAGAATCTAATTTCATTTTCATAGACATCTAAGGTGACTACATTGATTCTAATTTAATTTTATAGGCATCTACGGTGACTCAATAGATTCTAATTTCAATTTTATAAACATCTAAGGTGACTCAGTTGATTCTAATTTCATTTGTATAGGCATCTAAGGTGACTCAATTGATTCTAATTTAATTCTCATAGGCATCTAAGGTGACTCAATTGATTCTAATTTCATTTGTATAGGCATCTAAGGTGACTCAATTGATTCTAATTTCATTTTCATGTCCATCTAAGGTGACGCAATTGATTCTAATTTCATTTTCATGGGCATCTAAGGTGACTCAATTGATTCTAATTTCATTTTCATGGGCATCTAAGGTGACTCAATTGATTCTAATTTCATTTTCATATGCATGTAAGGTGACTCAATTGATTCTAATTTCATTTTCATAGGCATCTAAGGTGACTCAATTGATTATAATTTCATTTTCATAGACATCTAAGGTGACTACATTGATTCTAATTTAATTTTATAGGCATCTACGGTGGCTCAATAGATTCTAATTTCAATTATATAAACATCTAAGGTGACTCAGTTGATTCTAATTTCATTTGTATAGGCATCTAAGGTGACTCAATTGATTCTAATTTCATTTTCATGTCCATCTAAGGTGACGCAATTGATTCTAATTTCATTTTCATGGGCATCTAAGGTGACTCAATTGATTCTAATTTCATTTTCATGGGCATCTAAGGTGACTCAATTGATTCTAATTTCATTTTCATATGCATGTAAGGTGACTCAATTGATTCTAATTTCATTTTCATAGGCATCTAAGGTGACTCAATTGATTATAATTTCATTTTCATAGACATCTAAGGTGACTACATTGATTCTAATTTAATTTTATAGGCATCTACGGTGGCTCAATAGATTCTAATTTCAATTATATAAACATCTAAGGTGACTCAGTTGATTCTAATTTCATTTGTATAGGCATCTAAGGTGACTCAATTGATACTAATTTAATTCTCATAGGCATCTAAGGTGACTCAGTTGATTCTAATTTCATTTGTATAGGCATCTAAGGTGACTCAATTGATTATAATTTCATTTTCGTGTGCATCTAAGGTGACTCAATTGATTCTAATTTCATTTTCATGGGCATCTAAGGTGACTCAATTGATTCTAATTTCATTTTCATGGGCATCTAAGGTGACTCAATTGATTCTAATTTCATTTTCATATGCATCTAAGGTGACTCAATGATTCTAATTTCATTTTCACATGCATCTAAGGTGACTCAATTGATTCTAATGTAAACTACATAGGCATTTAAGATGACTCGGCAGAGGAATCGCAAAGAAAAATTATGCTGGGCGTATCCATATAGAATGATCCTCAACGGCGGAAAACTTGAGAAATCAATAGCTACTATTGTTTATTCAACTTATTTTAAAGCAGAGTCTGTCACAATAAAAGAAGCAACTCTTTTACTGCTAGGATTACCCCATCTTGAAGAAGAATAGATAGTGATTCAGATCAATCAAAAAATCAACTATTTTACTGGTGAGAATCATCCACCTAGAGGAAGAACAGATAGTGAATCTCACAGATGCTAAATCTGCTTTGCAGGCCTTGTAGACCCTAAACACATTCAGTTGAATATCCTAGAATTCATGCAATTAAACAACCAAGTTAAAGAAGTAGTTATTCACAAAATTTAACGTCTTTCACAAATCAGTAGAAATGAGATTGTATTTCAGCTAGCGAAAACTGGAAGTAACTGCCAGCAACAATACAGGACCTACAGAAGAAACGGCATCATCTCCAGGAATAAAGTCTATCATCAAAAGCTCTATGACATGGAATGACACTAAACTCGCCCATGAAGCCAATTAAATGATGCGATGCACAGCATGGACGAACAGAATGAACACTTTTTTTTCGATTGATAACAGACGACAAATAATTCAAACAATACACGTGTATAAGATTTTTAATTGATGCCACTGATATAAAACCCTGTGGACAATCCTTAGAAAACACCGAACATATTTAACACAACTGCTGACTGTGCCACACAGATATAAGAAAACTATGGTCAACTGACACAATTCTGACAGACACGCTCTACGGACATGTCAAAGTGCTTGTGAACACAGTAAAGTTTATTGAATAAATCGATATCAATGTCTGAATTCGACTGGAGAACGAAGAAGAACAAAGAAGCAGGAATGGAAAATATGCAGATAATACATAACATTGCGCACAAAATACTGTGGGAATTAATGATGGCATATGTCACCTGACACGACATCTCATGTCGGCATGTCACGTTACTTTTCTCGGTTTATATGACTTTATTCGTGCTGTTCATAGACTAGTGACACAAAGTATAAAGAAATCAACCAATGATCAATCACATCAGTTAAGATGAGTGTCATGTGTGATTCAGTATATATGACTATTTTGGAGAAGAATTTGGTAAATAATGTGGTGGAAGAACGAGGCAATGATTGTTGACAACGGACTATTTTTGTGACGCTGTGTGCGTGTGTATATCCTTGTGTATCACAATGTCCATGCGCAGCTGCACTGACGCCTTGTTTCTGTATGAGATTATTTACATGATTTTGGCTTCGTGTAGTGATATTATCCCATTATCTTGCCCACGATATTGTAATACATTTTCCAGTGTTACTGAAAATATATTATCACATATAATATAGTTCAGCAGTTTGTTAGTCTGACAACTCTATAATTAACTCTTGTCACACACAATTCATCTTAATTTGGTACATGTATTACAATGTGGTTATTAATTTACTCGGTGGTGTTAAAATACTTAGCAAACTTTCTGCATTTACAACGAACGACAGTTCATATAGTAGATATCACGCACACACACCTAACATAGGAGATCTCGCGTGACTTAGTTTAAACTACTTTCTTTATTACTAGCACATTTATTTGTAGTACATCACGCACACACCAAACTAGAAGATCTCGCGTCACTTAGTTTAAACTCTACTCTCTTTATTACTAGTACATTTATTTGTGCGACTTTACAATCTAATATCAATAAGAAATAATATAAATCTACATACTGTTATTGCGATCCCAACGTTACTGAGGTTATAGGAATATGGTGTGGGTCAGGCTCTGTCTTTGAGCCACATCATGATAGTGGGGGGGGGGGGGGTTAGCCGGTTTACTCTTGACATTTATTCTGATCTTCTTCTGCGTTCGTTCTCAAACTCCTGCAGATTAGCATGATGTAGTCCGGAGAACGGAATGCTCTGTGTCATGGTTTACAGCTTTGCTTCGATATCTCCGCCTTTCGGCCTGATACATCCAACTTCAGCATGGCTTTGGGTCACTGACCCCATATGGGATGGGACAGCCAATTCCATCCCATAACCTCCTTAGTCGCCTTTTACGACATGCGTGGAAGGTAAACAGTGTTGCTATTCTTTGCTCCCATTTCGTGCTCTGGCAACACACGGGCGATTTCTGATCTTAATTTGATGATTCAGAGTGAACATGCGTGCAGGTTTGTGGTCACATCGATGTGTCAATCTCCAAGAATTATCATTGATTTCGTTATTGTTCCATATATGCAACAAAGGCTTTACTTTCAAGTTTTCTTTCAAACCTAGAAGACTATCTCTCAGAGGTTTGCAGCCATGTGTACATGTGGACAGGCAGCACAGAGTGCTAAACATATACTTCAAGAGTGTTCTGAGCATGAAACGCCGAGGTAGACATAGTGACCAGAGGAAACAACACTGGAATCAAAGCTCTATGGGACACTGTATGAACTACAAAAGACAGTGAGTTTTATTCAGGAGACAGAATTACAGATATAGACATGTTTCAAGTGAACGAAAGAAGAAGAAGGAGAAGAGGTATGCACTATTTTCAGACACACCCTTTTACTCAAATGGGGTATGTTTGTGCAAGTAGAAGGCATGCTCCGCCATGTGGTATACAAACATCAAATCATCCGAAAACATGCAAACGTTTAGTGATATCAAAGTTGGTCAATTTTTACAACACAGTACATATGGATGCATTACCTCAGTACGGCCAGAAGTATGTATTCTAAAAATGCGAAAGAATATTAAAAGATTCAAAAGCTGCTCTCCAGAATCAGAAAGAGACAGTTCACATTTTGTATACACATCATGGAAAAGAGGAAAGACGGGAAATATCGTGACAATAGCAGAAGTTGTCAGTTAAGACCAAGAGAAAAGATGCTTGACGAATTGGCAATATGGGAGACCATTCATATCACAAACGATTGACTGCACGAAACAGAAGGATAAGGTAAGACAATACAAACAACGACACGCAGCATGTACCCTAAGAAGAAGATTAGACGATGTTATCAGATGATATGCTAGCAATGGTTAACACAAAGAACGTCAATGTATAGGTAACTTGATGTGTGCCTATAAGGGCGCAATATTGATTCAATTATTATAGCAACTATGTTACGTCTGTCGCTAAGTAGGAGAAAGACCGTAGTCGCAACGTCTTTTCAGTAGAAGAAAGTATGTAGTCGTAACGTCTTTCCAGTAGAAGAAAATCTGTAGTCGTAGCGTCTTTTCAGTAGAAGAAAGTCTGCAGCCGTAGCGTCTTTTCAGTAGAAGAAAGTCTGTAGCCGTAACGTCTTTCCAATGGAAGAAAGTCTGTAGCCGTAACGTCTTTCCAGTAGAAGAAAGTCTGCAGCCGTAACGTCTTTCCAGTAGAAGAAAGTATGTAGGCGTAACGTCTTTTCAGTAGAAGAAAGTATATAGCCGTAACGTCTTTCCAGTAGAAGAAAGTATGTAGCCGTAACGTCTTTCCAATGGAAGAAAGTCTGTAGCCGTAACGTCTTTCCAGTAGAAGAATGTATGTAGGCGTAACGTCTTTCCAGTAGAAGAAAGTATGTAGCCGTAACGTCTTTCCAGTAGAAGAAAGTATGTAGCCGTAACGTCTTTCCAATGGAAGAAAGTCTGTAGCCGTAACGTCTTTCCAGTAGAAGAAAGTCTGTAGCCGTAACGTCTTTCCAGTAGAAGAAAGTCTGTAGCCGTAACGTCTTTCCAGTAGAAGAAAGTCTGTAGCCGTAACGTCTTTCCAGTAGAAGAAAGTCTGTAGCCGTAACGTCTTTCCAGTAGAAGAAAGTATGTAGTCGTAACGTCTTTCCAGTAGAAGAAAATCTGTAGTCGTAGCGTCTTTTCAGTAGAAGAAAGTCTGCAGCCGTAGCGTCTTTTCAGTAGAAGAAAGTCTGTAGCCGTAGCGTAGCGTCTTTGCACTAGAATAAAGTATGTAGCCGTCAGGACAGTATAGATCTGTAAAAATCTATCCAGTAAAACATTGAAGATTGAGGACTGTTGTCTCTCTCACGATCCTTCAAATATCTTAGTATATAATCGTAGGAAAAAAAATAGCAGTTTAGAATTTCTTTTGCATCATCAAGTTCCTACGTCAACTAGGCAGTACTAGTTAAATATCACGCTGGAATTGTATTCTTGAAAATCAAGGAAACTAAACAATACTTGTGTCCTTGTCAAATAAACCTGTTCTGTGACATTATAGAAAGCCACTTTCACCATTGACATGAGAGTATCTCAACGTCATGTATGTAATCACTTATAAACTTTATATACTGATTTGTATTGAAAAGGCTGGAAGGATGCTCGGTGACCGATGCAGTTAACATCTGCATAATATGAACCACATGTCCAAGATTCTGTGACTGCACACTTCAATAACACAGACCATCTAGTGTGCTGGGCGTTCAGCTGTCTGCAATCACATTATGTTCCTCTGATGACCGAGTAGTGTACCACTTGAGAACCTATACGTTCGGAATATTTGTCATTTTGGTGTCCAACTACCTTTCTACCTTACCACTCTCTACTACAACATAAACATATTCTTTTAATATATATTATTTTCCCGTGTGTTTTTATTCGTCTCATTTCTTTTGTATAGCAATGTATCATTAATATCCGTCTCTTTTCTTCTTCTTCTTCTTCAGCGTTCACTCTCAAACTCCCGTTGTTCTCTCTTGTAGCAGGACCACCGTCTTATTTGATTTCCAGCAGGATGTAGTCCAGAGAATGGAAATGCGTTGTGTCGACGTTTTATTTGCGCCAATGGCCCGACACATCCGTCTTTAGGCGGATCCGTCTCTTTTTTATTGCAATGTTTTCATATAGACAGTACCACATTTATTCGAAGTACGAGTAATTTGCACTTAAAGAAAATCAACGTTAAACTTGTTGTTTACTAGATATATGGTTTAACTACATATCTTGTACAAGATGAACCAATCATGAGAAAGGAAAATACAACGTATTATACGATACAATCGTTAATTTTAATAAGTTTGTCGCCAAGAACATAAAATGGACAATAAAGACCAACGGACATTACAATCCAGACATTTGCCAGTTAAATCAATGTTTCATCCATTATCTTTTAGCGTTCTATTATTAATTTACTTCTTTATTCTGTTTAACTGTTACCAAGGAAGCTTGTGTATTGCTATGCAACGTAACAATACACATCTGCTGGGTGATTTTATGACGTAGTTCCGGCTGTATCGTGACCTCGTGATGTACTTCGTCAATTGCATTAACATTCATGGAACTACCGCGATAGCTGCCAGATCCGATAATGGAGAACATAATTGTTATGTGAATGTTTAGAACTATGTTACGTGAGTTCAATGAATATATTTAGAAAAACATTGTCTGTGTCGGTAAAATCCATGCATATATTTGTAAACTTAGGGTGTCATCATCATCAGCAACATAATTACCGTTATCATCGCCATCATCAGTTATTAGCATAATTATCATGGCAGTCATTATCGTTAGCATCACCTCGGAAGTCTGTTATAGGGACCCGAAAGGAGAGTTAAACATAACGACACCGTGTACTGCCATGTATGTTGTAAATGTTAAACACATAAGGTTAGAAACATTAGAGAAATGGAATTGGTTGTCCCATTGCCATACACAGACCAAGTGAATCACAAGTTATACAGAAGACTAGCGTGTTGACCCGAAAAGTGCAAATGTCGCAGCCAAGCTGTAAAACCATGATGCGACGCATGGCTTGAAATTCATACAAATTTAATACACAACAATTAACAGTTAGCAACTACCATATCACCATATTAACATCTGACATTGTAAACGTAAACATAACACTTTAACACACTCTTTCTGATGCCTTGCACTATGTATAATGTGTTCACACTCTTTTCGTCAAAGAACACATCGAATTTTTTACAGTGCTGTTTCATTTACACTGATATATTAGAGCATTGGGGGGGGGGGGGGGTCACTTGACGGTTTAATACATTCTTATCCGATATTATTATATCTGGAAGCCGTGTTGGTAGAATTACTAGAGCGGCGACCTCCATTATTTTGTGGTGGTTTAAATATCTGATATAACCAGGGTGTAATAACATCTGAGTTGACATGAGAGTACCTCTTCATGAAGTGGAATAACATCCGCGATTGAAATGAGCGTCCCACTTCATAAAGCGGAATAACATCCGCGTTTGAAATAAGCGTCCCACTTCATGAAGTGGAATAACATCTGCGTTTGAAATGAGCGTCCCACTTATTAAAGCGGAATAGCATCCGCGTTTGAAATGAGCGTCCCACTTCATGAAGTGGAATAACATCCGCGTTTGAAATGAGCGTCCCACTTCATGAAGTGGAATAACATCCGCGTTTGAAATGAGCGTCCTACTTCATGAAGTGGAATAACATCCGCGTTTGAAATGAGCGTACCTCGTCTGTGAAGGACATTCTCTCTTTAACAAACAAGTACATTTAGGAAAAAGGTGCGCAGACTAAGAAAATTAATGATATTCATATTAATAATGAATCAATTAATTTCACCACGACTACCAAGATCGATGGTTTAACCATATAATTTTTATAAAAGAGAAAAGTAGAGTAGGATTAAATATGCTACAATATATAAGTGACAGCAGATATGGTGCATCGACATAAAACAATGGTTACTTTCTATAAAGCTGTTAGATTATAAAGAGATAGATTAGGGCATGATGGCATTGTGTATGAGTCGGCAGCCCTTTCCAATATCTAAAAAATAGTTACAATATAACATAGTGGCCTCGCCACAATAGTTAGTTACCCTAGAGACATTCGCTGATACAGTACAAGCAGCACTAGGGATAATGCCACTAACCCTTAGAAAGAAAGAACTTATGACCAATTATAACTACTAGTCCAAAATAGGAAACGATAAGATACATCCAGCCTATAAATAATTCAATAGCTCTAATAGAGTTGGTAAATTCTCAATATAAAGTTACCCATAACTAGAAGATGGTGAAAAAAATAGAACTGGGCCAAATACCAAATCTTGGAGAACTAATTGTAAGCCAAAACCAATATAAAGTAGTCATCTGAGTTCTGATGTCAAGTCCAGTATCTAAATAACTGAATATATCATCCAGCGCTACAGATACTGAATCGGTGTCTGTGTCTGCTGACTATCGGTACACTAGAGATACACAAACCGTCTATACCTTTTCTGGTTTAGATAAGGTGCATATTTGCTGTGTGTGATAGAAAAAATCTGTCACATAAACTTGTGATCGAACCTGTACAACCCGATATAAATAGGACTCGTTTAAGACCTCAATGAAAACCTTTGAAATAGGCCAGAATATATGAAAAGAACTTGTACAAAATAGATCTACATCGCGTTCTGCAATAAAAAAAGAGCGCATCATCTTGTGAAAAGAGGAGAAATGCAGCAGCTCAACAGCGGAGAGTAGCTAGAAAATCACTGATAGACCAAGATCCGTCTAGAGTGGTCGTTCCATGCCCGAACTGTCCAAGGACATTTATAGCTCGAATAGGGCTCATTAGCCATCTACGAACTCATAATCAAGTACATAACTAAAATTGAATTTTCAAAAGTGGATGTAACAAATGGTCATCATCACGTGTGATGGACGAACATCACAACCCGGTGATGCAGCTAATGCTATGATCATCACTTGTGATGGACGAACATCAGAACCCGGTGATGCAGCTAATCATCACTTGTGATGGACGAACATCAGAACCCGGTGATGCAGCTAATGCTCTGATCATCACTTGTGATGGACGAACATCACAACCCGGTGATGCAGCTAATGCTCTGATCATCACTTGTGATGGAAGAACAGTACAACCCGATGATGCAGCTAATGCTCTGATCATCACTTGTGATGGACGAACAGTACAACCCGATGATGCAGCTAATGCTCTGATCATCACTTGTGATCAACAGTTCTAAAGACAGAATCAACACAATATAGTGAGCATGAAAACCAATTATAGAGTGAACGCTATAGTCAATGAGACAATATTAGAGTGAACGCTATAGTCAATGAGACAATATTAGAGTGAACGCTATAGTCAATGAGACAATATTAGAGTGGATGGGAGAAATAGATGAGAGAAATAAATAGAAGAAAAGGAATGTTAATGTAGTGAAACTAAGATAGAGCCCGCGAGACAGAAACACACCACAAAAGTAGATATCCAGAATATACAATGCTTTAAAGTATAGTTCAAACTCACATACTCTGTTATCGTTAGTAATGACATGTTTCAAGTGAAGAAAAAAAAACGAAATGGCCATTCCAGTAGACATTGCTAAGTCAATGACCAGACACATTTCTAAAAAATTATCATTTTTATGCCGAGCAAATTGAGTTCATATTTTCTTTTAGTGGTTCCACTTTTTTTTCCCTCGGGAAGAATCACATTTAAGAAGCATAAACTAGTTAAGTTAGGTAATAAAGTCAGTTTTACGACCAGACTAGGATCGTGCTTTCTTCCACGAACAATTTGGTCAGCAATATAGATATCAGGAAACATAAGCTAATATTTGTGCTTATTTTATCTTGTTTATACACGCATTCAATAATTATATTTTACGTTGTCCTGTTTATAGAGACATTCAATAATAGTGTTTATGTTATCTTGTTTATAGACACATACAATAAGTGTGTTTATGTTATCTTGTTTATAGACACATACAATAAGTGTGTTTATGTTATCTTGTTTATAGACACATTCAATAAGCGTGTTTATGTTATCTTGTTTATAGACACATATAATAAGTGTGTTTATGTTATGTTTTTATAGACACATACAATAAGTGTGTTTATGTTATCTTGTTTATAGACACATACAATAAGTGTGTTTATGTTATCTTGTTTATAGACACATACAATAAGTGTGTTTATGTTATCTTGTTTATAGACACATACAATAAGTGTGTTTATTTTATCTTGTTTATAGACACATGAAATAAGTGTGTTTATGTTATGTTTTTATAGACACATACAATAAGTGTGTTTATGTTATCTTGTTTATAGACACATACAATAAGTGTGTTTATGTTATCTTGTTTATAGACACATACAATAAGTGTGTTTATGTTATCTTGTTTATAGACACATTTACGACAAGCTTGTTCGATTGTTTGGTGTGATCAATAGAAATTGCCAGCCATAATTTGCATTATTTTCAATGTGCAATACCTTTTGTTTGTGTTGGGATTGGGGGTGGCGGTGTGGGGGTGGCGGTGTGGGGAGTGGCGGTGTGGGTGGTGGCGGTGTGGGTGGTGGCGGTGTGGGTGGTTTCGATGTGGGGGTGGCGGTGTGGGGTGGGAGAGAATTTACAGAGCTGTCTTATACCCAAAATATTTCAACTCCAGCGTTTGCAATGCTGTGAGAAATATACTCTTACACCGAATGAGACTAAGTGTGAATGTCAGAAGGCATGTTCCACTATTTTTTTATGCAGACATATAATATATAATTACAATAAACACGGCGCACCCTATTTGACTTTGTTCGTCAATTTCAATGGTTGTTTGTGTATACTGTGTGTAACAATGACAATCACCGGAGGCTTCAAATAGCGTCCCAGTTGAGAGATGATTTACATGCTGAAGTCGGATGTTTCTATCCGAAATGAACATATATCGCAGATAAACTGTAAACTATGCATAACGCATTCCGTTCTCCGTACAACATCCTGCTCCAGGAGTCTGAGAGCAAAGGCAGAAGAAGAAGAAGGATACCCGATAGTATACAGGACTGCAGAATTGAAGGAAAAATAGGTCTAACGAAGACATTGAGTTTAACTGTAAGTTAGATACGACAAAATTAGCAATGAAGATTAGATGAATGGAAATCACCTAGAAACCGCCATGTACTAACTGAATTTGTATAAACAGAAAAGAGACTACTGTTGTAAGTTACCATTCATTATGCGTGAGAATTTGTAAAAAAAAAAGGCCAGCTTGTGAAACCATGACATTGATCAGTAGAACGTTCAGCTAAAGACAAAAAAGAAATGTAAAGTTGTGCATACATTAAGTAATTGAATAGGTAAAGTAGTTTTCTTAACTGTATAGGAGTGTCATGTGTGTCCTGTGATGTATTCTCTCCAGAATGTTGTCTTCCAAATGAACTCTCTGATCCCTTTTCTGTCTTGAGCAATACGGTTTGCATTTTTCAACGATGTATTCATGTTATCGTTAATCTCGCCAGTCCATCTTCTTCTGGGTCTGCCCTTTCTTTCCTCCCAGGTACTCTGTTCTCCATTATTTGTCTGTCTTTCTAAACAGTTGTGTCTCTTTATATGACCAAACAGGTATAGTTTTCTTTTTGCTACTGTGTTTAGTAACAAACACTCTGGAATCTGCAATGTGTTTATAATATCTGAATATCTGAGTGTTTTTCCTTCCATGATAATCTAGGTAACTTTCTGTAGCATTTCATCTCAAAGACATTGATCTTCTTTGCCGCTGTTTTACTTAGGATCCACGTTTCACCGGTATGTTGCAACCGGAAAAATAAAAGTTCGTAGCATTAGCAATTTCGTTTCTATTTTGTTTTTCCATATCTTTTTAAACCGTGTTATTTTGCATTATACAATTGCCAATTTCTTTCTTATTTTGCAATGCAGTCTCCTGCACCGTTCGTTGATCTTTGCTCCTAAATATTCGAATTTATCCACACATTCTATCTTCAAGTTGTATATTCTGATGTTTGGTTGTTGTGCTGTTATATCTGTTGAAATGATTTTTTTATTTTTGCGCGTTTAAATATAAGATTTGTGATTAGCTATATTTCTTTGAGCTCTTGATTAGTTGTTCCAATCCCTTTATATCATTTGAAAGAAGCACTGTGTCGTCTGCGTAACGTAGTTCAGGGATTTCGAATCCACCGATGTTTAAAGCGTGGTAGTCAGCGTTGTGTATGTCTTCTCTCACATTCCTCATTATATTTTCTGCGTAGATGTTGAACAGGTATGGGGAGAGTGTGCATCCCTGCTTAACTCCACTCTGTACCTCAAACTACTCTGAGAGATCGCCCTCTAACTTCACTGCAGCGTTTTGATCTTGGTAAAGTTCTTCTATTAGATGAATCAGATGTCTTGGGAAACCCATGCTGTTCATTATCTCCCATAGTTGCTGGTGTTAGACGCTGTCGAACGTTTTTGAGTAATCTATGAAACACGTGTGCAAGTCAAGAGTAGTAGTGTGGAAAATATATTCTTCCTATGGTCAATGATGCGTGGCGTTGGTTAACATATCTTTCCACGGCCTTCTATTTCATCTGCTGTCAATAATTTCCGGTACCGATGTTCTCCCATGTCACAGTGCTAGACTGTCAAGCACATTTTATCTTGATCTTCACCTATCCCTTTTGGTCTTCAATTTGCCTGTTGTTACAATATATTCCATCTTTCCTTTTCTCATGATGAGTCCAAAACTGTGGACTGTCTTTTTATGATGTGGGCAAGGAGCTATCTTTTTTATTTAACTTCTTTAATGATATCTTCATTACGCTTTTAATCTGTCCATGCTGTTCTTTATATTCTTCTATAGAACCATATCTCTGCCTCCTCAATATAATTTTTCACTGTTCTGTTGAGTGTCTAAGATTCACTTCCATACATCAGAATTGGTTCTATATACCTTCTAAGAAGTTATATAGATACAATTGACAACGATATATTACGTAGAATGGACATAGGATAGGGAAATATATTAGGAGACTATTTTGGGAGGATGTACAATCTTCCAATGATTAAATGGTCGGCATTAACACCGCATGGAATTCACTAACGCATCAAATAGCATCTCAGAAAACAACAAAATACTGGAAAAAGTATCCACCAATATTTATTTGGGTAGCAGAATGTCTGCAGACGGTGACTCAATGAAAGAAATAAATACACTCATAGCAGTCTCTGAAAGAGCATTCACTAAACTAACCAGCATCTTCTTCTTCTTCAGCGTTCATTCTCAAACTCCTGCTAGATCTCTCTTGTAGCAGGACCATGTTCCATTCTAGATTTCCAGCAGGATGTAGTCCAGAGAATGGAAATGCGTTATGTCGCTGTTTTATTTGCGCCTGTGGCCCGACACATCCGTTTTTGGCGGCAAACTAACGAGCATATGAAAATGAAATACATAGGAAGAAACACCAAAATAAAACTGTTCAACTCTTGTGTTATTCCATCATTGACTTATGGTAGTGAAAGCTAGAAATCAACACCGGCAACAGGTCAAAAGTTAAACAGTTTTGAAAACAAACGTCTCCACAAATTGTTGAGCATAAAATTAAGCGATTTCGTCACAAATAGCAACTAAGAAATAAAACACACCAAGAATATGTTTCAAATTTTATAATAAAACGTATGTTGTGATACAAAAATGAAAATCTAACTTAAACCCTTTGAGCAAGGAGCAGTGCACCAGCCAACGATGTTTAAAGAATTACCATGGTTGCTCACGCCAGTAACATTCTGGTTTGAACTACCATGATGCGAGAGGTGGAGGCCGTGGCCAAAGGGCTAGAAAGTCAACCTCTAACCGTGAGGTATGGGTTCAAATCATCAAAGTTGATATTGGGTGTTTTTTTTTGCGGTACAATATAAATCTTGCATAAATACGTGGTAACTGCAATGAAAAAGGGACATTTATTTCCATTAGCTAAAAATTTAAATACTATAAACAAAACCCAAAAAAAACTTGTTGCAATTTATATTTACAAATAGAGCGAATACACATACTGAACGTTTTGACCACAAGGCCTATGTCAAAATAAGAACAAACAGTCTAAAATTAGAATATACAAAAACTTATTACATTAAAAGAAGGTATTCTGCTAAAATCAGTTATTTTGAACATAATTAATTTGAAAACAAATAGGTTAACTTGCAGGATACCAAGAGCCACTGACTACGATAAAGAAACGGAGTGAACTGAATTAATAGTGGTATGTAATGTGGCACAGTTTACTATTTAAAGTACGTGTACATGTAGCAGATGAGGGGGCCGGAGAAGAGACGTACAAAAAAATTATGTTAAATAATGGTCCATGTATGAATAATGAATATTTCATTTCAACACTCATCTGAATATATATATGTATGTATATATGGGAGACAGATAGTTAGATACATAAAGAGCGAGAGAGAGAGAGAGAGAGAGAGAGAGAGAACGAATAAATGTACAGAAACACGAATGTAATAAAATATAGACTAAATTTTCCTTTCCAGACTTGCACGCAATCTTAAAGACTCGACATTCAACAAGAACAACAGACTTGCACGTAATCTTAAAGACTCGACATTCAACAAGAACAACAGATTTGATTTCTGGAGTGGTTGCCAACTTCATTTCCTCATGCATAATTCTTTTTATTGTCTCAACCTTCTCTCATGGAAAATAGTTTTCCTTACTTGTAATTCTAGACAGAGATTTGAACGCTCCACTTTCATGTCTTCAGTCTACAACTTTCTTCAAATGTGAATAAGTTCTTCTGTGTCTACGTTACATTTTGTTTTGACAAGTGTCTATATTGCTGTAAGAACCGTGAAATATTACTATTTTCAGTGACGCAACAATAAAATGGCTATAGAAGGTTACTCTTGCTGAATTCGGATGTTTTGGGTCTATGTTGTGAGATACAAGCAGATGGGACTCACATGTTAAGGCAAACAACTCTATGGATAATTACTGAACAAGGTTTAGATGAGTGATTTCATTCTCTTAGCACAAAGTGGCGCTTGATAAAAGGCAAATTTATCAACCTGTTTCCAGATTAACAAATTATATATTATATACAATATTCACTATACATTCATTTGTCAGTAGATCCATATGGTTATCCATATAAGTTTTTGAGAAGAGCAACTCAGTCCTGTCTTATCATGATCTTTTCCATTTTTTCTAGCAAGCTCTGAGAGTGTGATAGAATAGATAGCATGATTTGGTAGTGTGATAGAATAGATAGCATGATTTGAGAGTGTGATAGAATAGATAGCATAATTTGATAGTGTGATAGAATAGATAGCATTATTTGAGAGTGTGATAGAATAGATAGCATGATTTGAGAGTGTCATAGATAGCATTATTTGAGAGTGTCATAGATAGCATTATTTGAGAGTGTGATAGAATAGATAGCATGATTTGAGAGTGTGATAGAATAGATAGCATTATTTGAGAGTGTGATAGAATAGATAGCATGATTTGAGAGTTTGATAGAATAGATAGCATGATTTGAGAGTTTGATAGAATAGATAGCATGATTTGAGAGTTTGATAGAATAGATAGCATGATTTGAGAGTTTGATAGAATAGATAGCATGATTTGAGAGTTTGATAGAATAGATAGCATGATTTTAGAGTGTGATATAATAGATGGTCGTGATAAAATAGACATCACGTTATGAGAATCTGATAGAATAGATAGCAAGCTCCGAGAACCTGGTAGAACAGATATCATGCTCTGAGATCCTCATAGAATGAATCACTGTGAGTGTTAGTGGTTGCGCTAATAGTAACGTGGTAACCGCTGTCACCTCCTCTATCTCATTCTCATTTTTCATATTGTCATTGAACAGATTTACCAAAGGTACGTCCAGTGCTGCCGTATGCTTGTGAAACATGGACGTTATGAAGCTGAATCACTTCCACACACTTTATCTAGAAAACGTAATGAAAATCAGACGGCAAGATACGATTCCTAATACCACCGTTCTTGACGCCGCTCTCGTCCCTAGTATTGATACGATTCTCATGCAGTCGCATATTCGCTGGACATGGCATGTTAAAAATATATCGTATGCCAGATCACTGTCTGTCAAAGATACTCCAACATAGAGAGATGCAGTGAAGAATGCGTTCTTAAAGTAGCCAGAATAAACGAAATGGTGAAATTTTAAGTATCTTACTGAAAATCGTAGGTATATAAAAATGATACATCAGAAGATGCTGCATGTAACAGAGTAACGTGGAATAATAAATATAAAACGCAATATCTAGTAAAAAGGGGAGAAATGCACTAGTTCAATAGCGGAGATTGGCTAGAAAGACAACGACAGATTGAATCGGATCTAAAGTGGTCATCACGTATCCATCTAGCAAAGATACACAATGACATACAGGCAAATGAAATGTAAACAATTGGATGTAGCAAATGGTAATCAATACCTGTGATGGACGAACAACAAAATATCGTGTTCTATTTGTCTGGTCTTGAAGAAAGACGTATTATCAAGACATCATTTAGCTGTTTACTCTAGAATATATTGTGGTTACATTTTTATGATGGCTGTGTTAACGGTAGCGAATCTGCTGTTCCTTGAGATTAGATTACCAAATCCTAATGTGTATATAGTGTTTTACTTTTCTATCATCTTTAACCTTCATCGCGACAAACGGTACCAAATTGTTCTCTGACCACTAATATACTTAAGAATATTATGGTTATCGTCACCGACATACCTAGGAATATCGTGGTTATCATCACTGACATACTGAGAAATATCGTGGTTATCATCACTGACATACTGAGAAATATCGTGGTTATCATCACTGACATACCTAGGAATATCGTGGTTATCATCACTGACATACTGAAAAATATCGTGGTTATCATCACTGACATACTGAGAAATATCGTGGTTATCATCACTGACATACCTAGGAATATCGTGGTTATCATCACTGACATACTGAGAAATATCGTGGTTATCATCACTGACATACCTAGGAATATCGTGGTTATCATCACTGACATACTGAGAAATATCGTGGTTATCATCACTGACATACCTAGGAATATCGTGGTTATCATCACTGACATACCTAGGAATATCGTGGTTATGATCACGTTAACCACATTTGTTATGTTCCTCCAGGGCCATAGGCGGCGCATAGGGCAGAAACCATAGCTTTCCATTTCTGTCTTTGTGTTGCCAGGTCTTTCAATTCTTGCGAACCACATTTACTATAAAAAATATTGTTTTAGCAAATTTCCTTAAATTTCCATTTATAAAATAAACTTGGGCAGCCTGAAGTTATCTGTGGTTTCAAATATTCCCTTTTGGACTAGAACATCGAACCTGGAGCACCCAACATGCTATCCAAGTGTCTGACCATTCGTCTGTATGTCTATGTATAAACAGAGTATTCATTATACGCCACTTGCAATTGTGAATCCGGTCCGTTCAGAAAGCATTGGCAAACTACTGAACGTGTGTGTGTGTATATATATATATATATATATTGCCTTGAAAATCGCTACAGCCAAAAATTTCTGGGTTGATGGATACATCTTGGATAGGATACGCTACCAAATTTAGCGGTTATTCGCCGGTGAAGCATAGACGACATGTGACAATGGTGAATCACTTTCACACAGCTTGTCTCAGAAATGTTATGAGCATCAGATCGCAAGACAAGACTCCAGGTACACTGTCCATTACAACGCTGCATTAACAGCAGCGTTAACAATCTCCAGCATTAACAATCTTCTTCTGCGTTCGAACTCAAATTCATGTACATTTGCTGGATGTAGACCGTAGAACAGAGTGCGTTTGTCATTGTTTACAGTTTTGCTTGATATATGCGCCTTTTGGCATGACACATCGGACTTCAGCATGGTTTCTGTGTCACTTGACTCTCTGAAATAGCATAGCCAACTTCACACTGAAAATCTGTCTTAATCGCGTCTTATGACGTGCATGTCAGGTATTCGGGCCTTGACACACGTGAAAGAATTAAAACTATTTTAATGCAGTCACATATTCGTTGGGCCAATCATATGGTATGTATGCCTGAACATCGCCTACCAAAGATACTTCGTTATGGTCAAGTGTAGGAGAACAAACGTTCGCAAGATTGCAAAAAATAAGCGCTACACGGACTTTCTAAAGACCTCACTGAAAAACTGCAACATAAATAAACAATAGAAGGTGGTACTGCTAGTAGAACATAATAGAAAATAATACTCACGTGGGAGACAGGTAATGAAATCCTACTGAATGACGACTAAAACACAACACACTATCACTAACGGATGTAAATATGGTACGTACAACAAAACAAAACACAGAATATAATCATACAAATGACAATACACAGGACAAAGTCTTGACGTACCATATTTACATCCGTTAGTGATAGTGTGTAGTGTTTTAGTCGTCATTCAGTAGGATTTCATTACCTGTCTTCCACGTGAGTATTATTAACATAAATAAACCACGATACACGTGAAGACGATGGACAAAATATAGCTACATGACTCTCTATAGTTATAAAGAGACGAAAATTCTTGTGAAAAGTGGAGAAATGCAGGTAGTTCAAACAGTGATCATACCATACTCGGCTTGTTCAAGGACAATTGCAGGCATGATATGGTTTATGTAGCCATCCAAAACAGGTCATCCCGTGTCTGTCTTGAGCATGGACTTTTGCGGACAGGATATGGCGCATTAGCCACTCACGAACTCATAGACATATCTCGTATTGAATTTCATACAGTGGATGCAACAGATGGTCGTGGTTTACATCACTACTGCGATATCCGCACCTTTCGGCATGCTATATCCGACTTCAGCAAGTGTTGGACTGTAACGTAATAAAAGTTCTTAGTCATTTGTTTTCTGTTATTTCGTTGTTATATTCATTTATTATTTATTAGTTAGACCAGAAACAATACGGGTTATACGTGGGTGAGCGGAACAACAAAGAAACTTGTCGCAAGGGCCAGAGTTGTGACCTGATGTCGACGTCTGTTTCGACTGCATTGGACTAGAAACACCATCGAGTCGAATGGCTGCTGGAACAGAGGGCGGATCACTTATGGGAATGCCCCACGAGCTGTGAGGCAAGTTTTCTAATCAAGAATCAAGAACCATAGTATATTATCCTAGTTATCGACTTCAACGAGGTGTTTTCAACATATTGAACTATTCTGTTCGATTACACAGGATTTCAGATAAGTAGTTGTTATTTCTTTGATAACACTTAGATCTTTCTTCTTTTATTATACTTACTCTGTTGCCTTTCCTTGTATTCTCTCTCACCCTCACTCTCTTTTCTGTTCTTTCTGTATTCGTCTTTTTTCTACTTCTTTTCTTTCTCGCATAATATCTCCAATATCATCTTCTTTTGTGTCTTTCCTACATCGTGATTCTCTGTTTGTAATATTCATTTCTTGTTGTGTGTTCTTGACCTGATGAAGACTTTTTAGTCGAAATGTCATTTGTTTCTATTGATGTCGTTAATGTATTTTGTATTTTGCCGCAATACTCCCTACATATCGTTGTTTTCCTCCCTCATTACTGTGTGTTGCATCTTTAGTACGTTAGGTTATCCCTAAGAGGGAACAATCTAATTATCATAATTTATTCTTTTATTCTCGTCATATTCCAAACCTATTTGTTGTGTTTGTCTTCTATGAACCCCTTATACCATGGTAAACCTATCATATTTCTTAAGTCTACGTTGATCAAGTCACATGTGTCAGGAGATAACAATGGACAGGGGGACATTGCAAATTTCGTGTATACGTGTCTGTTGCGTGAGAACATGATGGATGCCACCGTTATTAAAAAATTGGGGGTTTGGAATTGCTCAAAGAGATAGTAGAGGGGGTCGATGGACGGTAACGATAGCATATACACCTTTCGTCATTGGCTGTTAGAGACGGAATTTCTATTTGATGCCCAGAGTGTACTGCTGTCGGTTCATACAATCCCTAATCACTAGTCGCATCTGTGGTATATCTTGTTCATCCACAAACTCCTTACAAGATGGTAACCTTATCATATTTCTAATGTCTACATTTTTACAATATATTGTTATTTCAGGTAATGAACGAAGGGACATTGACTCATAGAACAGATATTTTAAAAAATCAGATAATTGCGAAGCATAAAAACACCTGAGCTGGTAACAGACCCCCTCTATGCTCTTTACACCGTTAATGAGTATACAGATTTTCGACAGCGTTAGCAAAAATGTGAATGAGGTATCAGGTACGTTAGAAATGGCCACGTTGCACCTGTTATTTATGCACGTGAATGTTCCAGACACATAGATTGAACTTCAAACATATCACCTGCTTCACTAGTGTAAGTGCTTTCACCTCGTCATTTGTTGGAGGGTTTAATTGAAGAATGGTCGAGTGTTTACACAGTAATCAGGATGTTGTCGTTTATTAATGCATGATGAGTGCAGAGCAACAAGATATGTCAACAGAGCGAGTGAAAGATACAAGTATCGTGTGTTAAGTAGTATACATGACTGCTGGTGTATTCACATGATTTGAGTGTTTAGTTCGCAATCGAAATATATGTTTGTTTCTTCGCTATGTAGTCTTTATATTACCCATTAACCTTATTGACTCGACTCTTTTATTAGAAACCAGATATATTGCTATTTGTTCATAAAGTATCCAGACATGCAGTAGCTACAGAAGAGTGATCTGCGTAAGCAAATCGAACGCATTATGATACAATATCAATATTTTCAGAATATTAGGAAGACTGATTGGTTTTCCTATCACCAGACATGTCCCCTATAGCTCATCTGTAGGATGAGGTTAGACAGAATATGCAATGTTCTAGCATGGTTTGGACATGTATGCAGGCATGATTCCTTATCAAAAACAATACTGCAGGGAACTGTCGAAGGGGAAAGAAGCAGAGGAGGGCAAATAAAGGCATGGACAGACAACATGAAGGAATGGACAGGACAAAATATTTCCACACTCATCCGCATCGCTGAGGATAGAATTCGCTGGAATACTCTGTGTGCTGAATCATCCAATGTGGTACCTCTACGACCCTGAAGGGTTACGGGTTCATTGATTGATGCAATGTTCATCAACTAATCTGTAACTCTGCAGCGTCTCGAAGTTGCACTTACACGTAATTTGGATTTCATCCCTCAACTTTCTTGCTGATAGCTGTGTTGTTTCAGGCGGATAAGCTACCAAGTTTGTTTCCAAATACACAGTGGACATGCCAGATAATGAGAATAGTGTAAATGCAGGTGTTTTTTTGTTTGTTTGTTCTATTTTCTTTTTAATTTCTCTCTTGTCTGCAAATATTGCAGTGAAATTAATGGCATCGAATACACACAATAATATGTCCACTTTTACACACGTGTATGTACATTTCACGCTTTGTTCCTGGATTAATTAAGTGATGCATTTGTATTGTAGTTAAATGTATACACATACAGATATATCATATACATGTATGGTGGTGACGATACGGGATAATGGGAACATAATGTCATGGGTCGTGTTGCGTTCAGAGGGGAAATTTCTAGTACTTGAGAAGTATCATATTCCCATGGCAAAGGATGTATTGGTTCACTAGTGGAAGATGTGCCTATATTTTTAACGAAACAAACCATACACGAATTAATGAATCGAAATTTCGATAAACACGCAATGACCTACGAATCTAACAATTTGCGCATTATGCTCAGTCCCACTGCCCCCCCCCCCTCCGGATGATCCTGGGGGCGGAGTTGGGTGTGCCTCTCAGTGCGTTACGTGCAGATAGATTCATAAGAAGCAGAAGTTGCAACTTTTTAATCTCCCAGTCACGGAATTTGTATGAAATTGGGAATAACATTAAATAGTTGAAATGTAGACATAACTTCCTGTAATGAACCAACGCATTTTATGGGCGATATCGGAAATCAAACACTAGTTCTGATTTCATAGGATAATATTTGTTTTTGTTTATACATGTAGCATTGAATACAAAATACTCCAAAATGTAGTGCTAAGTCTAGTTCTGTGTTTTTTACATATTTTTTGCTTGTGGTAACTTTGTTTATGAGAATTACGTATTCCTACCGTACTTCATTAGTAAAAAAAAGTGCCAACAATTATTGGCTTACACGGTGTGTTAAACACAATTGTTTCTCACCGTAGGTTATATGGTTGATGTCTAGAAAAATAAGGGGGGGGGGGCACATAGACATGATAGGAACTATGGAGAAAAGTTTTGGAAATTGAGGACCACAACTAATCTAGGTTGGAACAGGATGGTGACTATTTCTACCATAAATGACAAAAATATATCCGTGTTATCCTTTGTAAATTCTCGGTGTTCTGTAAAAGATCAGTTATGTTTTTAAGACATAGGTTGACCACGAATAAGGCAAAGTAAAGATGTTGTGATCAGACGCCTTTAAGACTACGAACTAACTAACCTGATCATGGCGAAAATGATTGCTATTTGTATAGCGAATTAAGACGTACGATGCAGCTATTTCTAGTTTGAGAAATTTGTAAAATTCAATGTTCTCTAGTAAAACACATTTAGTCGTAAAAATATATCGCTTCATAATCTTGTTTGGAGTGTTTCATCAACTCGATGTACCACTTAGAAAAGTTACAAGGCGAGAAATATGCTAATTTAGAATCGTCTGGTCTCTAAATCTTATGTAACGTAATTTCCACATAAAATAAAAAAAATTACCACATTAGAAATTAAATTTGAAAAACAGGGATTACTTTAGCAAATGGTTTCAAGGCAGTAAAATGTGCACGTGGACAGAAAATAGTTGAATAAACCCGCTGTTTGTTTTGATGAAATGTGTTAGGCTCAAGTCAATCTACCGTTACCGACAACAGCAAGTACGTGAAGGAGTTTGTGAATTAGTTCCCCCTTATGTTATGTGTAGTCAGTGCATTACGGTTTAAAAACGAAATGTATGAAGACTATGTAAAAGATAACTGTCAAGATGGGAAGATTATGTGAAATATATCTGTCAAGATCTGAAGATTATGTGAAATATATATGTCAAGATGTGAAAATTGTGTTGAAGATATCTACTATGGTGTGAAGGTTATTTTCAAGATACCTTCCATAATGTGATGATTATGTTAAACATATCTGCTGAGATATGAAGACTATGTTAAAGATATCTGTCACGAAGTTAAGATTATGTTAAAGATACCTGTTAAAATGTGAAGATTATGTTAAAAATACCTGTCATGAAGTGAAGATTCTATGAAAGATACCTGCTAAGAAATTAAGATTCTATGAAAGATACCTGCTAAGATGTGAAGATTATGTTACAGGTACCTGCCAAGTTGTTGAAATGTTTGAGATAAGAGCATAATATAACTGCCATGTTTTTCTCAAAGTCCTGCAAGTTATCAAGTCACGGAAGGGAACACCTACTGAGGGGTTTAACGTTTGGATTCTGTGTGAGTCACAATTTACAGAAGACAGAGGAAACTTATTATAAAATATGAAATTGTTTGGTTATAGCATCAATCTATACATGGCATCATCATTATCTGAAGGCAGTGCACTGGCGTAGTCGTTTACGTATCTCGACAACTCTAATTCCAATATCTGTAATCAGGATCATTGTTGACTCTTTGCCAAACCAAGATGTCAGACTATCTCGCTCTCTCACGTTGTCATCCTCAAACTGTTTCCTACTGTATTTCCCTTTGTAGCTATGTTATACAGAGCTCTATGTCTCATTACTTATTCAAAAATATATATAAATATATATATATATAATGTTTCTGATAGTATTAAGTAACCCTATGCTAGAATTGGATGTGAGAGCTGGAAAAGCTCTTTATCTTCAGAAAAGAGTTTCGAAAACATATGTCTTCGTAGGAGAACTAACACACATTGGAGTGAATTCAAATCGAATGATAAAATCAGAGAAGAGACACATCAATACTTCATCACAGATGTTATCAGAAAACGCCGTTGGTCCTACGTCGAGTATGTCCTACGCGCAGACATCAACAGAATACACCACCGATCTCTTGAATGGATACCTAAAGGCAAAAGAGCCAAGGGTAGTCCAAAAAGAAACAGAAGAACAATACTTGAAGAAAATAAAACAATCAATATTCATACTATTCAAGAACTGCACAGAATAACTTTGAACAGATAGAAGTGGAGAGATATGACCTCTGCCCTATGCGCTAACGTCAGCGCAAAAGGAAAATGAATAAATGAATGAATACTGTAATTGGACTCTCTCAGTACCTCGTTATTGTTTCTACCTGTCCATAGTCATCTTTGCATGTGTCTATAGAACCTCATCGCTGTTACCTCTAATTATTCAACCATTCTGTTTATTTATTGTTCAAAGCTCGCATTACATATGTTAGAAATGGTATCTAGCTCTGATGAACTCCATTCATGTCTTTCTCTCCTCTATTGACTGATACATATTACAGTATATTCTACATAGTACATTACGGGCAGCAGGGGCCAGTATTTAACGAAACAAATACGTACATTATGTAACGAAGCGAAATATTAATAAAGACGCATTTTAGAGTAATTAAGACAACTAGTGCATTCAGCGATCTGTCCGATATACACCGAGAACCCCGTCGCCCCACTTAGATGACTCTGAGATACGGGGGTGGGGGCGTTCTCTCAGCACGTAGCGCTAATCGATGCCGATCTATCGACTTTTTAATCCGATTTCAGCGAGTTCACACAAGCTGAATGAAACTACGGATAATATTATTAAAAAGTTGAAAACTGGTTACTGCTCCCCGTAATGGACCTTCTACAATTTTAAAGATTTTAGAAGATTTATTTCTTGCAATATAGACCTTCCTGAGCAGGTCTTTTCTCAAATCATTACAAACCGCCGCTAGTTGAAGTCAGTGTGAAAGACAGTGCGTAACAAAATAAATCATTGTAGACAAAGAAAAATAACGAGTATCTAAGGACTTATTAAACATACTTCTTCTTGATACTTCTCCAGTCAGGCGCTGATATGGATTTCTTCAATGAACTAAGATAGACCGTGAGAGCTGTATCAGATGTCCATAGTATTCTGCTTGTGTTGTTGTATAGTGTACACTTCTGTAAAAGTGTTCCGTGTTTTCTGAATAGTGTCAGCTGGGACACATATCTGTGGTAGGGGCACATATCAGTGGTATGGTACATATCCGGGGCGGGAAAACATATCGGTGGTGGAGAAACATATCTATGACAATGGCAAATATCGGTCGCGGGGATACATATCGGTGACAGGGGCACATATCGGTCGGGGGGGACACATATCGCTGATAGGAGCACATATCGACCTTCTAGGTGGCGAGGGCACATATCGGTCGCGGGGTCATAGCCTTCTTTGATATTTTGGCAAGCGATTCCAAGTATATAAATATTGACCAACAGAAAACACGGGAATAATAAAAAAGGAACCAATGATGGAGCAATTCATTCAGAGAACACGTCTTCTACAGTCGACCGAATGGTAGGACTGAAGCGACCAGAACGGGTGCCCGCGATGATGCGCCACGACCAATAGTCAAGACGCCACAATCGAAATGAAGTTCGTTTAGGTAAAGAAAAATGGGGGTGGGGTTGCGGAACCTGCCGAGATGAATATATACCTATAATCTAAGCTATCTCCTGCTATTTATTCCGAATTTTCCTTTAGCGTCGCATACCCGTGTGTTTATTTTCTACAGTGTGACTAGAGATTCGACTGTTACGAAATGTAAAATTCTACGCTGATGTGAAAACTCAAATTCCGATACACTGCGTTACGTCGGATTCACAATAGCTTGACATGTAGGCAAGGAGCATTGGAAGTATGTATTCGATGAGTGTAATAAAACGTTGATGTTATTATTGCGTAAACTGAAATACGCTGAGTTCTGCAAGAGATTTAAATCTACAAGTTTCTGGTTATATACTTACTGCCAGTTCTGTTAATTAACCAAATCAACAAGAAACAGGAACAAGAGCTCGAAAGCTTTTGACATGTGATTCTATTTCAGGATGCAAGGAGTAAATTAGACCAGAAGTGGGCAACACACAACCTTCGGATTAAAACCGGTCCACTAAGACATTAATACTGAATCTCCAAGCTGAAAATTCTTATGTGCAATGGCCCATAAATTTAAAAATATAAAATCACAAACTATATGGTTTACATATATATTCAAATTTTTTTTTAAAATACGCTTGTTGTCCCTACACCAAGCGAGGAATGCTCAATAGGACCCACCGATCCAACAAAAAGAATGGTACCTACTACTTGTCTAGTGGTTCTCCACTTTATTATGCTACGGGTCCTATTATTGACACAAGTTCTTCTGTGGCTTCATGGTGTGCTAAAGTAAGTTTGTTGACAGACTTTACTGACCACTAAGTATGTTTAAAGTATATATATATATATATATATATATATATATATATATATATACAATATTTAAAGTTTAGAGTTTCTATTTGTCAGTATGTCCTTTAACACTGGTTAATCTTATGTCTTCTCTGTCTTTTGGGTGTGAGAGACTTGAAAGAGAGCCACCGAGAAAATTGGAAAAATTATAGAGAAAAGGAAATCCCTATCATAGGAGCATTGGAATGTTATTATAGACACCATAAATAACAATATATATATATATATATTATCAAATTTTCTCGTGGCTATCTTTTTTCAAATATCTAGCCTAGCCCTTAAACGGTGCATATTGCCCTTGTCCTTCGTTTGAGAACCACTGACCTAGGCAGAGAAGGCATAAGTTTCATAAGTGTCAAAGGACATACTGACAAAACAAAACTCTTTGTTAAATATCTCACAAACTGTAACCTTTAACCGCACCATGGATTCATTATCCTTAGTGTATCTAACATGTATTTTTTCGATGACGTGGTTACCCGCTTTAACATAGTTTATTCTCCAACACATCTCCTTCTTCAAGTATGTTCATTTCTCCTTCTTCTCTCCTAAAACTTGGTTTTATTTTATACCACTGTCCATCGATCTGGTTTTGCATATCATGCCTACTTCTTTTTGCGTTCACCGGTAGAGCCTTGCCCTCATGCGTGAATCCCTTGTAACGACGTGTTATCATTGTTGAATTGATGTCCGTAGACGAACATTGCGATACGAGATCTGTCATAAATCACAAAACATTGGAAAGTGGAATATATTCCGGCAATTTTCTAGTAATAATCCATGGCTCAGATGACTTCACGGAAGATGGAAGCGTTGTTTGTTACAAAATATCTAATGTTTGTCTTCTCGATTTTATTCGGATGTTTTTATAGCGTGAGCAATTGTATGTGAGTTTGACGTATGCAAGGGAATACACGTATTGTGTGCTTTTTTGTATAGGAATTATTAGGGTTTGTAAAGTACACTTTGACGTAGGCAAGATGAGGATATTTCGTGTGGTCAGTTCCAACCCATTTGGGAATGATAGTGTGATGTGTGTCCAGTCACATAAAATATGTAATTTGGGGCTCTGTGGGAGCTCTGTAACCGGGGACTGTTAACATATAAACTAAATTCATTTTGCTTGTGGCGTCCCAGTTTTGATTGTGGCGTCCCAGTTTTCATTGTGGAGTCCCAGTAGATTGTTTCTAGAATTCCCAAATTGGTTTGTTGTCCTGGTCATCTTGTCTGCACGTGTGGACGTAAACATACGTCACGCTGGCTTAGATGATCACGCAATTTCACAAATATTTTTTCTAAATTTGTTCTGCAAGAATGAGGACATTCAGTTCGGACGTTCACCATTCAGTTAAGCACTTCAAAATGTTCTGTTTTTTCGGGGTTCAATCCCAAATACCTGGACATTAGCATGATGTAATCTGGAGAACGAAACGTGTTGAGCCATGGCTTACAGCTGTGATGCGATATTTTCGTCGTTCGGGCAGACTCATCCATCCTCAACATGTGTCCTATATGGAATGGGATAGCCAACTCATTACTGTTATAACCTAATTAGCTGCTTCTTACGATATGCATGGAAGGTAAACAGTGTTGTTATTCCTTGCTCCGCTTTTGGGCATCGGCATCACACGGTGATTAAAATGTTCTAACTTCTCCCTTCAATGCTATTTTCTTATTAATCTATGATGATCAATCAATCAAGTGCCATGCCAACTGGCGTAGGCGATCATGTTTCTCCACGACTCTCTGTCTCTTGTGTTGTCAATAAGCTCGGTTGGTGAGCTTCTACCGTGCCACGATACAAGCCCATCTAGTAACTTTTCTCTTTGTCGACCCCTATCTCTTCTCCCTTTGATCTTTCCAGTGGTTATTAAGTGTTCAAGCTGTGTTCTTCTTAGCACATGCCCTAGAAACCTTGAATGTTTGATATGATTTATATTTTTACGCCAGCATCAATGAGAACCTCTGCATTAGTTTTCTTGGCTGTCCATTGTATTTTCATCATTCTTCTCAGAAACCACATTTCTGTAGCCTCCAATTCACTTTGAATTTTCTTGTTTATAGTCCATGCTTCACATCCATAAAAAAGAATCGGCTCGATATAACATCTCAGCACCCGAATTCGGGTCTGCATTGATAGACTTCCATTGCAAAAAATGGTGTGTTTTTTAAAATGCTGATTTGGCTTGTGCTGCTCGGCTCTTTATCTCACTTGAGCATCTACCTTCTGATGTTAACAGGATGCCAAGATATTTCACTTTTTCAACTTGTGCCAATTTTGTGTTATTAATTATTATGTTGCATCTTGGTGGTGTATGTCTCTTTGATACAACAATTATTTCTGTTTTATTCTTGTTTAAACTGAGGCCTTTGTTTTCACTTTCCTTCACTACTTTATCTAATAGGGCGTGCAGTTCTTGTTCGCTTCCTGCGATCAGTACTGTGTCATCAGCATATCTCAAGTTATTTATATTGTATCCTCCCACTTTTATTCCTGATATATCTTCTATATTTCGCATAATGTATTCTGTATACAGGGAGAAAAGGTCCGGTGACATTACACAACCTTGCCTGACACCGATTTCTATCTTTTGAAATCTACATATAGTGTTGTTAACTCTCATCGCAGCTGTTTGTTTCCAATACATATTTTTTACTATTCTTAGATCAACGTTAAGACTTTCTAGCAGTTTTATAATCTCTGAATGCTTCACCTTGTCAAATGCTTTGCTGTAATCTATGAAGCACAGATAAAGGTCTTGCTGTACTTCTATGGCCCTCTCCATTAATGTTCTTAATATATATAGGACATTTCTAGTGCCTGTTCCTTCTACAAATCCGCATTGTTCGTCTGCTATCTCTGGTTATATTTTTCCTCTTATACGCCTCATTATTATGCGCAGTAGAATCTTGGTCATCTGACTCATAAGGTTGATTGTTCTGTGGTCTTCGCAATCTACTGCTCCAGGTTTCTTTGGTAGGGCTATGAAAATTGATTGTAGCAAATCTGATGGAATATAGCCACTCTTGTAGATGTAATTTAACATTTTGGTGATAATTTCAAGACAATAATCTCCCAGGGCTTCTAATTGTACTGTAAATTCCCTAGATTACGTTATGTTTCGACACGACTTAGATAATATGCTAGTTCCAATAAGCAAGTCCATCAAATACGAAACAATCAAGATTACAACCTGGAACATTCGGACACTGACAGACTATGATGATGCCAACGTGTTATTGGAAACTATGAAACCTGAAACAAAGTATTGAATGATGAGATGATAATGAAATAATAGCTCTTCACTGCCCGTAGTCTCTAAGACAAAAGCATGTTTTTTTTTACAGTTGTCACCTGAGGTGACACCAGGGCACGTCTAAAATTGTATCAAAGCACGACCGATGAAGTAGACGACCTGTTCTCTGAATTAAATATATCTTCATTCGTTCCTTTCTTTATTATTCTTGTGTTTTCCATTGGTCAATATTTATATACTTGGAATCGCATGCCAAAAATTTCCAAGGTTACTCCAAGTATATAAATAGTAACCAATGGTACCCATGACAACAATCAAAAACGCACAGAATAAAAGCCTGTTTACTTTTTGCAATTATGTCTTATAGTACTGTTGATGTACTCAACATAGCTAAAAGATATGGAAGTGTAAGGGAGATTTATCGATGTATATATTTAGTCTGTGAAGGTAGGCACTCTAGTAGGTCAGTATCCCGGACCTCATCTCCTTCTGTGAAAACTGCAAGAATTTAGAAATTCCTTCCCTGCATAATTATGTCTACAGTAAATCACCCTACAACCCCACCCCCGCACCTCCCACAAAAAAGAGTAGCTTAAAAAGTACGGGAAAAGCACCAAATATGTCTAGCCTCATAAGGAATTTTAAAAAAAGAAATACATTGTATACTTTAACAGTTTGATTGCTATTTAAAAAATCAGAATTTAAAAAATTATTATTGTGACGTCAACGTTTATCAAACACCCCCTACCTACCCTTGTCACACATTTCAGAGCACCTCTCCCTAACTGTCGATGTAATCTATGTACAGCCCCCTTCTGGATCAATAAATTAGATCAGAATTAAGTTGCCATCAATATGAGACGGTGAGTTATGGTATGAAGAAAAATCACTTATGGGAAAAACACCGGTTATATTTTCACTAGATTTAGAGTGGTGTAAATGAAATACATTGTGTGGAAATACATGCACGCACACACACACACACACAATACACACAATACACACAATACACACATTCAAAGTAGCAGTCGTATCCCAAGTACTGGAAATGCCAACTTGAACATGCATTTCCGGGTATAAAACAAAACTTTGACTACAGCTCCCAATAGTACAAAGGATATCATTGAGCAAATGTTGGGGGAACCATTGATCAAATTTCTAACCGAAGCAGTGTTGTGACTTGGGTATACTATGACATTTTGGGCAACGTAGATGAGGAGCAAAACCTTGTCTATGAGACATTTCAAACCTACTCGACTGTCACCGTTGTCAAACACGGATCACCTGGGGGGGGGGGGGCTACCGACCCCTACCAGGCGCGTCCACAGGTGGCGGATGGTGGAGGGCACTCCATATATGTCCATATATGGAGTGCTTGCTGCAATTAAGCAGCCACGGACCAAACCGGTGTTGCTGCCTACCAGGACGGTGTTGATATCCCCACTTAAATACCCCATGTGTCCAGTGACGGGCAGCTTCAAGCGAGTATGAGCCGCTATAAGCTCAAGCTGCTGGCATGGAGTTATTAACTCCAAGTCAGGACCGTGCTAGGGGAGGGGGCATTTTTTTAAAATTGCTGCCTTGCAATCACCATCAGCAGATGGAAAGGCTAGGGGAGACAACCTAGACAGAAATATCACAACCCAGCCTGCCGAAGACGGAGTGTGTTAGCCAGCGATGGCGCAGATGCTGGGATAAATTAGGGCACAAACGCTTTTACAGAAATGTGGTCATGCGACAATCAACCCTGTCATCATTGCGTCGCTCCTATCAGCGAAAACCGGGGAGGAACGGAGCCGGGCCCCTTGCCTCGAAAGGGCCCACCCAAGCGACCGGTGCCCCTGATAACCTGGATGTCAGGGGAAAGCAGAGTAGTGCTACTGACCAAACCAAATGACTCAGAGTTTCTCAGTGGAATGCGGATGGAGTGCGAAACAAAAAGCCTGAGCTACAGGAATTCCTGAGGAAAAACCAGATTGACTTAATATGCATACAAGAGACGCACCTAAAAGACACACAGAGATTCTTTGTTCGAGGTTATGAATCCTTCCGCCAAGATCGACTCAAAAGAGTCAAAGGAGGTATACTGACGTTAGTAAAAACATCAATACCAGCAGCAGAAGTTAAAAGATCAGGGGAAGGAGAACTGGGACATATAACAGTAAAATTGTTGCTACCTGGTGGAGAAATATAAATAACAAACTGCTACAGCCCTTCTACCACCAAATTGGAACTGTGTAAACTAAAGATAGAGGAATCGAGTCACCTAATAGTGGGTGACTTCAATGGCCATTCACCAAGCTGGGGCTACGAGGATATGGATCAAAGGGGTGAAGAGATTGAAGACTGGATGATGGAAAATAAACTAATTCTAATAAACCAGCCAGATGATACACCAACATTCTACTCCAGAGTCTGGAAAAAAAACAACTAGCTCACCAGTCCTTGCCATGGCAACAGATGACATAGATAGACACATTACAAGAACAGTAGAATGTCAACTGGGAGGAAGTGACCATGTACCAGTCATCCTGCAAATCGCCACGTCAGGAAGTACAGGACATCATAGCATGTCACCAAGCTGGAACTTAAAAAAAGCAAATTGGACCCTCTTCAGTGAACAAACAGACCAGCTTTGCCAGAATATCACCCTCACTAACAACATAAACCATAACATCTCACAAATAAACAAAGTGATACTACAATCCGCACAGAAGGCAATCCCAATGGGCAGACGAAGAGAATACAAATCCTATTGGAGTGAGACTCTAGGAAAATTGCATAACGAGCTGAATGATACAATACATACAATGGAGCAAAACCCTACAGCAGAAAACACAAAGAAACACAATGAAATCAAACACACGTTGAATGAGCAGAAAAGAACAGAGTTACAAAAGAGCTGACATGAAAAGACCAGGAGTCTAAACATGACAAAAGACACAAGTAAACTATGGAACCTTACAAGAACTGTAAATGAAGAAACAAAGAATTCACACTACAAGACTGTCATCGAAGAAGAGGGAAAATTCCACACAGGGAAAATGACAGCAAACATTTTATCTGACTTCTACAAGGAAGAAAGCACAACATCACTCTCTCATACACGTATCAAAGAAGTCAAAACAGAAATTTAAAAGAAAACTGAAGAATCAAAATCCAGAGCCCTGCATGAAGACACCCTTCACCATCGCAGAACTAAATGGTGCCATAGGAAAATTAAAAACCAAAAAGGCCCCAGGAAAAGACGGCATAAACCAACGATATAATCAAGAACCTAGGGCCAATCAGCATAAACAAGCTCCTTACCATCTTCAACCAATCATGGAAAACTGGTAAAATTCCAGACTTGTGGCGTGAAGCTGTCATCATCCCAATTGGGAAAAAAAACAAAAAGGAAAAACAAGCAAGTCAAGCTACCGACCAGTCAGCCTCTTGAGTTGCATAGGGAAAACAATGGAGAGAATGGTCAACTATAGACTGATAAAGTACCTAGAAGAAAACCAAAAGCTCACCAAGACACAGTCGGAGTATAGGAAAAATCGAAGTACTGAAGACCAGCTTACATACCTAGCACAGGAAATCGAAAATGTTTCCAAAAGAAGGAAAAAGTGCTGGCTACTTTTATGGACTTAAGTAAGGCCTTCGATAAGGTGTGGAAAGAGGGAGTCCTCTTCAAGCTTCTCCAAAACAAAATTGAAGGCAGAATGCTTAGCTGGATCAAAGAGTGCCCAACATACAAAGAGCAGAGAGAGCAGACCTGGCCAGAGGATACAGACTTGAGGCAAAAGCTATGGGGCAGCCGCTCTGACCTGGAGAAGACAGTGGACTTCGTCTTGACTACAGGTCTGACGGTATAGCATGACCACATGCTGAACGCAGAATAAGAAAAGAAACACGGCTCATACAGAGAGAATTATGTTCAGTACCCAAAGACACAGACGGAAATCATGTACTTCTTACACGAGATTTGTTCGTCGACTGCGTAGCTCCTCGTCCGAGATTGTTGCAATATACCTACTTCTTTACGTGATAAACGCAATGGCGGAGAGTCAAAACATAGGCCGCGTCTGGCAATGTATTAGAAGGCTATAACAAGCGGACGAGGAGGGTTAGTGAGAAATGCACAGGTCAAATCCCAGACTCCCGCGTGTTTAGCAAAGCAGCACCTCACCTAGGAAGAAAATCATCCCTGAGTCGAATTCGACTGTCGATCAACACGGCTCATACAGAAGAAATAGGTATGAGACACAGGGAAACGACGTGTGGTAATGGAATGGTCTTCCTACACGAAGAAGCGCATCGTTGGAGGAAAGATGCACAGTACACTCAGATGCACCCAGGCAAATTATCAGCTCTTTCCTTCACATATACCCCCTCCGAATAGAAGACTTCTTCAATAGAAATTACACTAAGCCGAAAGCTGAAGTCTCCTGGGTATGAAGGAAACTTCGACAAACCACCCTACGGCACATAAGAAATAAGACTAAATTGTTAGCAGCTCCTGGAGATAGCCAACAAATATATCTAAGCATAAAGCGAGCGGTGTTTCCGAAAAAACATAGTTTTAAACTTGTTCCATTTTTGACTCTCAAAGAGCGGATGTGATTTTTTAAAAATCACAACGATATGGTGTCCCAGTTTTTGGACAGAGTAAATGTTGGACCGGTGGAATACATACACCTAAAAGTATGAAAAGCATGGTAATTATATGCTCAATAGTCTGCAAGTCTACATTATTCCTATTCAGGAAACGGAAATGAGTTGTGTCGAAGATTTCGTTGCGCCAATGGTCCGCCACATCCGACATCAGCATTTAAAAACCACCTCCGCTGACCGATAGGCGTTTGCAGCTATATTGTTAGCAGGTCAGCTGTTCGAGAGAGCTAATTCTCACACTGTACGCTGGCCACCAATCTGAAAGCTAATCACTGTCAAGAATACCTGACGCTTTTATCGCTTTAGGTATTGCTATGTACACTTATGGACGCTTATGGACCAAATATTAATGGTAAAGATAAATATGGATTCAATGGCAAATTTTAAGATAAATATAAGCTGAATGTTAAAAATATAGACACCGGTTGACCCAGTATTAAATGTGTAAATGAAAATCGACTTAGTGTTAAATATGTAGATGCAGATGGACTCAGTATTAAATGTAAAGATACAAATAAAATGTGAAGATAAAGTGGTACACATCATTTAATGTTGTATATTTAACGTTACAGCGTAGATCTTCATGTTATTTAGGTGATGGAATCAGATGTGTATTTTTCTCTGTGTATATCTTTTCTCACCACGCCAGTTAGGTTTTCTTGTCTGATAGCACTGTTTGAGAGTTGATGTTTGAGAGTTGATGTTTGAGAGTTGATGTTTGAGAGTTGATGTTTGAGAGTTGATGTTTGAGAGTTGATGTTTGAGAGTTGATGTTTGAGAGTTGATGACTTTGAGAATTGATGACTTTGAGAATTGATGATCAGATGATGTTTATCTATCTAACGAATGAACAAATTCCACTTTTCTCTCTAAAATATAACTGACTGTATTATTTTATGTGGTGAAGTGCAGGTGAGGTGGAAAGTAGTATTTTTCATATATTGAGCTGCTAGAGAATGCTGTAATATTTCATAGCGTGCTGCTAGAGAATAATGTACTATTTGATAGATTTATGTTAGAGAATGGTGTAATATTTCATAGCGTGCTGTAATAGAATGGTGAGATATTTCATATTGTCCGCTGCTAGATAATAGTTTTATATTTGATATCATATTTCTAGAGAAAAGTGAAATTTGATATTGTGTGCTGTTAGAGTTTGGTGTCATATTTCATGCAATGTGCTGTTAGAGTTTGGTGTGATATTTCATGCAATGTGATGTTAGAGTTTGGTGTCATATTTCAAGCAAAGTGCTCATACAGAACGATGTAATATTTATTATAATGTGCTGTTAGAGAATGATATAATATTTCGTGTAATGTGTTCTTATGAATAATTATAATACTTCATGTATTGTGCTGTTACAGATTGGGTGTAATAGTTGATGTATTGTGAGGTGAAGTACATCAAGACTATGATGTGTGATTGATTGTGATCTATTTATAACTATGATGTGTGATTATACTATATTTAGAGCTATGATGTGTGATTAACTGTGATCTATTTAGAACTATGATGCTACCACATACTATCAATCCTTACCATACACAATGCACAGTTGTATTGATAAGTCCACATGCATTACACACAACTAACTACCCGATAGACGTGACTCATAACATGACTCATAAAATGATCCATACCATAACATTTAACATGAATCATAACATGACTCGTAACATGATTCGTAACATGACTCGTACCATGTCTCATAACATGCTCATAACATGACTCGTAACATGTCTCATAACATGACTCATAACATGACCCGTAACATGACTCGTAACATGACTAATAACATGATCCATAACATGCTCATAATATGACTGATAACATGACTCATAACATGATTCATAACATGACCCGTTACATTACTCATAACATGACTCATGATATGATTCATAACATGGCACATAACATGACACATATCATGTCTCAAAACATGATTCATAACATTAATCAAAACACGACTCATAACATGACTCATAACATAACATATCGTTACTTATAATATGACATAACATGACTCATAACATGTCATACCATGACATAACATGACTCATACCATTGTGTGGAAGGTTTACATGTTCCCTACACCTTGGTAAATAGTACAGATGTCTTAGGGAATTAAAATCATGAAACACGACAACACATATCCTCCCACCCCCTCAGTTCGTGGATATCCACTCCTGCACTCTCTGTGCACACAGGGACCATTCATACATATACACGGATGTGCAAAACAGAGACTATGCATACATATACACGGCTGTGTACACAGAGACCATGCATACATATACACGGCTGTGCAAAACAGAGGCTATGCATACATATATACGGCTGTGCACACAGGGACCATGCATACATATACACGGCTGTGCACACAGACACTATGCATACATATATACAGCTGTGCATACATAGACATACACACCCACGATGACATTACGTGTTATTCTGCAGACGCATAGATTTACACGCAAGGAATATACAACACTACTCATAGTACACATTCGACTAAGTTGGTTAGTCCACAGACTTATTTCTACACAGCCCTAATCACAGTACACATTGAACTAAATCTACTTGGTTAGTCGACAGATTTAAAGTAATTAAAAATAGCATATACATATAAAAACAATATCTACACATAACGAATCAAATAAATATAAAAGAAATATCTATATATAAAAAAACATATAAATATAATAAAAATATCTCTATATAAAAAAAATCATATTTATTTCTGTCTGTTCGCTATAAATTCCTAGACATTTCATCCATCTAGATAATAGTTTGCAGTTAAAAATTATGTCTGCAAGAATTTATAGCGAGACTAAATATTAAAATGTATCAATTAGTTTCATTTAAATATGATCTAATCTATCCTTCATAGCATCTTAAGACGGTGATCGATCGATATTGTGCTAATTAAATGATACGATCTGATTGGTTAACCGTTTACTTTTTTCTATTGTCGAAAGACTGCTGGCAATCGCAATGTTGTCGATAAAAAATGTTGCGTTCAATTTATTAAATGTTTGCTCTGTCTTAACTCTTTACTTTTCTTTTTTCCAAGAATTTGCTAATGTCTTATTTAGTTGCCTATAAGGCAACATTTGCAATTGATTTCTAAAAGACCTGGATACCCAATTGTTTGCAGCTGAAATCTACATGTATATTTTGTCTCGTGAATAATGCAAGCTATCACAAACAAACATTGCATGTATACACTGCCTATGATATAAGTTTGATGAAACAGTTTTTGTAGAAATATAAGAACAAACGAAGAAAGAATTACTAAGAGAAATAAAGATCAGGTAAATAAAATATTTTTGACACATTACAAGACATGCTAATTTATTGAAGACCTTACTTGAGGGTAAAGTCAAAGGGCATACAGAGATACAAGTGGGAGAGTAACATCACACGATGGACAGGCTACATTTTAGCAGAGTGCACCACCAAGACAAAAGACAGAGAATGTTGGAGATCCATTACGGAGACGTCACTTGATGATGATGATGATGAGAACAAACACAGTAGGACATCATGAGCCTCAAGCACATAATTACACATCACCCCTTACTTACAGAATCATACCCACACACACACACATTCTTTACTCTTATATAGCACACTAAAATACAAGAACGAATTCCATTGTATCTCTTATAGGGCAATGTCACAGGGTCACCTGAACCTCGACTTCCATCATGTTTATAGTCACATCTCTGATATAACCAAACTTGACTCACAAAAAGAACGTTCCTCACCAAAAATGACGCATATTCAACACACATAAAAACACACCCAGTACAAACACACATTCACTAACATTCAATATACACGCCCCCAAGGAGGTTTCCGGAGTTATTGATAATGAAAACACATGCAGTATTGTCAACTACCTCATAGTAGCTAGAAGCTGAAATATTTAGTTGTTGCGCAAACATGTTATAAGAACTTGGCTGATATCCCGTTTCTTATACCTCAATACAGGGGATTCTGAAACTCATTTTCAAAGCGACATAATATATGTCAGAATCCAACTACAAAATAATTTGAAAGCGCTTATTATAATGAAACTACACATTTATCATTCAGCCCCTTACGGAGCATATGACTTGAACAAACAGCAATCATGCTGTTTCTACATTTATATATCTATTTATTTCAGCTCTACCCACCACTCTTACATTTGTTTCTCTAACGGTGTTTATGAATCTTTGACTTATCATTTTCCACGTGGATTTCATAATATCGTCCTTGTTGTTATGTTTTATGTCTTATTCATCAAATCGTTCTGTACCTCTAGTCTTATCAATAGTAAATGTTAGATATCTTCTCATTTCTATTTGCCTTTAACATCATCGTTAGTAAACCATCGATATATTTTTATTTCTACTTACCTTTAATATAATAGTCAGTAAACCATAAATTTCTTATCATTTCCATTTACCTTTAATATAATCGTCAGTAAACCATCAATTTCTTATCATTTCCATTTACCTTTAATATCATCGTCCGTAAACTATCAGTACCCTATAATTTATCTGTAATTTTAATCTCATCGTTAGTAGACTTTCAGTTTCGTCTCTCGGAACAGTTTTGTGAATCTGGCATACACAAGTATATTTTCTTCTTCATCTCCATCGTTGATTCTCATATACTTGCAAGTTATTATGCAGAAAATGGAATGTGTTAAATCATGGTTTATACCATGACTGCGATATCGCTGTTTTTAGGCCATACAACATCTGATATTTTAATATGGCTGTAACTACTGCCGGTGACGGGCCAGCTAATCTCTCTAGCAGTGTTTCTTAGTTGTCATTACACAATGCATGTTCTGTGCATTCCCTGTGATTACAACAACATGCCAGTGCAAGTGTTACTATTCCGTGCATTCCCTGTGATTACAACAAGCATGACAGTGCAAGTGTTACTGTTCTGTGCATTCCCTGTGATTACAACAAGCATGCCAGTGCAAGTGTTACTAATCCGTGCATTCCCTGTGATTACAACAAGCATGTATGTGCAAGTGTTACTGTTCTGTGCATTCCCTGTGATTACAACAAGCATGTCTGTGCAATTGTTACTGTTCTGTACATTCCCTGTAATGTCACTTGTTTAATATCTACGACTTGGTTAGTTCGCCAGTTAATTAGTTTCTGTTTTTGTTTGTTGTTTGTCTGGTTGGTTGGTTGATTAGTTAGTCAGTCACCAGAAAAGCATCACTTCAACAGAACACGTCCAGTGTGGTGCTCCTCTGTTCCCTTCTGTCTAGCAACACTGCGACTGGTTGTTTAAATTTTCAATAGATTTACGAACATTATTCAAGCTCATCTATCTATTCTATCTATTCGCTAAAGCATTTGTTACCTTTGTTGCCTTTCAGCGTCAGGGATAGACGAATTTTTATGGAGATGTCCCTCGTGTGTGCTGAGTATATTGTGGAAATGGTCGCCTCTTTTATTTCGGTGGTCCATCGTTTTCGTTGTCGACCTCCACTGTATCTGTGTAGCATAGCTTGCTGTAGTACGCTGTCTAATGTGCGCAAACCATGTGATCTTTTGTCTCTTAACATATTCCAAGTTTGTAATGGTACCGGTTCTTTGTCTAATGTCCTCATTTCTCACTCTGTCTCTTAGCGATATTTCCTAGGATTCTGTGCAAGCAAGCCATTTCAGCTGTCGCAAGTTTAGGTTTACCTTGTGCTGTCGTTGTCCTTGTTTGGCATTGGTAACACAGCGTTGGTATAATAATTGTTTTGAATAGTGTTATTTTGGTATTTAAATCTACATTTTTATTACAATCTACATTCAAGTCCATAATAACGATAACTTCCTAAAATGCTATTTTTCCCGTCAAGCACCTCATTGTAAGCATGGACAATAATTATCACCCTTTTGTATGTATTTACCTGTGTACAGAGTGCTAGTTTCTCTTTGACTAACTTCACACTATTTTCTATTTAATCAGACGGTTGGTTGTTTCAGCAACTATACAATTGTAGCAGAAAATAAATCAGTTGTGATTGCGTACTAACAATATCTTTTCTTAGTCCCTAGTTCTAGATGTTGCACTTCAAGAGTTAAATCTCCCGTACAATACATTCTGACAATGTGCGCCGTCGCCCATTTACACCTAAACCTTTGTTTCTGTATGTAATATGTTTCACAGTGTGTCTTCTTTTGTCATTTGTTCATACAATACGATTATATCTTACAAGTGACAATATCTTACGAAAATATTCCTGTATCTTCTAATATGAATGTTTTACGACAAGTTTCATTTGTCTTACAAGTGTGAATCTTACGACAAGATTCGTCTATCCTATAATGTGAATGTTTTACGACAAGATTCGTCTGTCTTACAAATGTTACGGAAAGATTCGTGTATCTTATAATGAAATGTTTTGCGACAAGATTCACCTGTCTTATAAGTGTGAATTTCTGACGACAAGATTAGTCTCACTTACATATTACAAACAAGTTAAAAATGAGAATTATAAAATGCTACATCTATTCCATATTAATGTATGGCTCAGAAACATGGACACTAAATAAACAATTAGAAGACAAAATTGATGCCTTTGAGATGTGGGTATATAGAAGAATATGGAGAACATCATGGAAAGAGAAGAAAATAAAAATAAAGAGGTGCTAAAGACACTTAATATGAAGAAAGAACTACTAAGAGAAATAAAGATCAGGCAAATAAATTACTTTGGACACATTAAAAGACATGACACTATATTGAAGACCTTACTTGAGGGTAAAGTCAAAGGGAAGCGAGCAAGAGGTAGACAGAGATACAAGTGGGAGAGTAACATTACACGATGGACAGGTTACAGTCTAGCAGAGTGCACCTCCAAGACAAAAGACAGGAGATGATGGAGATACGTTGCAGCCAACCTTCGTAGCGGAGATGGCACTTGATGATGATGATAAATGGCAAAGTCTTTCTACAAGATTCGTCTGTCATATAAATGTATAATGTCATAGTCATGCCATGCCGGCTTTAATATTTCCTTCAAGCTGGTCAGGAAGTTCCACATCTGTCATGTTCCTTTCAGTAAAATGACATACTTGTCTTACGTTTTCTAGTGCCAGCTTATCTACCCTAATGTATGCGCAGGTGCTTTCTATTTTAGGTTATTGCGTATTGGGTAGTTTATTTATTGTATGTGGGGTAGTTTATTTATTGTGTGTAGGGTAGTTTATTTATTGTGTGTGGGGTAGTTTATTTATAGTGTGTTAGGTTGTTTATTTATTGTGTGTCGGGTAGTTTATTTATTGTGTGTGGGGTAGCTTATTTATTGTGTGCGGGGTTAATTATGTAGTGTGTGTGGATCGTTTATGTTTGTGTGTAGGGTAGTTTGTTTACTGTGTGAAGTGTAGTTTATTTATAGTGTGTGAGGTAGTTTATTTATTGTGTGTGGGGTTGTTTAATTATTGTGTGCGTGGTAGTTTATTTATTGTGTGTCGGGTAGTTTTTTATTGTGTGTGTTTGGTAGTTTATTTATTGTGTGTGAGATAGTTTATTTATTGTGTGTGAGATAGTTTATTTAATATGTATGTTTGGTAGTTTATTTATTGTGTGTGAGGTAGTTTATTTATTGTGTGTGAGATATTTTATTTAATGTGGTGTTTATCAAGGTGAAATGTTTATTTAATGTGGTGTTTATCAAGTTGAAAAGTTTATTTAATGTGGTGTTTATCAAGTTGAAAAGTTTATTTAATGTGGTGTTTATCAAGTTGAAAAGTTTATTTAATGTGGTGTTTATCAAGTTGAAAAGTTTATTTAATGTGGTGTTTATCAAGTTGAAAAGTTTATTTAATGTGGTGTTTATCAAGTTGAAAAGTTTATTTAATGTGTTGTTTATCAAGTGGAAAACTTTATTTAATGTGGTGTTTATCAAGTTGAAAAAACAAAGCTATACTTAATCTCTTCTCGGCAATGAATAATACAAGAATGGTTCGATGGCGTTTATGTTCGATTGAATGCTGTTTATGTATTTTTGACAAGGTGCAATTTTCTTTAATCAAATATGCTACATGTTTTGCTTAGACGCATTCTTCGGTATTGGCGTTAGGTAAACATTTAAACCTCCTGTCTCCGACGAAGACGGATGTGTCGGACCAATGGTGCATTTGAAAAGGCGACATAACACATTTTCATTCTCTGGACTAATCATGCTGGAAATCTAGTAGGACCATGGTTCTGCTACAGGGGAGATCCAGTGGGAGTTTGAGAATGAACGCTGAAGAAGAAGAAGAAATATGTCGTTCCAAATGTTTATTCTATAATTGTAAAGAAAGTCTAAGTTATATTCCTCAGCATGTTAGTTCTTAATCATATCTCTCACAATATTTAGTATCGTACATAAGATCTTTGACATGAGACCTAACAATAACGGAAACCAAGTTTCTGTGTTTATACTGTTTTAAGTATAGTATACAGGGAGCCGCGTAGCGAGTGGTTAGCGCACTGGCTTTGCATATGAGTGGTCCTGGGTTAATTCCCTAGGTGAGGTGGAAATGTTTCTCAGATTACAACGGCTTCCGGGTCAACACAGTCTTAAATAGATATCGGATTAATCCGGGAAGTAAAGACTGCGAGGGAGAGGAGATGGCTACCGCCCTCATTTGCAGAGCCTCTGAAATGTGAGATCGCTGACATCTCACACCCCTGCGGCATTAATAAATGATATCATTACTTTACTACTTACTGTTTTAGGGTGGTCTGTTTCATATCTCAGATCTTGATATATCATTATGTAGGAACGGTGTATTGTTAGCGTATTGTTGACGATGAATACAAAGGGACGAAGGGAACAACTAATAATAATAATAATAATAATAATAATAATAATAATAATAATAATAATAATAATATGTCTAAACTTAAAACAAATGTAATGCACAATACACATTCACTACTAAATAGTCACTGCTTTTTAATCTCGTATGCCGATGGTACTTTATTTCTTTTTTACTTTACAACCTATTTTAACTTCAAAAATAGAAGTTCCTCGGGAAGTGAAAATTAATCATTCATCACATGCCCTCCATTGATAACAGTTTGAGAAACCGTGGTTTCAGCATTACATCCTGGATATAGGACAGTATTATGACGTGTTCCGCAACGAGGGCTAACTGAATACATCCTAGGATAAGGTGCAAGGAACACGTCCTGATAAAGTTAGATTTATTAGAGGTAAATGCAAATAAAGTAAATAGGTTACTAGAAAACTATCAATATAAAATAATAAAATATAGAAAATAACAATAAAAAAAAGAACAAATACAATTGTCAACGTGTCGGTCAAATTGGGACCTGTAAAGACAACAAAAACAGTTAAGAACAAAAAACCATAACGAATATAAACAAAATGGATTTCTCCCACCAGGAAATCAACAAACAGTTACAACAGATCCAGTGCAATACAATTTCAACAAGTGCATATCGATGCGTTCAATATGTCTAAATTATGAAATACCCAAAGATGAAAGATGCAGAACTAAAGAAAGGGGGACACCAAATAGCACTGCCAATAACGGGGAGGGGGGCAAGTGGGCAACGGGAGATGAAATACCCAAAGATGAAAGATGCAGAACTAAAGAAAGGGGGACATCAAATAGCACTGCCAATAGCGGGGAGGGGGGGGGGCAAGTGGGCAACGGGAAATGAAATACCCAAAGATGAAAGATGCAGAACTAAAGAAAGGGGGAAAATGAAATACTCAATGATGAAAGATGCAGAACTAAAGAAAGGGGGAAAATGAAATACTCAATGATGAAAGATGCAGAACTAAAGAAAGGGGGAACATGTTTATTTTTGTTGGTCATACTCCGATATTTGGGTTATTTATTTAGAAAGGACACTAGAAAAAAAACATGTCACATTCAGTTACAAAGAAAAAGATGATAGATAATGAGTGATAGACTAGGAGAAACGAAAGAATTCAGAATAACAGAAATACGTTCGGAGGATGGTTGAGAGCCAGGTGAAAGAACACTCTGCCTACGGCATAAATGGAGGAGGGTGTCCTGACAGAGAAAGAAGTAGATACGAGAAATATTGTAGAGTAAGATTAGCAGAATTAATGATGGAAAACGCAAACA